>CM056600.1:11456404-12033409 GCA_029721355.1 Tegillarca granosa
ATGTTAGGAATGTTGATCATGTGATACACATGATTTTAATGATACATGCGACACAAAATGCTTACATCAGGACTTTTGATTAGTGCAACAACACTAAGGATATGTCTAAAAGCTCATCTTATGCCATAAACAACCCAATTCTAGATAATAATACATATAAACAACATGCTTTTAAACCTAAACTGACATCTAACTTCATTTAGGGATCATTACAGTTAAAGAAATGTTGGTAGAGAAAATCCATTTGGATTTTAACCTGTGTATTATGTAATTAATGATTTGATTAACTTTGAGCAAATTCAGTATAACTACATGTGTTTATATATGCACACAATCAGGTTTTACTGCTGTTTTACAATATGAAAATAAATTGATACCTCAAGACAGTTTCAGAAGTGCCTTCTATATATATGTACACCACAGTTGCTAAGGAAGGCATTTAATTTGAATCTTTGACACCTTAATGTAGCCAACATCAGGTTCATTCATAGCATAATACATAAGTGTGATGTCGGGGAACACCAGCATTGACTATTTATTGTAGCTTTTACAGAAATACCAACACTTTGTCAAAGAGTTACTAATCTGAAGAGACTTTTAATGCAAAAAAGCAAAAAACAAGCAGTGAAGGTTAGACTTTAAGACACTTCTTATTCGTAAATGTAACAGGTTTTAATAACCTTGTTGGTGACATTACATATATATCCAAAGGTAACCATACAAATGTCACATTCACTAAAATTACAATTTACCATAGGAGATTTAATGCTGCCTTTGCAACAATCATAAAAATGCACTTGGAAATTTTTGAGGAAAAAATATTTGAATTATAATGGAATAGAAGGAATTTTCGTAACAACCTATAATTTTGTGGAATATATCTGCTCTTTAAAACTAAAGGATTTTCTTATTAAGTGTTCCTAGGTTTGCCTTTTGATAAACATAAATTTTTTAGCTTAATGTTGATTTTTTTTTAAAGTCTAATCTTTTTGACTCTATTCTACATTTACAATATCCAGAAAAATAAGTTAAAAGTAAACACAGTTAAAAAGTGCATATTGGGAGCTTTTATAACCTCGGCTAGCTTTTAACTGTGGAGTAGAGTCATGGTGATTAATGCCCTGCTCCAGTCAAGATTTTTTAATTTATGTCTAAGTAACACATTTTGTTTGATGTCATGGCTATCTTCCAAATTATTACCAGTACCCAGCTGTACAACACACATTTGCACCATACATTGTAGTTTGCTAAGATGTTTTTCAGTCCATACACATGAATAATAATGTTTGTCTCACTGAAAAATTGCCTTGTGAAAATATTAAAAACTCTCCACAATTAAGGAAATACATAGGTGAATACACATGAATAATAATGTTTGTCTCACTGAAAAATTGTCTTGTGAAAATATTAAAAACTCTCCACAATTAAGGAAATACATAGGTGAAAACCTTACTATTTGCATATATAATTATTCCAAAGTTATAATGGGAAATGTATGAATATTATGTTATTTCTCTGATTACAGGTAGCAGGTTTGACACAACATAAAAATACCTCCTGACCATCCATTTTGTTTTTTAACTTTTAGCTGTGTTCATTTTGTGTTGATTCTATTTTTCCTAATACTAGAATAAATTGAATTCGATTAATGGTGTTTTACGCCCTAGTGACAATTTTTCACTTATATTGAGGTGGTCATTCAGTTCTGGGATGATGGAGAGATCCATAGTATCCAGAGAAAACTAAAGATCTTTGGCAAGCAATCAAACAAACTTTCTCACATCATATCAGACTATTGAATAATTATAAATGGAAACAATACCATTCCACTCAAACATTGGAAGTACATGTATTGAATGGCATGCCATTTACCATACTTGAATAATTTTTATTGTTGAGGTCCATTTCTATAAAAAGTTCTGAAAATCTTTATGCCTAGGTATGAAAATGTTTCACCTTTTGCTGTCATTTCTGTTTTTAATTAGTTCTGAAAATCTTTATGCCTAGGTATGGAAATGTTTGACACAGTTTGCTGTCATTTCTGTTTTTAATTAGTTCTGAAAATCTTTATACCTAGGTATGGAGATGTTTGACACCGTTTGCTGTCATTTCTGTTTTTAATTTGTTCTGAAAATCTTTATGCCTGGTTATGGAAATGTTTGACACAGTTTGCTGTCATTTCTGTTTTTAATTTGTTCTGAAAATCTTTATGCCTGGTTATGGAAATGTTTCACCTTTTGCTGTCATTTCTGTTTTTAATTAGTTCTGAAAATCTTTATGCCTAGGTATGGAAATGTTTGACACAGTTTGCTGTCATTTCTGTTTTTTAATTAGGTCTGAAAATCTTTATGCCTGGGTATGGAAATGTTTGACACAGTTAGCTGTCATTTCTGTTTTTTAATTAGGTCTGAAAATCTTTATGCCTAGGTGTGGAAATGTTTGACACAGTTTGCTGTCATTTCTGTTTTTAATTTGTTCTGAAAATCTTTATGCCTTGGTATGGAAATGTTTGACACAGTTTGCTGTCATTTCTGTTTTTAATTAGGTCTGAAAATCTTTATGCCTAAGTATGGAAATGTTTGACACAGTTTGCTGTCATTTCTGTTTTTAATTTGTTCTGAAAATCTTTATGCCTAGGTATGGAAATGTTTGACACAGTTTGCTGTCATTTCTGTTTTTAATTTGTTCTGAAAATCTTTATGCCTAGGTATGGAAATGTTTGACACAGTTTACTGTTATAAAACAAATGTTAATGTTTGTAATTTCAGAAGAGGAACAATTGTGTTGTGTTATCTTTATTTTACTTTTAATTTTGTCCCTGAATTTTAAGGTATTTAATTATCACTATTTGTGCTTGAAAACTATTGCATTATATTTTTCAATCTTAAATTTATTTTTAACTCAATATTTTAGGTATTAAACCTATTAAACCCAAATTGGCTATGTGGAAACAGCCTTCAAATTATCAAAGCTACTCATGGTGCTTGTGATTACAGTACTAAAAGTACATAGCAAATCAAAATAGTTTGAGGCCAATTAATATGATTTGAAATGTAAAATTATAGTAGAAAGGTGCTCATGAATCTTTTTTTTTTTTATCTCTTGTGCTTTGGGCATTTGATTTAAAATGTCAAAATGCTTTTTCAGATATTTTCACCATGCAATAAGAATAATTTCATCTGATATTTATTCTTAAGGTCAAAAAGCTAATACATGTAAAAGATTTCTAACACACCTGAATTCTATATCAAATCTTTATTCTTTTTTACATTCATTATATTTTTCATATAAAATTACAAATCTCCTTTTTATCATATATATAAAAAAATTAAAAGGTAAATCTGTGTTGAGTAATTTAGAGGCTCTTATTTGAATTAGATATGAATTAATTGCAAGGTTAATCCTGTGCCAATGCAATAACTTTTTTTGAAATCTAGGTGCTTGTTTGAAGACTGGAACAATGTAAAATTAAATGCCTTGCACTAGAACACATCATACACTCAATCAAGCTTGAGATTAAACCCACTACTCTTGAATTCTGAGTATTCTAAAGTCAGTTCTTTAACAACACTCTCAAGGCCTAGGTTCCAATCTCACAATGGCAGCTAGATACTAGGTTGAGAAATTGGTCAGTAAAGTTGCTGAAGGTCCATGGTATTTATCCATTATTCATCAATGTACCACCTCGATAAAAGTAAATTAATCTCAACTTGGGAATAATTTTCTTTTGTTCTTATCCACTCAGTTATATATGGTAAATAAGATTGGTTTTTGGTTACAATGTTGTTTCATGTCGTATCAGCAATTTTATGCAGTGTACTTGCACTCACTTAGGATTGTACTAACTAATCGAGTCAGTATGCCACATGTATTTATACCACTCCCCTAGTCCATTATCCTGGCACCAGGTAAACCAGTCTATACTGGGTGTCCTTCTAGTGCTAAATGCTAGGAAAGTAAACAATATCCCATATCTCAATTCTTGAATTTTAAAGTCTTATGTTTCACACAGTCTAGTCATTTTAAAAAATTACCCACAAAATATCAAAATTTTCTTAAATAAGAAACAATCATTTTTGAAGGTGTCATAGGCACATTACCATGCAAACCATATCTAACCCTTTGCAAAAAAAAGTCACAAGTTAAAGTGATTTGATTACTACAACATAATTTTTAAAGGTAAGTGGGTGGATATTTGATTAATTTTTGATTGCAGAATTCCTCATGTAAAAGTCAATAGCTTATAAATCTCTAGTATCTGTATTTTTAATGCAAGTTAAATCTAACTTTTCTTTAGACCCTTGTTCATAATGCTTTAATCTCAATTCACATACATTTTGTCACGTTTTATATATTTATAGATTAAATATATATTTAAATAACTATTACCATATTACATAACTAAGTTTTTTAAATTCCAAAAATATCATAAGTATCGATTACAGTATTTGTTAAAAAGTCTGATGTAAAACTTGAGATCTTACTGTAAGTACCCGATGTATAGGATTAATATGGCTACCTGTGGATTCATTGCTTCCGAGACTTCTATAAGTAATATACCTATGTGTCATGTTTACATAAGTCAAGTTTATTTTGTTTTATAAATACATGTATATATATATAAAAATTCTGGTATAGAATTTAAAATCTCATTTACTTTGAATTTTATGAGAATTTTTTAAAAAATAATAATAAAGCTGTTATTGTTGTTATGCTTGCAAAATAGTAACTTATATGTTTTAAATAATGTTCATAATAAATTGATTTTTGTCATTAAAGCTTTAAATATATATCTCCTACCTTTAATTTTTGTCATAAATGGATTCTTTAAATGATTGAATTTTTAATTTCTACCTGCAGGTTAAATATTCCAGATTTTTGAAATGTTTCCAACCTTTATCATAGCTTGTAAATATAACTAGCATTCTAATTTATCAAAATTAATTGAAAATGGAGTGTTATATTATCCATTATAAAACATTTGATTAGGAATATTAAAAATTTGAAGAAAAAAAAAACGCTCTAGGGTCATACCTATGTTGACTTCTTTCTGACATCGACATAATTTTAGTTGACATAAAATTATCTCAACATGTCAACTTAATATCTTGACAATCAAGTTGATATCATGAAAAGTTGTGATACAAAAATAAAAAATTGAGATAAATAAAACAAAATGTCGGATACTTATGTTCCTAGGTTCCAAAAAATAAATTGTGATATCAAGATAATTATCACAACTGGTCAAGATAAGTACCGCGGTACTTATGTTCATGTTACAAAAAATTAATTGCGATATCAAGATAATTATCACAACTGGTCAAGATAAGTACCGCGGTACTTATGTTCATGTTACAAAAAATTAATTGCGATATCAAGATAATTATCACAACTGGTCAAGATAAGTACCGCGGTACTTATGTTCATGTTACAAAAAATTAATTGCGATATCAAGATAATTATCACAACTGGTCAAGATAAGTACCGCGGTACTTATGTTCATGTTACAAAAAATTAATTGCGATATCAAGATAATTATCACAACTGGTCAAGATAAGTACCGCGGTACTTATGTTCATGTTACAAAAAATTAATTGCGATATCAAGATAATTATCACAACTGGTCAAGATAAGTACCGCGGTACTTATGTTCATGTTACAAAAAATTAATTGCGATATCAAGATAATTATCACAACTGGTCAAGATAAGTATCCTGGTACTTATGTTCATAAGTTACAAAAATAAGTGGCGATATTGAGATAATTAGCACGACTGGTCAAGATTTGTATCACGGCATGTCATTTTATTTATCTCAACTTTTTATTTTGGTATCACAACTTTTCATTTATTATTATTATCTTGACTTGTCAATATCTTAAGTTGACATGTTAAGGTAATTTTATGTTGACTAAAATTATGTCGATGTCAGAAATAAGTCACCATACATGCCTTTAACTTAGTTTTTATGTGTCATTTTATTCCTATGAAACTTGTTTTACAAGATGGAAAGAATGTCAATTAAAAGAAATTTATTTTATTTTTTCTTTTTAAATATACTAAAAACTAAAGATCTTTTATTTTGAAATCATTTTATATAATGTGGCTATCCTATCGTAATCTTGATGACAAATCAGTTTAAAGCAAGCTTTTATAGATCACAGCTCCGAGCTCTTGATCATGTGTCGGCTTTATAACTACAAGAGATTTTTTTATTCAGCATCATTGATGCAAGATTTTTCAGTAATGTCAGTGGACATCGAAATTTAAACTTCCTTTTGGAAATAGGAAAGACACTTGTTCAATAAAACATACCAGTAAAACATGTACATGTATTTTATCATATATCACCCATTGTTTTCTTTATAGCTTTCTGTGATCCCACTAGTTCTTATCAGTTTATCGTTAGTTTTAAAACCTTCTTTTGTTTAGGGTTTTACATCAACTTGATATTTTATTGATACTAATGTATCATTTACGTACTCTAGCCACAGATAGCTGCAATAATTCTGATGCAGCTTCAAGCAAAAGTTCATTAACTCACTCACCCTAGCTCTCACTACCTAGGTTTAAATCTACTCAGACAAACCCTAGTGTGAGGTACCGTTAGTTTCTATTCACTTGGAAAAGGTCCGGGGTTTTCTCTTTGTACTCTGGTTTCCTTCACTATCTCAGAACTGACCGTCTCAATATAAATGTAAGATTCTCGACTCATCTTAAATTATTTTGAAAACTGAAATGAATATGATTTTAAGATAGAAGTCTGTATAGAAGTAAAGAAATGTTGACTTGGTGTAAAAACATCATTACTCAACCCTATTCTTTGCAGAAAGGAATATTAACATATTTTTGATTAAATAGCTATTTTGAATGAAGATTCAAAAGTAACTGTCTAGATGACCATTCTATCAAACCAGAAAAATTTATAGAAATTTTAGCTCAACTGGTTATATCTTTGCCAAAGTGAAGCATGAGTGATTGTACATTTGTGATTCAGTGCATACACATAAACTTTAATCCTGTAACATCCAAATCAATTTGAACCAAATTTGCCATTATAAGATCCTTGGCTGTTGTTGATTAAAAATTGTACATGGTATTTCCTTGCAGTCACCAAGATGTCTGCTACTACTACTGTAAATAGAAAAATTAAAATTTAATTGCAAATTTGGTATACAGAAAGTAGATATATATAGCCACATAATATATTTAACCCACTTTTTAGGGTTTAGGGTTTATGCAAATGAAGCATTATATTTAATTGATTCTTTGAAAATCTTTCTGAAATCACTCGGATGAATAGAACCAATCTGGCAAAGAAAATCCTTTGCTGTTGGTCAGAAAAAGTCTTATCCAATATGTCCAGACAAAATCAAAGATGGCTGCTTCCATTGCTGTTAAGTACCTATTGAGTGATACATGCTGTATAGTGATTGACTTTTGGGGTTTTTTTGTTTTTGTTTTTGTTTTTTGTTTTTTTTTTGTTTTTTTTTTTTGTTTTTTACACTTTACATCTCTATTCTATGCTAAAAATTTTTCACCTTTAAGAAAATTGTGATATATTGTGGGTCATTTCCATCATGACAAGAGTACATTGTTAATATTGTCATATCATAAGGGGTGGGGTTAATTTATGATTGTATTGTTCTTCAAAGTACATAGGGGTTGTATTGTATTCCATTAAACATGTCATCATGCTGAGCTTTCAGCTCTGGCATTCTTTGTCATTGGTTAGAAAACAAGAATGAAAAATTATTGTCTGTTATTAGTTAAACCTGATTTGATTACCAATAATTAATCTTTTGGTATTTTTTCTTGTATCAGTTGGTTAAAAAGTGCCATATTTGATAAATATGTTTCTTTAAAAAAAATTCGAATTCCAATTTCAAATGCATCAGTACTATTTCAATGTCACAACAGTCAGACTTAAGCACCCCTTATAAAGTTAAACTGATATGAAATGTTTCGAGTTATTTAAATTTTTTTAACCCCCTGCTATCATTGGAATTGTCATAGAGTGTTAATAAAGTCAGTATCTTTACAATATTATTACTATTTCTCTTTGTAAGAATTAAGCATACCAGGTACTGTCTTCAGATTTAATTATAACTGTTCAATATACATTACCATACTGTTTTTAAATACTAGTAAATACTAATAATATCTGTAAATAACAACTTAAATAGTAATTTTTATAAGTGACCTCTGTGTCTGAGTGGTCTAATGCAAAGGTCACAGTGCCTACTGCCACCTAGGTTCAAATCCTACTTGGGCACATTTTAGTGTGAGAAAGTTTATCGGTTTCTATGCCAAAAAACAATGATTTTCTTTAGGCACTCTGGTTTTCTCAGCCACCCCATAACTAACCACCTTAATATAAGTGAAAGATTCTTGACTGGTGTGTAAAACATCATTACTCAATTTGATGAGATAAATTGAGATAAGAATTCTTATATGTGCCCTTCTACAATTAAATTTTTTTAATGTTTAAAATGACTTTAATTGGTCGTTTTTTTCAGTCGGTTGGTTATAATGTTGTGTAATGTTGTGTCAGTAATTTTTTAGCTGTTATTGATGACAGCAATTTTATTAATCTCTAGGTTTTAATCTGATAACAAGTTCATGTATGTTTGAGATTGAGATATGCATTTGTGAATAATAGTCTGTTTTGTACTAGTGCTCGCTTAATATGACTATTTATCATATTGCTAGCTCACAGAGTCAGTACACTGTAGACTGAGTCAGAACACTGTAGACAAGCATACCACTCCCCTAGTCACATGATCCTGGCACAGGTGAGCCAGTTGATGCCATGTCCTCTTAATTTCAACCACCAGAGGAAAAAAGAGTATATTTAGTTTTAAAGACTCATTTTATGCATCAGACCTTGCCAGGTTTGAACCCATGAACATTTGCTCTAGAGTTGCTCTCACCAGTGAGCCACCAAGGCAGTCAGTCATGTTTTGGCATTTTTGGTCAAAATTAAAATTGCAATGGAGGGTACAAATGAAGTTTTTCCAGTTGAACTAAGGTTAAATTATCAGCTTGTTAACTCAGTACCAGGCTAATGTAACTGTGGAAGTGGTATGCTGCAACATACGGACTAAGTGAGCTAACACCATAGCCAAATAGTCACCTTAGTTTATGTAAGTACAAGAGAGACCATGATACACACCTGCACAAATCAACAAAAAAAAGATTCCCATAATTTGCTATCTGGTCCAAATTTTCTCTGACCCTAACACACTCTAACAACAGTCGTCAGGTATAAAGTGTGTTAAGGTCAAAGGAAATTCAGATATTACTCAATTATTTTAAATCATTTTAACATAATTTAAATCAAACCTTAATGATAAATTTCCGAGATAATTTTCATTTTCTGTACTGAATTTATCCCAATACCACAGATGAAGGGCTATCATTTTTAATCATCCTCATCATGTATCTTTTTATCATTTGGTCCAAGCATAATCATAAATTCTAAAATTATTATTGATTTATCCTAATAAATAATTAAAAAATAATTATCTGAATGTATCAGTTTATTGGTCAGAAGCATTAATAAAGTTAATTTATCTTATCAGAGGTAGTGTCCTTATCGTAGGGGGTGACTCCCATATCATAACTAATCCTCTTTAAAAAACTACCTTCCAAACATCAAACATTTAAACTGAGATTTGGTTTAGACACAAATGAGCTACAGACCAGTTGTCACGAAAATGCTGCACCTCTGAGGCATTTAAGTTACTATATACCAATTTTGAATTTATTTCTCATATGTCCATTGTATCTTTAGGGGTCTCAGTGGCCAAGTTGTCAAATGCTCCTGCTTAGGCAGAACCAAGTGTGAAAAAGTTTGTCAGTTCACTTGCCAAAGGTAGTTGGCTTTATCTGGGCTCTCCAGCGTCCTCCACTATCCCGGAACTGACTGCCCTGATATTGGTTGAAAGAATCCTGACTGGGGCATAAAACACCAACTTATTCAATTTAATGTATCTTACAATGATAATATATTAACATCATAGTAGCCATAGTAAGGGAGACAACTCTAACTTTTTTTCGTTTAATTCGTGATCTGTCATATAAATTATAAGCATTCACAAAAAATTTTCCCAATCTGATGCAGCCCATTGTTGGTCTAGAAAAAACAACTGGATTCAAATTAAGTTTGACAAATAATTCATTAGCAAAAATGTATTTTTTTTTATTATTTAATTATTTTTTATTATTAATCTTTTTTTAGAAAAATAATAATTTCAATCTACAATGAAAGTTTGTTTCTTGGCATCTTTTTTCTATTGGACCACATGCTAATTGAATGAATCTTGAAGAGGTTTATGAAGAATTAGCTTGTGACCAAATAAAGTTACCCATAAAGTAACCCATTTCAAGTTCATTAACTAAATTTACAATCCAATCCATATTTTTATTGAATTTATTTTATTTAAGGCACACAAAAATTGAAACGTTTTACATATTAATTGTGGCTTGTTAACAAACATTCTGTGTGTAAAAATAGATCAAGTAAACACTGGTAAAAATATTCTTATCTGACCTTTTTGTGACATCAACAGCTTTGAACTTTTTGTAAATTCAAAGAAAAGTCTCATTTGAAAAAATTGGTGTTTTTGATGTTTAAAACTTTCCTGTCCTATTTTCGCTAGCCATCGGATTATCTACGCTTACGCTCCAACAAATCCTCAGCTGGGGCGCTTCCGCCCCCCCCCCCCCCCCCCCCCCCCCAGGTATTTCCTCCCTCCTGTTACACTATAATATATTTAAAGCATAACCATTGTCATCCATCGTAAAAAATTAAAGGGACATAATACTGAATTGACAATCATTCTTATTATGATCTTATTTGTAGTATGTTTTAAACTTTTTTAGGTATTAAAACAGTTCCTTATATCAATTTTATATAAATAACAACAAAATAGCATGAATTTCATGCATAGTCAAACAATCGATTATAAATGAATTTTAATACATGTAAGCATTTATTATGTTTTGCAGGTAGCTTGGCTTGTTGTAACACCAGAGAATATATGTCAGCAGTGCAACCGAGGTGTTCAAAATTGTCGTAAAATATCGGGAATATTTACAGTGACACAGCTTGGTAAAGGATACAATCCTGTCATAGAAATACCTGCTGGAACTTGTAACATTAATGTTACAGAATATCAACCAAGTAAAAATTTCTTAGGTAATATGACTTTAAATACATTTGTGTAAAAGTGGAATGGAATGTTTTAAATTGACTCAGTACAAGTAATAGTTTTTTTTAGACTAATATAATCAGATCAGTTCTTGAATAGCTGAACAAATTGGAATTCCAAATGAAAATCATAGCAAATTTATGGAAAAAGCTTATATGGTAGAATAAGGGAATGCTCAACATCAATTTTTCACCATTCCTTTTTTTTTTTTTTTTTTTAATTTTTTATTGCAATTTCTGTTTATCATTATTCTCTTTAACATGTATTTATTTTTGTATTTAAATTTTAAAATAACTAAAATTAGAAGTAGTTAAATAATTTTTGAAAATGAATCTCACCTGAGATTCTCAAGAGAAATAGGGATTGTGGTAGAGATTTTTCTGAAATCAAGACAAATAGAAATTTTCAGAAAATTAAACAGGAGACAGAAAAAAAAATGGCAATATTGTGAAATTTTCAATTGAATCCAAACAGTTTACAGGTATAGCAATCAAATCTGTCCTAAATATAAAATCTGAATCAAACTTAGACAGGTGTTGAATTGGGGTTAATTAAGATTTGGTAAAATAAAATTATATACCTGTCATTTGAGGTTATGTAACTTCAAAGTTGTAATTTTTTATCCTTGTTATATTTTCTCACAAATCAAGTTAATAACTGGTTGTGTGACAGAAAGATTGTTCTTTTATATTTATTTTTTTTTCAAATTGATTTAATTTTTTTCTAAATAAAATTGTAAAATTTAATTAATTTATAACAAACCTTTAATTTAACACCTGCAATAAACATATTGTATGTAATTATGCAGGTGTTGGCTTTAGAAGTATGTAGTTATGTCACTATCTGAAGCAAGTTGAGATTATCTTGAAAGCAAAAGGAGAAATAATTTTCTATGTCTTTAAATATACAATATAAGTAATAGACATGTACTTTCAGAATAATTTGATAGTTAAGCTAGATACTTACTTATCCACTGTTTGGCTGGTGGAATATAAGACATACATATATATATGGAACATTAATTTCTGTCTGCTTATTCCAGTCTTCTTTAGCTTACATCTACGCTATAATCTTACGATCACTGTAGGTCTAAGCTATAATCTTCTCCAGTTCAACCCAGGTCTATCTAATAATCTTGTCAAGATCATCCCAAAGTCAGGAGTTTTATAATCAGTGTTCTCAATATGTGTTTATATGATACCCAGTGCCTGTCCAAAGTCAGGAGTTTTATAATCAGTGTTATCAATATGTGTTTATATGATACCCAGTGCCTGTCCAAAGTCAGGAGTTTTATAATCAGTGTTATCAATATGTGTTTATATGATACCCAGTGCCTGTCCAAAGTCAGGAGTTTTATAATCAGTGTTCTCAATATGTGTTTATATGATACCCAGTGCCTGTCCAAAGTCAGGAGTTTTATAATCAGTGTTATCAATATGTGTTTATATGATACCCAGTGCCTGTCCAAAGTCAGGAGTTTTATAATCAGTGTTATCAATATATGTTCTTTTCTTTTTTGGTTGTACACTACATAATTGCTAATGACAAAATCCTTTTCAAGCTAAAACATATTTTTTTCTTATATTATAGCAATAAAGCAAAAAGATGGAGAATGGTTTTTCAATGGCAATTGGGTAATAGACAATCCAGGCAGATTTAATGGAGCAGGGACCGTGTTTATGTATAGCAGAGAGAGTGAAGAATGTCATGGAGAGTGTGTGTATGCGGAGGGTCCAACAAATGATATAGTAATAGTACAGGTATAAGATAAATTCAAACTTCAACCTTTCTACAAAGAGTGGAATGGAGTGGAATAATGGTGTTTATCCCCAGTCAAGAATCTGTCACTTATTTTGAGGTGGTCAGTTCTTGGATGGTTGAGGAAACCGGAGCACTCGGAGAAAACCACTGACCTTTGTCAAGCAAACTGACAAACTTTTTCACAGTAGGAGCTGTCCCGAGTGGGATATGAACCCAGGAAGTGAGAGGCACAGTGATCCGTAAGGGCACACTTTGGACCACTCAGCCACCGAGGCCCACTTTTCTACAAAGAGAGCTTAATCTAAAATTTGTATATACAGGGTTAAATAAACTATTTAGATATTCAAAGCCAGATCATTCCAAAATTGTCTGATTAATTTAAGAAACAATACTTGCGGCTAATCAGTTGACTAAACTTATCAAATTTCAAACAACTTAATAATGGTTTAGGTTTAAGCCTCTCGGTACACCTGTTTTTAAGTTTCAGTCATTATTTATAGTCAGGTTTCTCTATCAAAACTAAAGTGACCGTTTGATTTGGTAAAAATGTTTTGGACACACACACACACACACACACACACACACACACACACTTTCTCTCTCTCTCTCTCTCTCTCTCTCTCTCTCTCTCTCTCTCTCTCTCTCTCTCTCTCTCTCTCCTGTATTGTAAACAATTATGTTCTTGCAAAAAAAATGTGTTTTACACTACATGTGCATTGTGTATTTTATCTAATATGAGCAGAACATTTAAAGAATTACCACAACAACAAAAAAAAAAACACACATCTTGATATGCATATATATAAACTATAAAATTCTGTTGTAAAAACTAAAATTAAGAGGTTTAGGGCAAAGGCTCAAAATTCAAGTAATCAAAACTAGGCTGAGTTTTGCCTCTCAAAAAGACATAATCTTACATTTCTCTGTGCAGTTGAAGTGTTAAGGGTTAACCCAATGATGGAACAGTGTCCCAGGTGGCAGGGAGTCTCATATAATCTTGGTTGCTTCAGACCTCAATCTGAAATTATGATACATGCTGAGCTTTATGATCCTAGCAGTTATGTCATGGAAGACTTCTAACTTTATCTTCTTTCATTTGTATTCATTCTTTTATTAATTTACCCTAAAAATTCACAATAGTTCCTTTAGTCATTTATCCAAATATTCCAATAAGTGTCAAAATCAGCCTTTTTATTTGTTTATTTTTTTAAGGTAATTTATTCTGAAAATAATCCTGGTATACTGTATGAATTTACATTACCACCAAATGTAGAATACACATCTCCACTTCAAATAGTTCCTAATGAAAGAAAACCTCACAAAAGGCGGCATCACAGACAACATAACAGAGGTCACCATGGAAGGTCGAGGAGGAACCATGGTAACAGACAGACTTCACATAGAAATGATGATACTAGGAACTATCAATCTAGTCCAACTTATGGTTCACACACTCTTGGTGGGAGAGGATTAAGTTATTCATCTTATATTCAAAATAGACAACAAACAGTTCAACATGTAAAACGTCCGAGGTATGTCTCTCCCTATGGCAACTCGGATATCTACAGAAATAGATATGGATATCAAGCTTTACGATCAGGACAAACACAATCCAGATCTGTTATCAATAGAAGAACAAATACGAACAGTATCCCTTTGCAGATCCCAGATCAACAAAGAAGCAATTCTATTACTGTAGATGAAAGATACTCCTGGAAAATATCTGGATTTACAGAATGTTCTCAAACTTGTGGTGGAGGTAAATTTTTTAATCTTATACAAGTATGGCTAAAACATGTATATTTAATAAATATAATCTATCACAAACTGCTATGTGAGAAAGGGAAATCCTAACCTGAAACCTAAAATTTTTTTGTCCAGAATAAGCTTACGTGACTTTTGGACATCAAAATATTTTACCCATCTGGGTGACATTAATGACATCTGTAGACAGTGACATGAGTGAAATTACCCCCCCCCCAACCCCCCCCCCCCACTCCCCCCAAAAAAAAGAAAATAAATAAATAAATAAATAAATAAAAATAAAATAAAATAAATGAATAAAAAAATGAATAAAACATTAAAATTTTTGCCAATAAAATGCTCACTTTGTTTTATTCATGTATAATAGTAATTTTTCTCTTGGGGACCACATGAAGTCTACTCTAGCTTATATTAGTGTATTATCTAAAAGAATACCTGTACTTTTGACAAGTTTTCAAAGCTCTTTTATGGGCTAAAGATGATATCAGGAGAATCTAAAGTGTGGTTTTAACCCTATATGTAGGACTTCTTATATAAGCAAGCTTTTTAAAGCTCCAATATGGAAAAAGGTGAGAATTACTTCAAACAAAGAGGTAAATAAAATTTGGAAGCCAGATTGACAATATTTCATGACATTGCTGTGTCGATGTTGGTTTGTCATTATGTCCAATTTGTTGGAGTTACAACAGAACTAAATATTTGTTATATACAAAATATATTTCTATTTCATTGTTTCATTTGAACAGGAAGACAGACTACAAAAATAGTTTGTGTATTAAGTAGTACACAGGTAGTTGTAACTGATAACAACTGTGCTGACCAATCAAAACCCCTGTCACAAGAGATAGAATGTAATACATCACCATGTCCACCAAGGTCAGTAAGTATCGATATTTCAAATTAGTTTGAAACTGCCTAAATAATATTTAATATAAACCCTCCTTGTAGCCTCCAGTTTAATTAGTAGTGGCTATTTAGATTACTTAGAAACTTCCTCTAAATTGTATTTCATGACAGTTTACAGTTATATAAGAGGTTAAGAGGCCAAAGGTTAAGGTGTTTAGAAAGAAATTAAAGATAATGATGAAAAGAAAGAGGTCAAGGTTTATTGTCATAGAGAAGAGGTCAAGGTTTATTGTCATAGAGAAGAGGTCAAGGTTTATTGTCATAAAGAAGAGTCAAGATAATGTTGATATAAACAGGAAAGAAATAAAGGTTATAATTGTATAAATAAGAAAGAGGTTAAAGCTATGATAAAATTAAAACTTATATATCAATTTATTTATTATTAAAGCTGGGAGACTGGACCATGGTCAGCTTGTAGTGTTACGTGTGAAAATGGTGTCCAGAGAAGAAGAATAGAGTGTAAACGTAGGATTTCAGAGTCTGTCAGTCTGAGTGTGTCAGCTTCACATTGTAGTCGTGAGGTCAAACCTGCTATTATACAGCAGTGTAATGGAGATCCTTGTTCAAGGTGGGAGATTGGAGAATGGGGACAGGTAATTCTTGTTGTAATTTAAATTATGTATGATGAGATCAATCTGGCTACAACTGTAGTGGAACAGTGTAATGCTGATCGTTGTTTAAGTAGGCAGATTGAAAAATTGGGTCAGGTACAAGAATACTCACCTCTACAATACAGATAAAGTTTCATTTAAGCCATAAAGGCATTACTGTCACTTGTTAGTGCTGTAATTTTTTGTGAAAGCTAATATGACTAGATTCATTATAAGTTTTCGGTCAAAAACTAACTAAAACCATTGCATTGGAAGACCGCTTTCTGCATATACTGTTTTCATAAGCCATGTTGAAGCCCCTTTAAGTATTTGTAAAAAAATGTGAAATCTCAGTTGAGTCACGAAAGCTGAACTTAAGATTTGAAAGTGAATCCTTGCAAAATTACATTCTCATATCAAATTTGAATTTATTTCAGTGTTCGGTTAAATGTGGTACAGGAGTAATAAGAAGAAGTTTGAATTGTGTTGACAGTGCTGGTAATATTGTGCTGAAAACTTTATGCAGTCAGCCAGAACCAATATCTTCAGACTCATGTGATATGGGATCATGTGATTATCACTGGTTTTTGTCTTCATGGTCCACAGAGGTATGTTTTGATTACTAATTACAAAATTTGTACTTAGTTCCGTTGTATTAGAGGCTGAGTCAGGCAACTAAGCACATTCTTAATATACATAAATTCTCTGTATTCGAAGCTGCTATTACAGAACATATTGTTTGAACAATTGTGTGGATTCATATTCTACATATATTCTTTACAAGGTACATATAGTATATTAGGTTATACAGAAGTTATAAATTGACTTTTAATAATTTTTGTTATACAGATTGATCTAATTAGTAATCTAGCAGTCTGGTTCCCTGAACATGCACTTAACAGCAGAGATAACCATTGTCAACAATATTTAAGCTACCATTTTTAGAATATTCTTGATTTTGTTTCTAAATGTGAATATATATGTATGAATGTATATATATTTATCTTTCTTAGTGTTCAAGTTCATGTGGCACATCAGTAATAACAAGACAGGTACATTGTGCATCAAACACTGGAAAAAATATATCTGATTCATACTGTGATCAGAGCAGGAAACCAGTCTCACAGAAACAGTGTCCAACCAATCAGAATTGTGGTAACAAATGGTTTGCTGGACCTTGGAGTTTAGTATGTATAATTATTTTTTATAATGGGGTTAGTCAGTGTACTGTGTGATTGATTTTCCATAATTCTTGCAATAACATTTTTTAACTCGAAAATATATCAACTTATATCATCCCATGTTAAAAACAAAGAAGAAGTAGGAAAAATAATGTGATTTGACATGGTACATTGGCATCCCAATAAAAATCATGAATTGATTGAACTTAAGACATATAAACATGATTTATTTCCAGACAAAAAAGCAAAACTTAGAAAGATTGGGATTGTAAATCTTACCTTTGTAAAACATTTTGCTTTTCTTCACAGTGACCTTCAAAAGGAAAATCTTTAAACATCTTATGAAACAAATGGCATCGAAGCTTGACACTTTATACATGTATATTGCATTTTTCCATAAAGCCCTACCAATTTTGCAAAGCTGGTTGACTTTCTACCAACTGATATTCCAAAATAAAAGGCCTAGAAGCTTGTAATTTAATATTGAGCAGTAGCACATAAAGCTGGTTGATCTTGTTCTTACTAAAGATTCCAAGCTATACATTTCCTATAAAAAGATTGACTTCAGCCATCCTGAAAAACATTTATCTTTCAGAATAATTTAAATCTTTTAGTACAAAATCCATTTGTTTTATTTCAGTGTTCATCAACCTGTGGAAGTGGAATTAAAACCAGAGAGGTATCTTGTGTAGGTAGAGATGGTAGTGACCGATTACGAATACTACCTGATCAGTCATGTGACATGTCAGATAAACCAGTCGAAAGACAAGTTTGTCAACAGACAGCATGTGGTAGTCAGTGGTATATGACTGATTGGAGCCAGGTAAATATGACATAATAGAAAAGTTTGTCAACAGACACATTGTGGTAGTCAGTGTTATATGACAAAACAGAGTTATTATAGACAAGTTTGTCAAAAGACAGTTTGTGGTAGTCAGTGATATATGACTGAGTGAATTAAGCCATGGTAAATATGTCATAATAGAAAAGTTTGTCAACAGACACATTGTGGTAGTCAGTGTTATATGACTGATTGGAGCCAGGTAAATATGTCATAATAGAAAAGTTTGTCAACAGACACATTGTGGTAGTCAGTGATATATGACTGAGTGAATTAAGCCATGGTAAATATGTCATAATAGAAAAGTTTGTCAACAGACACATTGTGGTAGTCAGTGATATATGACTGAGTGAATTAAGCCATGGTAAATATGTCATAATAGAAAAGTTTCTCAACAGACAGTATGTGGTAGTCAGTGATATATGACTGAGTGAATTAAGCCATGGTAAATATGTCATAATAGAAAAGTTTCTCAACAGACAGTATGTGGTAGCTGGTGATACAAATATAATATGCTTATAATGTTGATGATGTTAGTTTGATAGTCCACTAATTTTTCCAGTTTTCTCTACCATTCATGAACTGACTACTTAATTAGTGAATTAATCCTGACTGACATTTTAATTATAGTTTAACCAATCAAATTAAGTTTTGAACTGATGCATTCCACAAAGTTCATTTCATATAAGTATCACACCTTGGCCACTTTTACACTTGGGCATTACTAAGTATTGCTCCTTTTGTTTCTAATACCAATTGAAGTTCAGTGATTGATGACTGTGTTGATTTTAGATTTATCATTTATTTATTATTTATTCATTTATTTTTTTTTTTTTTGTAGTGTTCTGTATCCTGTGGAAATGGCACCCAGACTAGATATGTTCATTGTTTAACACAATCTAAAGACCCCAGTATAGAATGTGATCTATCATCACGACCAGCAATATCACAACCCTGTGATAGGGGTGAATGTCACACAAATTTACCTGCAAAAGGTGGGTTACAAAAAATTAATCTGAAAATGAAATATACATTTATCAAATGTATTGTAATAAAAACATGAAATTAAAATTTTAGAACATCAGAAAAGGAATATCAATATAAAATAGAAGACCTACTTCTATAAATTTATGATCAAGAAGTTAAGTTTCTATTCTGTCTTTGATAAAACAGTAAATGATGCAAATGATAACACAATAAAATTAAATTTTACTGAGTAAACCAAATTCACAGTACATTAGAATATTCTTTAAATAGTTCAAATATACATGCACTAGCAAAAGCAGGAAGGTAAAAAAATGGTCATTTCTGAAGATTAATATTGTCAGTAAAATCAACAATTAAAAGCTTCATTACCAAAGGAGCTAATGAACCTCACCTTTGAATTTATATAGAAAAACAGTGCTAAAAACCATTAAAAATAAAAGTCTTCATTGAAACTTCAAAAATACATGTAGTTAAAATAGTAGCAGGAATAGAAATTATAAAACAACACCATGACCTTGAACGTAACTTGAAGAAAACAATGAAAATGAAATTCCTGTTTGATAGTTTTTTCCAATAGTTAACATATAGAATTAAAATCTTATTTAATAAAAAAAAAAATGAACATGAACTTTATTTATGGTCTCAGGTAGAAAATAGGCATTTTAAATCCTTCAAAATTAAAATATGCATTGAAAGATCTTCAAAATTTGGTAAAATAGAAGCAAAAGCAAAACTTAGACTGTGACCTTGACCTTATTTTGAAAGTCATTTCCAGAAAGCCAAAACTGAAGATCCTATATCATTATCACGTCAAAATATTGCCACTTAAAGTAATTTTGCAAAAATTTTATCAAAACCATTCTTCAATAAAATTTCACAAACTGAAGTAACTATTGACTTAAGACCTAAGCAAAATCCAAATATCATGTCAGATATTGCAAAACTTCACCATTTTCAGTAGAAAATTTTTCATGATTTTTTAGACTACGTGTTCCATTGACCTTGACCTTTAAAACTTTCACCAAAAAGCAATCCCAAGCAAGATATTTTCAATATGTATCCATTTGCAAATTATTTGAAAAATATCTGTTTACACATGTACTGCTAAAGTTATCATCTGGAAACCTTTTTGATATTGCTCATCAAACTTCAAGCAAACTCTTTATATGCATGCATTTTATTTCCATCTTATTCAAAATAAGTGTGTACTCATTGGCGTGTGTATTTTGTATATTCCAGATCCATCGTGTAAAAACAGATACAGCAACTGTAGAGTGGTAGTACAGGCCAGACTGTGTCAT
This sequence comes from Tegillarca granosa, assembly GCA_029721355.1. Taxonomy (NCBI): domain Eukaryota; kingdom Metazoa; phylum Mollusca; class Bivalvia; order Arcoida; family Arcidae; genus Tegillarca; species Tegillarca granosa. The sequence goes on from CM056600.1 coordinate 11,476,950, forward strand.
TACAAATATTATAATAAAATATGTTGTGAAGCATGTTATAATGACAAAATACACAAAATCTTTACTAAGTCATAGAGTTGGCTATATCTGATAGGAATATATCTAGTGCCCAGTAACAGTACAGTATATACATATCATTGGTATTATATAATGGTGGTGAAGAACGAGATCTGTAAATCTGATTATATGATCAACAGAATTTTACAGTAGATTAACTAAAAAAAGTAAAAAATAAAAAGGATCTACCTATTTTTGCCATCCATTAATTTGATTTGTTGTTTTCATGGACTTCATAAAAACTATACAAAGAATAGCTTTAAGTTTGGTCCAGTATTTCTTGCTTCTTGTCTAAGTTCAAGTTATAAGCATGTTTAATTCATTAAATAAACAGGATAGAGAAATAGGTAAACAACAAGAATAGAAAACATAAACATTGATAATTGGTATATTGCCGAAATGATTCTTTTCTGGTCTCAATGTGACATAATCGTGATAAAGAAACACGCTCAGAAATGATTAGACTAACAGCCATTTTAAATCCTCTCACACTTTACAGTGATATGTAGTTTGTATATGTATAAATAACCAGAGGGATAGTGAAAATCTGCTTGTTGTCTTAATCAAAGACCAAGGACTAGAACAGCGAAACCTGTCTAAACTAAACCCTAAAATATATACTAGTACTAGGGTGACCTCATCCTTCAACTTCGATAACTCGAACACCCTGATAACTTGAGTCACCAGTGAAGTCCCATGCACTTCGAGTTATTGAAGTTCTACTGTATTTGTGTTTTAAGTCTCAGTTCAGATACAAAATCAAGAATGGTTAGATGGTAGAGAAAACTGGAGAACCCCCCAGAAAATCAATGACTTTTTTCCAAAGAACTGAAAAATTCTTACACTAGGATCTGTCCTGAATTTTTATCTCGAGATCAGAATTTTTCACACATTTACTATTTTCTTCCCAAATATTAAAAAAAATTTCAAGAAAAAAAATTATTTCAAAAAATTTCAAGAAAAAAAATTATTTCAAAAAATTTCAAGAAAAAATATATTATTTCATAATATCGAAAAAAAAAATTTCAATGTTTCAAATCTATGGATCAAATTTGACATGATAATTATAATAGAAAATATGGCAAATATTGTTTTCATGTTTTACATGAAATTAATGTAAGATTCACAATATTTTGCTGTGTAATTATAATGCTCTGTTCTAGAAATAAAACAACAGTAAATATACTAATAGTTGTAACACTTTGCATGATGCATTTTTTTTAGAATGTCAGTAAAATTACTTTGCTAGTTTTTGCTTTACAAAGAAAAATCACTGAAACAAGTTTATCAGTTCCCTTTCCAAAGGTAGGCAGTTTTTTTTCCCAGGCACTCCAGTTTCTTCCACCATTCCTAACCTTACCACCATGATATTAGTTAAAGAATCTTAACTGGGGCATAAAACAATATAATTCTACTCAGCTCTAAAAAAAGTTTGCCAGGCAAGACAATGTGTTGATTTTTTTGTAAATTAGATGAAAATTTTAATATGCTTTTATGATTAGGCTAAACAATAGTGGAGTATTGGACAATTTGAAAAGTTTGGTATATATGTTAATTTTTCTTAAGAAACTACATTACAAGTTAATTTTGTAATTCTATTTTTGCACCATAAGATATTTTAAAATTGATTGTTTGAGAAAGTTTTGTTTTGAGTTTCTTTTAAAATTGACACTATTCCAGAAATAGGAAGCTGGATCATTTTAAGAATAAAAACAATGGTTAAACACCAAAGAATGTGGGTCTGATGTCATTATAGAAGGAAAAGGACAAGTGTCAGAACCCTATAGTCAAATCTTGATTTAATGTTAATTTGTAGATATTTTACATCTGCATCTCGATTACTTGATTTAGCATTTCATAAAAAATTCAGACAATTTAATTGTCAAATATGTAAAGAGGGTAAAGTTAGAAATCTGTAAACTGCTGTGATTTGATTTCAAAAATATATACTAGTATACAATTTTGTCCAAAATGCGTATGTATATATTAATTGATTTACCTTGTGGTTTTTTGATATTGTAAATTGTGATAGAAACATTTTGATTTATTGTAAGCAATTAGACAGTTTATTCATGATATAAGCAGTGTGTTTGGTTGTGTGTGTGTTTGTGCATACATGTGTGAGAGTAATCACATAAAGATGATTATAAATTTAATCACTACATATGACCTGGATGGGTTCAAACCCCAGACACTCTGGAGGTCATTCTCTTACATTGAGCCACCAAGATAGTACTATATAATGGTGGAGTTTTATCTGTGTGCATGATCACAGCAACTACTTTGGTTGGAGTTTGCTTTAATCCAAGTAGTTGTGTTAATAACAGTTTTGAAGCTGGTAATGCCTGCAGCTTGAACTATATCTTCTAGATGATCCATTCTAGTACTGTTCTTTTGGAGAAAAAAAAAAGGCATTTCTGTTTTGGTTATTACAGTTTTTCAATTATTTTTTGGCAATTTTTTCAACAATATTGATTGAGTTTCTGTATTAGTATCCTTGAAATTATTTTTAAAAAACATGATTTAGGAGGCATATATACATAACTGTGTGTCAAACTAAATTTTGTGACAAGACAGATTCTAAGTATTCTATATTTCCCTAATTATAGGATCAGGACTGTGTGATATTAAAATCTGTTTTAAGATCACATGTGTAGACATGCTTGTAAAAATGTTGTTTTTTTTGGAGAAAAATGTTGATCATAAATGTAAAGCAGAACAAATTGTGTTCAGACATTGTTCAGTTGTTCATGTATATACATAAAATGCATAAGATGAATGAAAAGCAGAATAAAGATACATATATATGGTAGGTACACAGACTCTGAAAGTAAATCTTTATCATTTTGTGTATGTTTAAAAATCTATAATAAAATGAGGGAGTCTTTCATCAAAATCATAATTTATAATCATTTAAATTTCATTTTTGTTATAAATGTGGTATGTTATTGTATGAATGTGGTATGTTATTTGTACATAAATATAATGATAATTATATACACAAATTCATTATCAAATATATTTTATTTGTTATGCTGATAATGCACACATTAAGTAATTCTTAATTACTTAGTACTGTATGACACAACTTCTGAAACATTTTTCTCTTAGACTGTGTCCTCAAGGTAGGTGAGTTTCTGGTTAGATGAAGTTTGTAGATATTGGATATCATTCATAGGAAGTAAATCACTGCACACTTCTTCTAGTACACACACAGGTGATTGTCAACTTCAATTATAACTAATAAACTTAGATATTTACTGTATGAAACTTGTATGAAATTTAATATTTCTTGTTTGATTAAAGTACATTAATTGTTATTAGATTATTATTATATATGGGTATGATGTTTGTATAGTATATGTTTGTTTGTATGATTATAACACTGATTATTAAATACCTTCTTATGCCAATAGAGAAAATAAACAAATTAAAAAAAAGAGAATATGGTGCATAAGATATTATAATTTTTTTAGTATGATTACATGTGTGATTATTAAAGCAATTTGTGGTGTAAATCTAAAGTGAAGATGAGAATTTTGACAATATTATTTTATGTGAAAGTCATAAGAAGAATTACCGTAAATATAATTACATACAGGTAATAATAAGAGTAATCGTGATACAACAGAAAGTTCTCCAAGTACAGTTATAACTCTCACCAAATCTGTCAGTCAGGAGTTATGTTTAAGTTAATTAAATATTTGAAAGCTTCCTTCAGAACAAGCTCATTGCAAGGCATCTTTTTCTGCCTTTAATAAATGCATGAGCTCTTTTAGGTTCTGGTGCAATACAATAAAATTTAGAGGTAAAGTTGAAAGTCCTCTGCTACCATTGTCTACATAGGATTATCATAAAGATTGTCTCCTTTAATAGGATTTCACCCACCACTTATGTTCTATCTCGTGCAACTTGAGGCCTAAAAAAGCATTTTGTACTTTGAACTCTCATATATTTTATGTTTAGATATATGTAAATTCTGACATGCTTGATATTCAATAAATTCATTGTTCAATAAATCAAATATAAATCAGATTTGTTTTTGGTGTTATGTTATATTATTGATTGAATTGTGTTTTAGGTGAGTCGATATTTCTTTTACATCCACTAAATGTGAAGCAACATATATTTTGATTTTTACAGAACATTTAGTAAAATATGCAGTCAGGGTTCTTAAGCATGCCACAACCTCTGTAAAGAATAACATCAGTTTTTGATGTCTTATGTAAAGATTGATGCACTTCACTTATATTATGATGTCACCAGCTTCAAATGCAGAATATATACATATGCAAATGGACTCGCAGCAATATACAGTAAAATGTGCTCCGCTCTCATGTCACTCCTACAGGGATATTGGCTTTTAAGGTCTCGTCCGACTCTTATTTATTAATGTTAGTTGCTTTGCAATTTTGAAGTATAGTAATTATCCATTTCAATGCCTTAGATCTGACTCAGACAGAACAACTTCCTGATCTTAATAAAATATTAGGTGTTCTAAAAAGGAACAGGTCCCGGTTTCACAATCATTACTGGTACTTAAGATTTTCCTTAACTTAAAATTAGCCAATGTAGTATCTCTTTTTAAATTAAAGGAAAAAAAAGCCACCTAAATACAGATGTTACAAGCTTGTAGTGATCTTCAAAATTACAACTTAAATTCCTGAATATCTTAACAATTAACCAAGTTAATAAGATTTCAAAATTGCAAGATTTAAGTTAAGGTATGATTATGAAACCAGGGCCAGTAACAATTTATTGCAAGGCACTTGTCAGACTGACCCTTTGAAATTACATATTGATTAAAAGGGGATTTTACATTCCAGTAAACATGGTCAACTATAAGACTGGGGATACGGAAAATTATAAATATACAGTGTTCTTTCAGTAATAAATTCTTATATAAGATGATTGTGTCAGTTCCATGAGTAAAAAGCTGGTGTCTTAACAGAAGATATTTATTTAAGCCTCTTTAAATGAAACAAAAATACAAGTACAAAAAAATTATTTTCATGACATTAACAAAACTGATTTTGACAATGAATTACATTTTAAAAGTATCCTTCATTTTTATTAAAGTTCCGGCACTTTTCATATTAAAAAGATCCGACAATTCATTTAGAATCCAATATACTAAGTTAAAGAAGTAGATCAACCAAATATCTTCTCAGTGATTCTCTTCTACAGTAAAGATAATGTTCTTCATCTGGTTCAAATCATTATAGGATGAGTATAGACAGTAAAAATATTGACTCTTTTAAGAATGTTGGTTTGAAATAAAAATTGTCAGCTGCCATGGAATCACTTTTCTCCAAGACATTTTCAGACTGTTTAAATCAAAGATAAAGATTATTCCATTTTTTCTCATTTCTTTATGGTAAGATAAAGTTTATATTAAACAAACTTTGTATGGATTTATCATCTTTGTAAAGATTTAATAATGATAGCACTATGTTTGTTCAATGTCAATTTTGATATTTACAGTGTCAATGTTCTTTCTAAGTCCATAATATTTGCATCTAAAAATCAAAAAGAAATATACTTTTTAAAATGAAATTATACCATTAATGTTAATTTTACAAATACAATGTATATAAATTTTAAACAAGACTAACATTGTAAAAAAATATTACCACTATCAACCATCATGTAAAATAAACAGAAAAGTTACAATTTTCTACATTTGGCTTAAACTGTTATAGAAAATTACGTATCAAAATTCTAATAGTACATGTATAAGATAATTAAGAAAATATTGCAAGCCCGAAAGAAAAGTTACAATTGGGTCTTGAGGTCATCAGACCTCAATTTCAAACCTTGCAGATAAGAGTAGAATTAAGTAATGATGTTTACCATCAGAGTCAAGATTCATTCACTTATATCTAGGCAGTCTGTATTGGTATGGTTGAGAAAACCAGAGCATCAAGAGTAAACGACCCAAATTCCGCAAGAGAACTAACAAACTTTTTCACACTAGTAGCTGCATCGAGACAAATAAATGTAAATTTTAGACCATTTGGCCACTGAGGTCCATCCCAGAAACAATTTATCCAATGATCTGAATAACAAAGATTTAATTGATTGAAAAATATATATAAATTTTTGTTTTGGTTATACAGAGATAAAATTCTGCAAAAAGCATACTAGAAGACACACAGACAAGTACATTTTTTTATACCTCTCTACTAAGATTTTTCTTTCTTTTTCTCAGCTTCAATCTTTGCTTCATCCTCCTCATGTTTCTTTATAAGTTTTTCTACTTCTGGTGCCTGTAGTATACTGATCTTTGTTTTACCGTTCTCTCTTGTTAATGTGGCTATCTCAACTGAAAATAACAAAACACTTACATTTTAATCATGACTTCTGGTAACATAAAAATCTTAACAAAGGGTAAATATATACCTTGATGGTCCATTTTAATGGATAGAAAGGAGTTAGGTAGATAGTTGTTTTGTTGGTTCAGTGTTGTTTTACCTCACATCAGCAATTTTTTCAACAATTCGTGATAAGACCATTTTTATTAATTTTGAAGACTAATCTTACCACAATTTTTGTGGTGCAGGAAGGGGCAAGTGTTTCTAATCTGAATTGTACTAGTTTGCATTTATTGTTCGCAATGTGACAGATAAACATCACAGACCACTAGATCTATTGTACAAGTACCAAGCTAATGCAGCAACTATGACAAGGAAAACCCCTATCTCACTTGTAGTCAATGAGAGTCAAACCCACAGCTGTAAAAATCCTTGAGCCTGAAGGCTAATGCCTTAACCACTTGGTCACCACAGCCCCAATTATTTGGGTAAATTTCACAGTACTTTCTTTTATTATTTACTGAAGTTCTTGTTTCCTGTTTACCATTTTCAGAAAAAAATATCCTACTTTATTAGTTTCCACTTAATTAGAACATGGTAAACATTTTAATATCACCTACCAACAAAAGTATCGAATACTTTAGGGTACCAAAGATTAAAAACATATTTTATGTTTATACCTAACCATTGCTTCAATCAATCAATCAATGCTTCAATCAATCAATAAATAAATAAATAAATAAATAAAAATTGAGGTACTGTCAGATATTGTAAAGCTGCATTTCTGTATAATGACTCAAAACCAATTAAGAAAAATGACAATGTGTCTAACTTTATGGGTAAAATAAGGAAACTTAAAGTAACATTCAATATAACTGTTTACTCTTGACCAAGAAAATGCTGCCATATTAGTAACATAGTCACTTCTTTGTTTTAATTTTGAAATTCATGTAACAAGATTGGTTCCAAAAATTACAGAAAAATACTTCTATATTTATTTTTGTTCTAAATACACCTATAATTTAAAAAGGTGTAACAATGAGCTACCTAATGATACAGTACATATTGCAATAAACATCTTTCAAATGGTGTGTGACATGCCATTACTATTATGTACTACCGGTATTTGTAAACAACTAAAACCAAACCAGAATGTAAACAGAAAATGTGTTATTCAACCTAACCACAACATCCTGCATAAGCTATTACAATGGTGATATTTATTTTCCCAGATAAACAATTACCTTTTTCTGCTGTTAATTTGGATAGATCAAGTGTTTTGCTTAGTACTTTAACTGACAAAGCTAACGCTTCCTGAAGATTTGTCTCCCCTTCCTTGTAATCTTGTTTTAACATAGAAACTGCATTCTACAATTTAAATTATTTTAAAATAAATACATCTGAAAAATTACCATGACTTTAGCTAAGCTTAACTTTTAATTTAATGAATTTTTTTTAAATGTTCAAATTTTATAATACACCTGTATATCCCAAGAAACATTACAGGTAATTAAATTTATTATTTTAAAAAGTGAAAATTCTAGAAAACTAGCTGAAATTCAAACCTACTTCAAAACTTAAAAAAATACTCTTACACAAAGAAATAAATTACATAATAATACCGTTCATATACCTTTAATAACCAAAAGCCATTTTGTTATTACAAATTGTTAAAAATTCTCATGTATCAATTTGTATAATCTTTTCCTCTTACATCATTTTATTTTTCTATAGAGAATTTCTATTATCCTATATCACATTCACCCCTATATATACTGTAAGCAATTAAAAATAAATGACTGTAATTTTCTATACAAGCTTTCCAATCAACAAAGAACCACTTCACTTTTTCAAATATCTCTTTCTCTCTCTCTCTGAGTTTTCTTTGGCTGTGTTTCATACTCTAACATAACCCTTAAATCACTTTTTTTTATAATTTTATTTTTATTGTATTGCCATTATTTATACATTCATATATCATACATGTATTTCTTTAATATTGTCTTCACTTACAGCACTATTGTTTCCTATACAAATAGCTTTCCAACCAACAAGAACCACTTTTTCAAATCTCTCTCTCTCTCTCCGAGTCTACTTTTGGCTGTATTTCATATATACTCCCATAACCCTAGAATTCACTTACAGCACTATTGTTTCCTATACATGTAGCTTTCAAACCAACAAGAACCACTTTTTCAAATTTCTCTCTCTCTCTCTCTCTGAGCCTCCTTTTGGCTGTATTTCATATATACTCGCATAACCCTAGAATTCACTTACAGCACTATTGTTTCCTATACAGGTAGCTTTCCATCCTCCATAGTTTCCACTTGGATCACTTTGGTACAACTGGAATCCATAATGTTTATCCCAACCCATATATAATAATGAGACACCAAATGGTCTTTTTCCTGTAAAGTAAAGTACATACAATTTTAAGATGTAAATTTTCTATCAATTTTAAATATATATCTAAACACCTGAGAGACAAAAAACATCAAGGAGTTTAAAAAAGAAAGATACAGTAAAAATGTTTTTAAATGATTTGCATAGGACTCCAGAATGATTCCAGTTTTCTTATACAAGTGTGTGATTACTCTGGAGTTATTGAAGATAAATCGAACAATAAAAAATAAAACACTGATATTTACCTCCAAACTGTGTATAAGCTTGTTTCAGATCACATAAGGTACTAACTAACTGTTCACATGGTATAGGTTCTTGGTACTGTAATATATATCTGAAATAGATAAATATACATGTACATGTATTTCTACTTATACAAGTTCTCAAAGCATGTGAGCTGGCATAGGCTCTGAAATTCTTATACATGTATTTTGTATTACATGTAAATTGTATTACATGCGAATTTTTGTTAATACTTCAGATTTATTTCATCCACAAAAATTAAACATAAATTTAACTAAAACAACGTAGCCCAAATGCACATCTAATCCATCAAAAATACTTGCAGGGATTTTTCTGGCCATTTTGGGAAAGGGACCTTGGGATGAAATTGGGAAAATCATTGACAAAATCAACATTTTTGGGGAAATTTTTCATTAAACTTTAAAAATTTTCACACTGTCAGCACATCAAATATTTTGCCTGGAATATTTACTATTTTGATACACGCTGGTAGTCACTCATTTGTACCAAATCACTCAGACATTAACACAATATCTTCATAGACTGGCTTCAATACAAACATCTGAGAAAGTTGTTTCATGAGTTGCTCCCATTCTACCAAATCCTCATTGAGTAAAAATTGAAATGTGCATAAATACAGGTTATTATAAAGATATACAAGCTACACCAAAAATATATAGTTTTTTCACTTTTTCTTAAGTTTCTCAAAGCAGGATCATTTGGGAATTTTTACCTACAAAATTGGGAAAAATGTATGCTTTTGGCATTGGGAATGGGTCCCTTTACTGGACCCTGTGAGTGACCAGAAAAATCCCTGACTTGTACCTCTGGTCCCTCACTTTGCAAAATTCTCATAATAAAAATTCAACAATGGAGAGAAAACCCAAGTTTGTAAAACAATTTAAAAAAGAATAAACAAGACAATCTCTTAAATCAAACATTTATGTATAATAAAAGGGAAAATGTTCACAAAAATTAGTAAACCCCCCCCCCCCCAAATTTTCTGAAGCTTAATATTTTATCACTTTTTAAAAAAAATATTATTCTCTAAATAATCTAGTACTGATCAGATGGATTTGTAATCTGTAATATAGACTTTTTCTTTTGTGTTTAAGCAGAGATAGAGTTACAAAAATTAGGTTACAATGTCTGCTTTCATATAAGTTTTCTTTAAACATACATAATAAAAGAGCTAAAGGTAATATCATTTTATCAGTTTATTGGTATTGTTAATAAAGTTTACCTTTGTGCAATTAATCTTAGTTCATTGGTTAGGACGTTTGCATCTGATGTAATACCAGCCACACTGCAAGCCATATCACTGTGAATGTTAAAAAATAAACTTGTTATGAAACTTGACACTGAATGAACTATTACAACAGACAAATAACTCATAGACTAAACTTGTAGTAGAGTCATAATCTGTGCATTGTTGGTTGTTTATGGACCACAGGGTGGTGATATGTGTATTGTGTAGTAGCTGATCAGGTCTGCTACCACTAGATAGCGAAAAGAGAGCCAAGTGTATAAGTCTCTCCTGCTAGAGCGAAGCCCCTAAACCACCTTGACTCCAATAGTGTCTCCTCTTTCTTTCATCCTTTTTTGTACAAAACTGTTCCTCTGTGTCAAAATTTGACTGATAACAATTACATAAAATATCAAACACGGAAATAAAAAGAAAAGACAGTTCCAAAAAGCAAATCTTTTAATGTTTACAAGTATTCACTGAAGTGTTCATTTCATCCTGGTATTCTTTAGATTAATGGTAAACTAAAAAAGGAAGCATTTTGGCAAATAAAAAGCAAGATGATCACTTGTAATACTTACTCATATAATTTATAAATTTTCTCTGAGTACGAAACTTCATCTAATAACTTATTAATGTTTCTTCTTTCTGCTGCTAATAACACTCCATCACTGGCCAATATACCCAAACATGTACCAGCATGACCAATGGCTTCCATGGCATACTCCACCTGATATAATCTCCCTGTAAAATATACCAATGTCTTGTTATAAATAAAATATGGTAAAGCTACAATAAATAAAAGTTTTTTGTCCTAAAAATAATTGCTCTGCAGATTTAAAATATAAATATGATTGGTGAAAATGACTTTCTATTGATTATAAATGTCAGTTATGGAAATCTTATGGATAAAACCTAATACATGTAAAACCATTCTTTTGTCTAATAAAACAAAAATTTGTATGCATATAACATACACTTCATTTATCATCATCTATCATTACTGATAGAGCTGCAACGATATACTGGTTTTACCGGTTTGGATAAGAAAAATACGATTATCGCGATATGGTTTACACATATCGGTTTTTGACGACACGAGAAAAAAATAAAATTCATGAGTCGAACAAAGTTAAACACCATCGCCAGGGCGTTTGTAAATAATGCACGATCAATGGAAAAAGTTCTGAATGTGGATAGGATCTTATGCACGCTTGTTGGTACCCATTACAAAAGAATGTGAAGTTTTTTCCAAATGATAATGATGGCCGGGATCGGGAAACACATTTTGGAAGATGAAGAATTCTATTTTTATTAAATTCCCAATATGTATCGGTACGTATTGCAATATGGAAGTGAAATATTGCAATATATCGCAATACGGTTTAACCCGTATTGTAGCAGCTCTAATTACTGAAAGTATAACTCTTGTAATACTAACCCACATCAAGTTTGAATCATTAAAACTTTAACAGTATGAACTGTACTAAATGTATCTATATTAAAACTATTGATCATTTTACTTATTAAAGGTAATTACAAAATGGTGTCTCACAACCTATTCAAGATTTATTTGCTTATATTAAGTTGTTAAGTTTGTGAACCACAGAGGAAACTGAAGCACTGTATTTAGAAAAATCAATGACCTAGACAAGAAATGACATTTTTTTACACAAGAAGATAGTCCCAGATTAGGGTTTGAACACAGGAAGACAGGGATCTATAGACCACCGCATTGAAATTGTTCAAATTTCAATAAATATTTGCATAATGGTTACATATGTATATATGTTTAACAGATATCTGAACAATAATTAATGAATTCAAATGAGACACTTACCCTCTGGGGAGAAAATTGTGGTCCTTGAATCATATCTTCTTGACTGAAAGAAAATAAAACATTTGTGTCCATGTAAAAATAAATCATTTAATGAAGCAAAGTATATAATATATACAAACAAATGCATATCATTTGTCTCCAAATTATTGATATGTTTTAAGATGGCATCACCAATGGATTAAGAATTCCAATTAATTTTTTTTCATGTTAATGTTTACAGGGTCAATTCTTCCATTTTCAAAACAAGACTAAAGACTGTGTGTCCTCCCAAGCTCTAGCATTTAAATATTTCAGAAGACAAATCATTCACCAATCGATCGAGGTTGTTAACACCCCTTTCAACACCAGTTTATAGTCCTGACCATACACAAATCCTCTAGACATATAGTGTGTTAGTGTTAAAGGGTACCTGTAACGATTTTCAGTTATGACATATTTTATTCGTCGTATTTAAATATGACTGTAGCGAAAATTCCATAAAATTTCATCCATAATAAGGTAGATATCAGCGACTTTCTAATACATCTCTAGAAATCCAAATCAAAACGGTCGATATCGAGGCTCCCATGTTGTGACGTCATAGCAGTAACATACCTCCACAGAGTATTATTTACCAACTACTAAAATAAGTCAAATACGAACTCGTAGTTTAACTTTCTATGATTATTTTACGGGAAAACTATTTAACGAAGTGGAATTAACATTTGTTTGACATGTACCGATAATTAAGATTATTATTAATCCTTTTGTTTATTAGACACATTCCTTAGATTTAGACCCACACCTGTAATTAACAGGATGTCACTTATAATTTGCAAAATTGATTTGCAGGTTGATAAAGTTATCTTATGACCGGTAATATACAATTATACATTACAGTTCGAGTAAAGTAAAATAATTTTATCTGGTAAACGTTATTTGTCATATACAGTATAAAGATTTCACTCCGGATAAGAAAGGATATTTCATTTGTAAATTTTAAAAAGTAAGAAAAAGAATTCTTTCTTAGTTTTCATGTCAATAATAATAATAATAATAATAATTTTATTATTATTATTATTATAAAATACAACTTTCAGGCAAAATCAAAAATTAAAAATTGACGACCAGAATAGTCTATTTAAAACATGTTTATTGATCTACTTACAGCATTTGATTTTATTAGATTTTACTTTTCACTTTTCCTTGGGCATACATTAGCTGTGATATTCTTAAATTCTTTATTCTATATATACAAATTCATAAAATTATTATTATTATTATTATTATTATTATCATCTCGTTTTTTTTAAATGTGGTCTCATTGTAAAATCTGTGTCATTTCATTTTAAACAATTATATTTCGCGTAAAATAATTTGAGATGGAATATCTGGTTTTTTCTTTCTTTTTTATTATCCCAGCATTAATTAACCATCAGACAGTTGAAAAGAACTATGTTAAAAACTTTAATTGTGTGAACATTTTCCAATTATTGAGAAAATGTGATGCCGCCAGACTACTTAAAAGTTTTCTACATTACAGTCATTTTATTTCAACTGTCAATAAACATTGCACAAAAGAACATAGGCGATTGGTTTTTTATGTATTGATTTTTAGCCGGTGCCACTGTCATGTGCTGATTTCAAATTTTTATTAAAATAATGCATTCAAAATTCAAAATTTTGAATGCATTATTTTAATAGAAATTCAAAATCAGCACATAACACCACAGTAAGTTCCATAATATTCATCCAGTAGTCTGTCCAGTCCGACTTGATATATAATTCATTTTAAAATGTCGACGATAAAATCAATTTTTCGTGTATTTGACTAGTTAAAACTAATCGCGTATTTTTTGTTATAGCTATGCAACTTATCGTAATTCTCGAGTCCAGTCCGACTTCATAAAATAATTTATTTTCTTAAGTCACAGATATAATCATTTTTCGTGTTATTGACAAGTTAACACTCGTCAAATATTTTTTAACAGCTATGCAACCAAATGCAGGTTGGGACTCAACTCAATATGTTCATCAGACTCGTCCGTTTCTGGTTCGAATAAATAAGGGTTTCACTCTAAATTCATCACTGACAAGATTGTGTACTGCTTCCCGAAATAATGACGAAACTATTTGACATAAATATGTACATGTCAGAGTCTTTACTTTCTTCTACATACATCAATATACCATCATTGTTACTACTGTCTATTATGTTAGACACTACTTCTAATACTGCAATGACCTCACATGTTTATAACTCAAAACGAGGCGTTTCACTTTTCGATAAAGAGAAAGTTATAAAATGTGGATTTCAAACCGCTATAACTTTTATATTTTGTCACCAATTTTGATACGGTTTTCACTATTGTTATATTTAAATAATATATAAAACAATTGTGATAAAAAAAATTTTGGTTACAGGTACCCTTTAAAAGATAATTCAGACTATTGGTATATACATTATAGTCTAACAATTATAGTGGTATATTCCAGTGGTTTTGTTTGCCTAAAATTACTACTGAATAAAGGTAGTTTCCCCTTGAGAAATAAGACTAAAATTTCCAATTTCACATCTAAAATTTCCCAAAAGGCAACAGTGACACACAATCAAATAGTTTAAGTTAAATGTAGTTGTCCAAAACTGTTCTAACAGACAAAAAATGTTAGATATTATCACAATATAAGATCTTTGCAATGAATTTCAAAATTCTGAGTGTGATATATGACATAAAAAGGGTCCAAATTTTCCCAATCTGAAAGGTAGAAGGTAGTTTTTAAAAAAACATAGCAAAACCACTGTATTCAGTGGATATGTACTGGAAGGGGAAAAATATCTGGGGAATATACCGGCCCTTCCGACTGATAAGCGAGCGCTCGTACGAAGGCTAAACGATCCGGATCAGAAAGACTGACAATAATTAAGTAAATCACCCCCTCATCTACTATATTGTATATACAAAGCACTACAACAGCACTACTAATTCAATTCCGCGCAATATTATTATGAATTTAATATTGCATCTTCTGGTGACCATGGCGAAGGTCTTTTTCAAAATATTTGGTTTGACGAACAAGAAAAGCCGGTGTGCCCCCCCCCCCCCTTTTCCACCTTTCTCTTCGATGAATTCCTCTGGAATAGGTTGTTTTCAAACAAACGCCGCTTGGTAGATTATATACTGTCTGGGGAAAAGTAATTACTGCATTCACATAAAAAAATCGTAATAAGTAATCTTAGAGGTTTTAAAATACTTGGATGATAATGCATTTTAAGTCGATACTCACCATGTTGAACAGTGCAAGTAGAGCTACCGATTTAGTTTCGTAAATCTGATTATCGCCCTTTGTGGTTCGAGTTAGTTAAAAATAAACGCGGGAAATTCAAATACAAACTTTCGGCAAACCTTGTTTATCAACAAGAACCTGAAACTTTGACAAAACCCAATAAATGACCGTGCTCACTGACCAGATGGTCTCGGGCTCTTTTATAACAAGTAACATTTTTAATCATCTTCACCATCATCATCATAATATTATCATTATTTATTATTATTATTATTATTATTATTATTATTATTATTATTACCGGTATTACTTTTTATAATTATTACAACTGTTTATAGTTTTATATTCTATGTGATATATTGATAATGTGTTGTGTGTTAAAGAAACTGAGGTGCTAGCAATAAGAACAAGGTGGTGTCAGTGTAAGATGTGTCAGCATGTATTATGGTCTGTCTTGTACTAGTTACGTTTTTGTTGAGGTGCTAGCAATAAGAACAAGGTGGTGTCATTGTAAGATGTGTGAGCATGTATCATGGTCTGTCTTGTACTAGTTACGTTTTTGTTGAGGTGCTAACAATAAGAACAAGGTGGTGTCAGTGTAAGGTGTGTGAGCATGTATTATGGTCTGTCTTGTACTAGTTACGTTTTTGTTGAGGTGCTAGCAATAAGAACAAGGTGGTGTCAGTGTAAGATGTGTGAGCATGTATTATGGTCTGTCTTGTACTAGTTACTTTTTTGTTGAGGTGCTAGCAATGAGAACAAGAGAACAAGGTGGTGTCAGAGTAAGATGTGTGAGCATGTATTATGGTCTGTCTTGTACTAGTTACGTTTTTGTTGAGGTGCTAGCAATAAGAACAAGGTGGTGTCAGTGTAAGATGTGTCAGCATGTATTATGGTCTGTCTTGTACTAGTTACTTTTTTGTTGAGGTGCTAGCAATAAGAACAAGGTGGTGTCAGAGTAAGATGTGTGAGCATGTATTATGGTCTGTCTTGTACTAGTTACGTTTTTGTTGAGGTGCTAGCAATAAGAACAAGGTGGTGTCAGTGTAAGATGTGTGAGCATGTATTATGGTCTGTCTTGTACTAGTTACGTTTTTGTTGAGGTGCTAGCAATAAGAACAAGGTGGTGTCAGTGTAAGATGTGTGAGCATGTATTATGGTCTGTCTTGTACTAGTTACGTTTTTGTTGAGGTGCTAGCAATAAGAACAAGGTGGTGTCAGAGTAAGATGTGTGAGCATGTATTATGGTCTGTCTTGTACTAGTTACGTTTTTGTTGAGGTGCTAGCAATAAGAACAAGGTGGTGTCAGAGTAAGATGTGTGAGCATGTATTATGGTCTGTTTTGTACTAGTTACGTTTTTGTTGAGGTGCTAGCAATAAGAACAAGGTGGTGTCAGTGTAAGATGTGTCAGCATGTATTATGGTCTGTCTTGTACTAGTTACTTTTTTGTTGAGGTGCTAGCAATAAGAACAAGGTGGTGTCAGTGTTAGATGTGTGAGCATGTATTATGGTCTGTCTTGTACTAGTTACGTTTTTGTTGAGGTGCTAGCAATAAGAACAAGGTGGTGTCAGTGTAAGATGTGTGAGCATGTATTATGGTCTGTCTTGTACTAGTTACTTTTTTGTTGAGGTGCTAGCAATAAGAACAAGGTGGTGTCAGAGTAAGATGTGTGAGCATGTATTATGGTCTGTCTTGTACTAGTTACGTTTTTGTTGAGGTGCTAGCAATAAGAACAAGGTGGTGTCAGTGTAAGATGTGTCAGCATGTATTATGGTCTGTCTTGTACTAGTTACGTTTTTGTTGAGGTGCTAGCAATAAGAACAAGAGAACAAGGTGTTGTCAGTGTAAGATGTGTGAGCATGTATTATGGTCTGTCTTGTACTAGTTACGTTTTTGTTGAGGTGCTAGCAATAACAAGGTGGTGTCAGTGTAAGATGTGTGAGCATTTATCATGGTCTGTCTTGTACTGGTTACGTTTTTGTTGAGGTGCTAGCAATAACAAAGTGGTGTCAGTGTAAGATTTGTGAGTATGTATCATGGTCTGTCTTGTACTGGTTCCTTTTTTGTTGAGGTGCTAGCAATAAGAACAAGGTGGTGTCAGAGTAAGATGTGTGAGCATGTATTATGGTCTGTCTTGTACTAGTTACGTTTTTGTTGAGGTGCTAGCAATAACAAAGTGGTATCAGTGTAAGATGTGTGAGCATGTTTTATGGTCTGTCTTGTACTAGTTACGTTTTTGTTGAGGTGCTAGCAATTACAAAGTGATGTCAGTGTAAGATGTGTGAGCATGTATTATGGTCTGTCTTGTACTAGTTACTTTTTTGTTGAGGTGCTAGCAATAAGAACAAGGTGGTGTCAGTGTAAGATGTGTGAGCATGTATCATGGTCTGTCTTGTACTAGTTACGTTTTTGTTGAGGTGCTAGCAATAAGAACAAGGTGGTGTCAGTGTAAGATGTGTGAGCATGTATTATGGTCTGTCTTGTACTAGTTACGTTTTTGTTGAGGTGCTAGCTATAAGAACAAGGTGGTGTCAGTGTAAGATGTGTCAGCATGTATTATGGTCTGTCTTGTACTAGTTACGTTTTTGTTGAGGTACTAGCTATAAGAACAAGGTGGTGTCAGTGTAAGATGTGTGAGCATGTATTATGGTCTGTCTTGTACTAGTTACTTTTTTATTAAGGTGCTAGCTCATCAAATCAGTATGTGGCAGACAAGCATACTAATCCCAAAGTCACATTATCATGGCACTGTGTGATTCAGTTCATACTCTGTTCCGTTAATGCCAAACACTAGGCCAGGAAGCAATATCAAGTTTTAAATTATTTGTTACTCTGGCCATTGCCATGAGATTCTTATTCATCTGCAATTTTACATGTTTAATTTTTTATAAAATTATTTTTACAGTTTACAAACAACTTAAAAACTTTCAAAGATTAATATTAAGTTATTTATCTTATAACACTGGGTAGGACAAAATGAACCAGTACATTGCAGTTACTTATTTTTTCTCAACGCTCTTGATATATAGATGCAATACAACATTTTCAATATAACTAGAAGCTCAGGTGGCTAAATGGTCTAAAGTCCATGCTTACAAATCATAGCTACTCTCATCCACTAAGTTCAAATCACTTTTTGTAGATTTAAATCAACAATTAAGTAAAAATGTTGATTACTGAAACCAAATGGCACATTATATTTCAGTAATAGGAAGAATGAAATAAAAGTAAAGTGAGTGAATAACAAAGAAATAAAAAATAAATCATTATTATAGATTGTTAGCAATTTTTTTTTTCATGTTAACAAAACTTTTGTAGCAAAAAGATAAAATTTAATTAAAACAGGAACTACAGGATTGTCTGTAAATCTTGTTCATTATTATATAAACAATTTAGAAACTCATGAAATTAATCCATCAGCCTATGTAAAACCCCAGTGATTTTTGTGTGGAACTATTATTTCAACTGAATCATGTTAATGTCACATATTCCAGGAACAACACACACACACACACACACACACACACACACACACACACACACACACATTAAAATTATGGAATTCTATTACAAATGAATATAATAGTTCTGCACAAACTGGTTGGGTATTAAATAGTCAGCTAGAGTGAAAATAAATTATCTCCCTTATCAGAAAGAACCGACTTCCCTTCTCAACATTATACATGTATTTGTAATTCAAAGACAACTTGACACTGTAAATAGTTTATGGTTTTATTTTCATATAATTACAAAGTACCGGTATACAAACTTAAAATCATTGATGCAAGTGTATGCAGAATAAACCAGTTTTTTCATCGCATGCATATGAATCTGACATAACTATGGATAAATTATTTATGATAAGGAATAATAAAAAAAAACCCAACAAATAATTGATTTCTTGTGTGAGAAAACAACAAATGTATAAACATTTGTTTGTAAAAATTATTAAAGCAAAACAAATCAATGTGCATACAGATATATGCAAGTGTTAATTCAAAGTACACTAAACCATATGCATAGTTTGTTCTTTATACATTTGCAGACATTTCAATAATGAATTACTTGCAAGAAAACCCACAATTCCATTTAAAATGGCAAGAAAAAAATCAAGTAATGGATTTTTTTTTTAAATCTTCAAAAATTTTTTTTGATAGATGTTGTTTGATACCAGTGCTGTATATGAAATACCGAACAAAAGTATGACTACAAATGCACAACAGAAGCCAGTTGTTCTAAGCTAGATTTAAGACATTAAAATTTTACTTCATTTAAATTACACTGTGAAATAATTATATAAAGTTATGAAATATAAAGGAAAATGAGCAACAGAAAGAGGAAAAGATGTGCAACAAGATTTCAAAATAAAAACAAGTCGAATTTGCTTTTAACATTTTTAATGTACATTTCTCTTATTTTTATCACATTACGGTACATCAAAGGATCATTAAAGCTTATTATAACCATATTTCAGGTCAAAGTGATTATTGATACAAGTAAACAAA
Source organism: Tegillarca granosa (assembly GCA_029721355.1). NCBI lineage: Eukaryota > Metazoa > Mollusca > Bivalvia > Arcoida > Arcidae > Tegillarca > Tegillarca granosa. The sequence continues at coordinate 11,496,824 of CM056600.1, forward strand.
TGCAGATACCCAAAAACTATTAAAAGAAGTTATTTAAAAGTATATTGGTAATGAACCATTGTGGCTGTTTGAGGTGTGGTTTACATTGATTTGATAACAATGTTGTTTAAATGGAGCATAAATCTTAGGGCAATTGTTATATTTAAACTGAGATAAAAATATGCTTTTTGGTGAAACAAAAATATTAATACTAGTAATCTTCACAAAGTCATTACATATTAAATATATTGAATATGAGTCAAACAAAAAAAAAACCTTTCCGAAAAAATTATTTAATACTGACAAGTGTGTTTTTTATCTTCTCTATTTAACAAGTCAATAACTTCTGGTTCAACCAGTGATATTTTAACTGTTTTAAATGTATCAGGTACAACAATACACCTATCCATAATATATTTCCATAAAAATTATCTGTAACATAAACAATATCTTTGGCAAAATGTATACAACAGTGACAATTACTGTAGATAGAGTGTAATGAGCAGGAATCAAATAAAAGGCCATTTATATTTAAACTTTATCATGAATATTAACTCTAATTCAAACCTGAGATTATAATGCAGTGAAGCACTACAAAGACTTGATGTGATATTACCTACATGTAATTACATGAATCACTTTTATGCAATTTGACCTTTGAACTCTAAAAATAGCATTAAAAGTGTTTTATCTACCATTTTTGTGCAAAACACAAACTGAATAACTCATTCTAGCATTATGATTACCAGTAATTTGCTTTGCACATCAATAAAAGATATTACACTATAACAAGAGGCCCAATAGGGCCTGTATCGCTCACCCTTATTTTGTTTTTTGCTTTTTCTTTTTAAATATATCCAATCAGTAAAATGTAAACAACCTCACTAGCAAAATCCTTATTTTCTATTATTTCAAGCACTATTTATCATAAATTTCCTTTTAATTGGCCATGTACTTTCAGAAGATTTAGGCTAAAATCGACCTTTTTTGCATGTTACATAATTATTGAAAAAAAGAACTAGATATGTTTCTTTGAAATAGATGTGTCGCCTGACACTGCATAAAAGTCAATCAAAGGGAAATAATTCAAAAACGGAACAAGATAGAGTTGTGGTTCTTGTGCACTGCACTTGGAGTTATTGCCTGAAACATGTACACCAAGTTTGGAATCATTTGAACATACTACACCAAAGTTATGCTCCAGACAAGAAATGCTCTATAAAAATCAATCAAAGGGAAATAATTCAAAAACGGAAAAAGATAGAGTTGTGGTTCTTGTGCACTGCACTTCGAGTCATTGCCAGAAACATGCACACCAAGTTTGGAGTCATTTGAACATACTACACCAAAGTTATGCTCCAGACAATGCTCTATAAAAATCAATCAAAGGGAAATAATTCAAAAACGGAAAAGGATAGAGTTGCGGTTCTTGTGCACTGCACTTCCAGTCATTGCCAGAAACATGCACACCAAGTTTGGAGTCATTTGAACATACAACACCAATGTTATGCTCTGGACAAGGAAATCCGGACGCCGCAGACGCCGCCGCCGATGACGACAACGCCGACGAAAGTAATCCCTATATGTCGCCTAGTCAGGCGACACAAAAGTTGTACAGAAAAACCCATTACAAATGTTTTATCCCCAACATCTTTTTTCTATGTTAAAAATTTCAACAAAATCAGTACATAAATAAACCCATAATGGCCATTTTTAGATTTTTGCTATTTATAGTAATGGCAGCCATCTTGGATTTCCAACAGACATGTTGGATACAATTTTTAATCTATACCACACAAGGACCTTCCACACTCAATATCCATTCAATTGGCCATGTACTTTCAGAGAAGAAGATTTTCAAAGATTTCGGCTAAAATAGAACTTATTTGCATGTTAAGTAATTAGTGCACAAACGAAAAATCGTACATAAATAACGTTATATATGTTTTATCCCCCAACATCTTTTTTCTATGTTTCGAATTTCAACAAAATCGGTCCATAAATAAACCCATAATGGCCATTTTTAGATTTTTGCTATTTATAGTAATGGCAGCCATCTTAGATTTCCAACAGACATGTCGGATACAATTTTTAATCTATACCACACAAGGACCTTTCAAACTCAATATCCTTTCAATTGGCCATGTACTTTCAGAGAAGAAGATTTTCAAAGATTTCGGCTAAAAATAGAACTTATTTGCATGTTATGTAATTATTGCACAAAACGAAAAATCGTACAGAAAAACACATTATATATGTTTTATCCCCCGACATCTATTTTCTTTGTTTCGAATTTCAACAAAATCGGTCCATAAATAAACCCATAATGGCCATTTTTAGATTTTTGCTATTTATAGTAATGGCAGCCATCTTGGATTTCCAACAGACATGTCGGATATAATTTTTAATCTATACCACACAAGGACCTTCCACACTCAATATCCATTCAATTGGCCATGTACTTTCAGAGAAGAAGATTTTCAAAGATTTCGGCTAAAAATAGAACTTATTTGCATGTTATGTAATTAGTGCACAAACGAAAAATCGTACATAAATAATGATATATATGTTTTATCCCCCGACATCTTTTTTCTATGTTTCGAATTTCAACAAAATCGGTACATAAATAAACCCATAATGGCCATTTTTAGGTTTTGCTATTTATAGTAATGGCAGCCATCTTGGATTTCCAACAGACATGTCAGATACAATTTTTAATCAATACCACAAAGGACCTTCCACACTCAATATCCATTCAATTGGCCATGTACTTTCAGAGAAGAAGATTTTCAAAGATTTCGAACAAAAAAAATAGAACTTATTTGCATGTTATGTAATTATTCCACAAAACGAAAAATCATACAGAAAAACACATTATATATGTTTTATCCCCCGACATCTATTTTCTTTGTTTCGAATTTCAACAAAATCGGTACATAAATAAACCCATAATGGCCATTTTTAGATTTTTGCTATTTATAGTTACGGCAGCCATCTTGGATTTCCGACAGACATGACAGATAAAATTTTAAATCTATACCACACAAGGACCTTCCACACTCAATATCCTTTCAATTGGCCATGTACTTTCAGAGAAGAAGATTTTCAAAGATTTCGGCTAAAAATGGAACTTATTTGCATATTATGTAAATATTGCACGAACTTATTTGCATATTACGTAATTATTGCACAAACAAAAAATCGTGCGGAAAAACATGTAATATATTGTTTTATCCCCTGACATCTATTTTCTATGTTTCGAATTTCAACAAAATCGGTACATAAATAAACCCATAATGGCCATTTTTAGATTTTTGCTATTTATAGTAACGGATGCCATCTTGGATTTAGGATGGACATGTCGGATATAATTTTTAATCTATAGCAACTAAAGACCTTTCATACCAAATTTCATTTGAATTGGCCTATTGGTTTCAGAAAAGAAGATTAAAGTTTACGGACAAACGCATGCACGCACGCATGCTTTACCATTCCATAAGCTCACCCTGGCTGTGCCAGGTGAGCTAAAAACCATTTCTAGAAAGTTCTATGATACATTTACATTTCATATTTTGTATAAAAAATATAACTTTTGGTTTTTTTAATTATTTAAGAAATTTAAAACAAATTTGGAAAAAAATGCTTACAACATGCATGAAAAGTCGCTGGAACAACTAGCTAATAAATCAGGTCACACATTCATGCATCAACAAAAAAAGTCGTGAAGAATGACAGATAAAGCTCATATAGATTTCATCTTATAGTTTCATTTAACAGAAACATAGCAAATGTCAATATAACTTAATAATCATGATAATTGCACTTCTAGAATTTTACAATTGGTCTATAAAACCACACAACAAACTTTGGCACCACGTTTATTTTATATCTTTAAATTGAAAACCCTCAAACATATTTTTCCTTATTCTTCTCATATTTGAGATACCAATAACTAAATCCTTCTGTAAATCAGGAACTATCATAATTTGTTTCAATTTCCCAGAAAAAAACTCAAGATCAGTAAGAAAGCTTTCCAAATATTCAATTTTATGTATTAGCACTTTTTAAATGCTAAACATTTTTCTATTTGCCAGTGAGTTTATTTGTTGATACCAATGACTATGTTTGAATCAATTATGTCACCACTTGACCTTCAGCTGGTGCTTCATGCCTCTGAAAAATGTTTCATGTAACAGCAAACAATGATGTCAGTAACCAAGAGATCAAAGCTATATTGGTAAATAATAGTGTTTCAAACAAACAAGAATTCTGGGGCTGATACAATAAATATATAAGTATGTAAAACATTGTTAAATTGTTTGAATGAAAAGAAAAAAGAAAGAAGACAACAAAAAATATTTTTCACAGAACATAAAAATGTTGTATAGTGTGACACCAAGACTGATGAATTTGCAGTTCACCTTATAATAAAGTATATCGTAATACATATGTAGTAAAGCTAAGTTAGATGAATCAGTAAATTAAGTAAAGGTCAAAACATGAAATAACTGATACCTCAAGAAACCAAAATTGACTGACACCTGAATAGATATTAGTGATGTCACGATTATCACCAATGATTGATTGTCAGTCTTGGCAGCAATCCTAATAAATTGATCACAAGATAAATAATCAATCATCGCTGATATAGTGAGTAGTTTTGGTATTGTAGTCAATCCCATTTCCTTTTCATTTTTTTGTTACTGAAATCAACATGGCAGAGGGCGATAGAATACTTTATTTGTATCCAGACATTTTATACACCCGTGAGATGCTTTGGCCACTTTCAGTGTCGAGGCAAGGAGCCATCTGGCCTTTAACTTGCAATATCTAAGCAAGAACACTTGGCTTTTACATTAAAAGTATTAATTTTATATTCAGCTTTATTTGTTACTGAAAACTGATCTATAACTAAGTAGTTCCGATTATTAATTAATTAATTAACTGATTAAGACTCTCTGATCATGGATTATTAAGTTTTGTCCAATTGGACATCACTAATAGATATCTGAAAAAATTTTGTGGAAACCTAAATTGTGTGATACCTATAATAAATTTTCGTAATCCAAAAGTGCTTGATACTGTAAAAGACTTAACAAGGACCAACATTACTTGATACTTTAAAAGACTTAACAAGGACCAACATTACTTGATACCTTAAAAGACTTGAAATGGACCCAATTTGCTTGATACTTCAAAAGACTTTACATGGACCCAAAGTGAGTGATACCTCAAAAGACCAACATGGACCCAAAGTGCTTGATATCTCAAAAGACTTAACATGGACCCAAAGTGCTTGATATCTCAAAAGACTTTACATGGACCCAAAGTGCTTGATATCTCAAAAGACTTAACATGGACTCTTATTACTTGACACCTCAAAAGACTCAACATGGACCCTAATTACTTTATACCTAATAAGAATTAACATGGACCTCAAAAGACCAACATGGACCCAAAGTGCTTGATATCTCAAAAGACTTTACATGGACCCTAATTACTTTATACCTAATAAGAATTAACATGAACCCTAATTTCTTGATATCTCAAAAGATTTAACATGGACCAAAAGTGCCTGATATCTCAAAAGACTTAGCATGGACCAATATTACTTGATAGCTCAAAGGACTTAACATGGACCCAAAATGCTTGATATCTCAAAAAACTTTACATGGACCAATACTGCTTGATAGCTCAAAGGACTTATCATGGACCCAAAGTGATTGATATCTCAAAAAACTTTACATGGATCAATACTGCTTGATAGCTCAAAGGACTTATCATGGACCCAAAGTGATTGATACCTCAAAAGACTTAACATGGACCAAAATTGCTTGATACCTCAAAAGACTTAACATGGACCAAAATTGCTTGATACTTTAAAAGACTTAACATGGACCAAAATTGCTTGATACCTCAAAATACTTAACATGGACCAAAATTGCTTGATACCTCAAAAGACTTAACATGGACCAAAATTGCTTGATACCTAAAAAGACTTAACATGGACCAAAATTGCTTGATACCTCAAAAGACTTAACATGGACCAAAATTGCTTGATACCTCAAAAGATTTAACATGGACCAAAATTGCTTCATACCTCAAAAGACTTAACATGGACCAAAATTGCTTGATACCTCAAAAGACTTAACATGGACCAAAATTGCTTGATACCTCAAAAAAACTTAGCTACATGTAAAATCCAAATTGACAAGATACCTAAGATTTAACTCTGGCCTACAGGATTTAATGGTCGTAATATTATAAGCAATACAAAAAAAAATGTTGCATACAATTTAAGTCAATAAGTGATGTTGCTACCTGTATTTAAACCATTTTTTCAGTTGAAACTGAAAAGATTTTGAATTTAAAAGTCCAACAAGTAAAAGAATAGCTGCATAGATAATAATCATTAATATAAATCTGTGTTGATACATCCATGATGAATGCCAGCTACTTCTTGATCTGAAAATAAACAGGAGTGGTTACTGTTATATATATAATGTCAACTTCCATCCTTTTCAATGAAAATCATACTTCATACTAAACAAATAAGAAGTTTATTGAAATAATCAAACACAATAATACAAACTGTATATGTGTTATTCTTTATAATATTAACACCCTTTCCTGTCATGTTTTTTCTGCATATATAAGTAGATATTCAACCATGATCATGTCATTATTCTGTACTATGTTACACCTGTACCTACCTGTGATGATGTTTTTCTGCATATATAAGAAGATATTCAACCCTGGTCATTTCATTATTCTGTACTTTGTTATACCTGTACCTACCTGTGATGATGTTTTTCTGCATATAAAGGTAGATATTCAACCATGATCATTTCATTATTCTGTACTTTGTTATACCTGTACCTACCTGTGATGATGTTTTTCTGCATATATAAGTAGATATTTAACCCTGATCATTTCATTATTCTGTACAATATAATATTTGTCTGGTACATCTCCTGCTTCACTATTTCCTGCTCTGGAACGGTTTCTGTTTACACCATTTTTCTCTTCTAAAACATATAAACAAAACAAAAGTCCTATTTAAATACTCTATTTAATTACATAATTTGCATGTGGTACAAAACTCATATATTTATCTGCAACAATAATGAGTACTCTACAATAACATAAAATCCAAAGTTCACAAGTGTGGTCTCAAAAGTGCTATTCTAATTTCCATTTTTTTTTTCAAAATCAAATACTAGTAAATCTGTTGACAATTATGACCCAAGAGACAGAATGACTATAATGTAGACCATTTCAAGATAAAAAGTTATATTCTAATTACATCAAAACCACCAAACATCAGATTTCAGTGGAACACAGAGTAATGGTGTATTTATACCCCAGTCAAGACTCTTCACTTACATTGTGGCAAGTGAGTGGAAGAATCCAAGTTCTAACAGAAAACCACATACTTCGAAATATATATGTGAACTCACAAACTATCTCAAATTAAGATCTGTCCTGAGTGGATATGAGTCCATGGGGTAGGAGACACTATCACAGGTGAACTGTATAAATGCACTTGAGACTACTGGGCCACCAAGGCCCCAACATCAGATTTGAAGGAAGGATAATACAATACTGTTTTCTTCTTTTTTTTTTTTTCAAGGTGATCAGTCAAGTTAACTTTAACACATTGCCTATCTCAAATATAAATTGAAAGCATTTTTTTTTACTAATGCAAGAAAACAACAGAGCTGGCCTGCACATTTGTTGATAAATATTATCCAAAAACTCTTTCAATTACCTTTAGCATTCATACACATGCTATACTAGCTCTTGTGTTCTTTGTACAAAGAGAATTAAGAAATTTAGATTCACACTTATATAGACATGATAAGTAATGTTGCAATTAACTGGGATGCCTGTAAAAAACTACAAACCTATGGCAAGTGAACTTAAAACTTTCTTTCCACTAAATTTTGTCCTGAGTAGGCTTCAAACCCGAAAGTAAAGGCACTGAGATCTGTATACATAAGTTTTATAGCATTCATCCATGGATGTATCTTGTATTTATAGAAAAGAACTAAAATAATTTACCATCTTTTATTTGGCATTTGACTGATGGGTCATCAATCATTTCACAAACAGCAACACAACTTAGTTTCTTTCCTATTTTACTGTTTTCCCATCCAAGGCCAGTTGGACTATAAAGTAGTGATACAGACAATTCACTGCTGAGGTAGGTCCCTTCTCCAAATACTGAAGTCTACAAAATAATAATGGTACAAGGTTTATCAATTGTCATACTGTAAAATAATCAGTTCTATAATCATCAACAATGAATCAGTAAAGCATAACCATTATTTATTAATGACTTACCAAATTTGTCAATAACCTATTTTTAAAACCACATACTCTAGCATTGTTTATAGGACCTTGATGACCAAGTGGTCTTAAGCTTGTTTACAGATCAAAGTGCCTCTCACCACCTTGGTTTGAATCCAACTCAAGCAGATCCTAGCATGATTAAGTATGTCTGTTTGCTTGCTAAAGGTCAGTAGATTTAATTGGTCACTCTGGTTTCTTCCACCATTCCTGAATTGACCGCCTTGATATAAGTGAAAAATTCTTGAGTGGGGCATAAAACAACATTACTGAACTCAACTTTTGCATTGTTTTGCATCATTCAGGTCTAAATATGATTTAAAAATAAACCCATGTAAATAATTTAACAAATTTAGTCAAATATTTATGTTAATATACTTGTTTTTATCAAACTACATGTACATCAACCAGGGACCTTCTACAACAAATTTTGTTTAAATCTGTCCAACAATTTCAGGGATCAATGTACAAATATGCACACTTAACTACAGTAGAACTTCAAATACTCAAAGTGCATGGGACTTCGGTGGTGATTTCAAGTTATTGGGGTGTTCGAGTTATCGAAGTTGAAGGATGACGTCAACTTAATATATGTTTTTTTCCACTGCAGTTGTCAGTACTCAAATGTAATGCAATAGAGAAAGAAATATTCACTAATAGATTTTTTTGAAACAAAAAATAATGTACTAAAGAATTCATGTTGACGACAAAAGTGTGCAAAACATGTTCCTTTATTTTAAAATCATGATGTATTCAATCAACGGAATCGGAAATAAGATATTATTAGTTACACAGTGATTTAGTGACCTGATACGGAAATATATGGAGTCATTAAAATTAATATTGGGCGACGCAATAGCGGAGCCCAATATAAATTTTAATGACTCCATATATTTCCGTATTAGGTCACTAAATCACTGTGTAACGAATTTATCCCACCGAAGATCTTGATCTTCATGTCAAAACATTATTTCAACTGCGAAAACAGAAACATTTCAGCGCTTTGTTGACGACGCCATTATGGCTGCAGACCGGGTAACAGGTGACGTAATCTTTACTGACCGAATATATTTTCTTAATCAAGGGAGATAATCAAAAGTGACCTAATACAATCCCATATTAGGTTACTAATTGACCAATGGGAATCAAAGATTTTCATCTGAGGTGGGATAAATGTACATGTTTATCAGCAATACTTTTTTATAACATTTGTAAGAAAATATGAATACAGATAGCTAAAAAAAATTACAAAGCAGTGCAATAAGTCTTTAAGATTTTAAAGCAGTCATGAGTTTAAATTAAACTTAAATTAAGTCGAAAGTTGAACTGTTATCGACAGCTGCCAATTACTCGGCTTCTGTAATTGGACTAGGGGATTAGCGTACCTGTTAGACTTAAAAGTCTGCGACAGTACTGAATATTAATCCATTAATTAATACTTATTAATAAGGTAGATCACTACTCGGTGGCCTAATAACTGATATGTAATTTCTCTGATTGTTTTATTTAACAGGCCACTGATCACACTTTGTTAGAAAAAATTCGCGTTTTTGAAGTTAATTTTAAATAGATTTTTAAACTACAGACCAAATATTTACCTTGAGTTATCGAGGGTATTCGAGTTTGATTTATCGAAGTTGTTTTAATGTAGTTTATATAGAAAACTGGTCGGGACAAAATAATAACTTCGAGTTATCTGTGGCATTCCAGATATCAAAGTTTTACTGTAATAAAAACTTGCTGGACTAAGTGATATAATAACCATTTAAAAGCAAACCTGTACTAGCATCCACCTAAAAAAGTTCATCTGTCTAGATATATAACTAGTCTCATATTTGAATATATAAAATATTTTATAACATCAATTTAGTAAAAAGAGGTAGCCCTAATATAAGATCCACCTTGTTAACAAGTGCCTTTTATTTTATTTCTGCATGATTTTTTGTTTTATTATTCTCTCTCTCTCTCTCTCTCTCTCTCTCTCTCTCTCTCTCTCTCTCTCTCTCTCTCTCTCTGTCTTTTGATACTTGAATAGAACTTTCAGTAAAATAAAAAGATGCATACAATTTCTCGTTTCGTTACCTTGTTCATATGTGAAGCTAATCCATTGTGAAGTATAGAATGAAAATTTTCTAGTCGGCTACCATGGTAAGCATGAAGGAGTTGTCTACCTTGGCGGATTTCTTCAAATTTTGCGTTCGCAATTTCACTTGGGGTAATTTTAAATATAAAATCTGGTTGAGTTACATCCCCTGTGTCTCCTGTCAACTTTCTAATTTCAACAAACTAGCAAAAAAGAAAAAAGTGACCATGTGAATTTTGAAAATTTTTAATAAAAACTTCAAGTATTATTTACTTACCCCAGCCTGAGTCAAGAGTGAAAGTTACTAACAATTATAAATAATCAAAAACTACCTCCATAAAGATAAAAAAGTCTTTGCTAAGATGTTAACAATCTTGGCAAGATTATTTTGCACAGTTTGATTCATCACCAGTGGTGTCCATTCCAGTATATACACAGTTTGATTCATCAGCTGTGGTGTCGATTCTAGTATACACAGTTTGATTCAATACCTGTGGTGTTGATTACAATGTACACACAGTCGGATTCATCACCTGTGGTGTCGATTCCAGTGTACAACCTGTTAGATTCATCACCTGTGGTGTCAATTCCAGTGTACACAAGGTCTGATGCTTCACCTGTGGTGTCAATTCCAGTGTACACAGTTTGATTCATCACCTGTGGTGTCAATTCCAGTGTACACACAGTTTGATTCATCACCTGTGGTGTCAATGCCAGTATACACACAATTTGATTCATCACTAGTGGTGTTAATTTCAATGTACACACAGTTTGATTTGTCATCAGTGGTGTCAATTCAAGTGTACACCCAGTTAGATTCATCAACCGTGGTTTCATCCCATTGTATACACAGTTTGATTCATCACCTGTGCTGTCAATCCCATTGTACACACAGTTTGATTCATCACATGTGGTGTCACTTCCAGTGTGCACAAAGTCTGATGCTTCACCAGTGGTTGATTCATCACCCCTGGTGTCAATTCCAGTGTACACACAGTTTGATTCGTCACCTGTGGTGTCACTTCCAGTGCGTGCATACAAAGTCTGATGCTTCACCTGTGGTGTCAATTCAGTATACATACAAATTGATTCATCACTAGTGGCTTAATTCCAGTGTACACACAGTTTGATTAATCACAAGTTATTTAATTCCAGTGTACACCCAGTTTGATTCATAACCCATGGTTTAAATCCCAGTGAACAACAAATTAGATTCATCACCTGTGGTGTCACTTCCAGTGTATACAAAGTCTGATGCTTCACCAGTGGTGTCATTTCCAGTGTACACAAAGTTTGATTCATCACCAGTGGTGTCAATTCCAGTGTACACACTTTTATTCATCACCAGTGGTATCAATTCCAGTGTACATACACTTTTATTCATCACCAATGATGTAAATTCCGGTGTACACACACTTCTATTTATCACCAGTGGTATCAATTCCAGTGTACAAACATTTTTATTCATCATCAGTGGTGTCAATTCCAGTGTACACACACATTTATTATCACCAGTGGCGTCAATTCCAATGTACATACTTTTATTTATCATCAGTGGTATCAATTCTAGTGTACACACACTTTTATTTATCATCAGTGGTGTCAATTCCAGTCTACACACAGTTTGATTCATCATCAGTGGTGTCAATTCCAATGTACACACTTTATTTATCATCAGTGGTATCAATTCTAGTGTACACACACTTTTATTTATCATCAGTGGTGTCAATTCCAGTCTACACACAGTTTGATTCATCATCAGTGGTGTCAATTCCAATGTACACACTTTATTTATCATCAGTGGTATCAATTCTAGTGTACACACACTTTTATTTATCAACAGTGGTGTCAATTCCAGTCTACACACAGTTTGATTCATCATCAGTGGTGTCAATTCCAATGTACACACTTTATTTATCATCAGTGGTATCAATTCTAGTGTACACACACTTTTATTTATCATCAGTGGTGTCAATTCCAGTGTACACACACTTTTCTTCATCACCAGTGGTATCAATTCTAGTGTACATACTCTTTTATTTATCACCAGTGGTGTCAATTCAGTGTAATCCCATATGACTCAGACATAGAAAATGTTCAATAGCTGTATAAGTGTTTCTTTTTAAGTTTCTATGTTAATTAAGGAAGAATATTTTCCATCAACTGGAAAATTGTTCCATTTAAGTTTTTATGATAATTAATGCTGCACATAGTGACAAGCTTATGAATTTAGGCTTTTGTCTTGAATGTGTTCTGTTTAATATTAGTTTTGCTGTATCTAGTAATATTTGTTTTTTTATATTTGACAAAATCATATGATAAGCAGAGCTTCATAATTATTGCAAAAAGAGAGTTTATGAATGACCGAGTATTATGACCTAACACAGATATATGATGTACTGTCAGCACATATAAATGATTTCAGATGTCAATTTTGTCTTCAAACATTTACATATTAGGTTATCACTTTGTGTAGCAAATACATTTTATCTACAAATCTTAATGATATTTTGATAATAATATAGAAGGTCTTTAACAAAACAACAAAGTTAATAAAAAATCAAAATAGGTGAAAACAAAAAAAATAATTGAAAACAGAATACATTTACATGAATGAGAATGAAACAAGACCAGAATCCCAAATGGCTCTATGGAAATAGCATTTAAAAGAAAGTCTGATAGTCTACGAGGTATTCTATGCGATAATTCAAAAAATAATAATAAAAAAAAAATGAGTTGTAGAGCTCTTATGATAACTCAGAAGCTTACTAAAGCCATAATTTTCAGGCAGAAAAAAGGACAAAAACATTACCTTTTATATAAATTTACCTCAGATTTATCCACTGTTGCTATTGTGAATGATTTGGAATCCAATACCCAACTAATTAATGTTTTTTGTTCTTCTCCAGATGATCCATCAAGTTGTTTTATGTGGTTTGTAAGCTTTTCCTTTTAAACAAAATGAAAACATATCAAACTCATTGTCTCTGGCACATAACATTTTATATTAATAACAGGTACATCTTTTCTCTTTTTATCAACAAATCAGTGTCACATCTCCTCTCTTATAGAGTGGTATAAAGGTTTATTACAGACAAGAAACTTTGACTTAATTTAGGGGTAAAATTAAGGATAGTAGAAGAAACAAATGTACAGAGGGAAAAACATACCTTGGCCCTTCAGAGAACATTACCTCTAATTTAGTCAGTTTAATTTTCCAAGGTCATTTATTGGCCCCTTTGGGACTCCTGAACTTTGTTAAATATTCCTGACTTGGATATTAAACACTTTTACTTCATTCCATTCCTTAATTTCAAAATTTTTAATTCAGTGGACCAGTTCTTCAAGTTTCAAATTTTAAGATTTTTTGCAGATCTGGCATATTTTTTGGACAAATATGTGCTTATCCCACATAAAAAATTACATGCAAAATGCAAATTACAGTAAATTTATTGTCAACTGTCATCTTATACTGAAATAAATCTAATTCCATTGAAGTGCTGAACATGTGTTTTCTTTTGTTACAAGCAGTAAAAAAGTAGTTCCTTAGCATTCTTACATTGTTTCCAAGATTGTATGTTAATTAGATTGAAATGTGACATAAATACTTTGTTACTAAAACTAAAACTTTTCACCACAAAAATTTGGTTTCCAATATTTCTTCTTATTCAATCATTTTTACAAGTTCATTTTTTTCCTCAAAAATAATTTTACTTACAAACAATATTATAAAAAAAAGAAAGCAGATGAGAGGTCAGTTGCAAAAAAGGCATAGAGACACTGGCTTTTTAATATTTCACTAGTACCCGCCAATATTTTTGGCTCTTTAAATGACTCTATTGACAAATTATTGTTGTATAGGAGGAACTACCTCCCTGACTTTGTTCTTTATTGGCCAATGTATTAGTAGTGGTTAACTTAGGTATCTTATCTGAAGGTGAAAAAAGAAAAACACAGCAACCATACCAAAACTGCAACACTAGACCATCCCTATATTTAATAACGAGCACCATACCATCTGAGCTTCCTGAATACTTCAGTGTCAAAGTAAAACACATGCTTATCGATCACAACTTAGGTTCAAATCACACTTGGACAGATCCTTAGTCTAACAAAGTTTTTTTTCCAGTCCCATAGCCAATACTTAGTTTTTTTTAATGTAAATGTTCTCTGGTTTCCCCAAACCTTAAGAATTCAAGAACTGTCATTAAATATAAGAGAAAAAATGTTAGATAGGTCATAAAACGTCAATAAAAGCAAAAATTAGGACTGGTCAACAAGAAGAGGGAGAAAATAAATTTGTATACTCAGTAGGTATAACCAGATAACACCTGTATAACCATGATAACCAACATTTCTATTAAAAGTTTTAAATGTCGCTGGTTCATCCACTTTGTTTAAAAATGTTAGCAATATACATAATTTTGATCATACAAGAGCTTTCACATCTTTTTCACCATTGTCTCCTATATACATCGGTGGAAATGGTCTAAGGACTGTGTCGAATCTGTAACTTTGCAGTGCCGAGATGAACAAACTCCACTGTAGATCTGAAGCAGGTGCGTCTTCTTTCCTTTGCTGCGAGTTTGGCGAATTGGAAGTCATGACTGTGCATTGTTTTGTACTAGTTTAATAAAACATATCCCGTTTAACTTCTTTCGTGTTTACTGAAATTTGATGCAATCATTCTGATTTTCCAACGCTGACGTTACTTTGAAAAGTTATCACTAACTTTTGTTTACTTCCGCTGTAATGTTTCCGGTCGATTAAAATATACAAATAAGTAAAAAGAAAAAATTTAACCGGAACTATTAAACGTATTTTTGGCTATATTTTACTTGTCTGTTTACCCATTGAAATACAAATGTAAAGTTTTCATAAAAATACAAATTTTATAAGATTTTTTTATCGAAATTACGAAAAGTAAAGTCAGAATTGTTGCCCCGGAATTTATTTACCATCCCCTTTACGTTATCTATTTTTGCTAATAGTTATGACTGTAAACAATGGCCACGATTAAACCACATGGTCCCAACGTTTTGATAACAGGTAAATCATATTGCCATGTTAACTAAGATATTGATACCGAATTGAAGGTTTCGTGCTGTATTATCACATTCAATCATTTATCGAAACACAATGCACTGTATTTACTTACAAAACATGTTACTACTAAAATTATCAGATTATAAAGCACATAACACTGCTTACAAGTCTGACCCGTCCGACATATTCGCGATCCCATCCAGATAAAGACTATATTGGACAGGAAGAAGTTTATATGTCAAATGGGTATATTTTAAACAGGACTTCATGTCCTAACTAGTGTACATCATGACTTTTCAGTTAGTACACGAGATAACCATGCAGGCAAGTACTTCCTACCCAATTTCAAAGGTCAGGTCCAGGGCCCTGTCACCATATTCTTGCTTCTTAAGTACACTGTATGTCATCATGGTGCCTCACAACTTGATAAGTTTGGTTTCAGTTGTTCTTTTCCGTTTTTAATTGTCATTTTTACATCATGTCAAGTTGATTATACTTGTTCAGGTATTCTGCAGTTCATGTGGTATGCACAGGCTTCAGTTTGTCATACCAACATGATTTGACTGGTTCAGGTGGTCTTCATTTTCTTCAATTGTAATTATACACCTGGACACCACATCAACTTGATTAATTTGATTAAGTGTTCAAGCCTCCTTTTTGCCAATTTGACTAAAAAATTCCAAATCAACTTGGGTGGAACAGTCAGGTGTATAAAGATTTAATTAATGGTGGTTCATTTGGTTGTAATGTTTTTTAATGTCATAGCAATTTTTTCGCCCATTCAAAATGAGAGGAATTTATTTTTATCTCAAAAGAATATTCTAAGAACAATTTGATGTATGGTTCAGATGTGCAAGTGTGTATTATGGTCTGCCTTGTATTAAATTGCACTCAGATCAAGTGTTTTGTTAAGGAGCTAGCTAACCAAGTCAGTATGCCACAGACCAGCAAGCAATTCTTCTAGTCATATTATCCTGGCACTAGGTTAACAAGTTTATACTCTGCCTTAATACTGAGCTCCAGGTGAAGAAGCAGTACCTCTAATTTTATAGCTATAGGACCCAGCCAGGATTGGAACCCTTGGCCTTCCACTCTTAAGGAAGACACTGTCACTGAGTTACTAAGTCAGTGTAAATTGATGTCAAAGAGTCATAAACACAATAAAATGTAGGACTTTTGGGAAAATTACAGTAACAGGTTGATATGTTTATGGATTATAAAGTTTTACAAATATATTAAGTTGTCTCCCTTTCATCATGTAGATAAATTATACTGTTTGTTTGATTTTGTGAAATTTAGTTTAGATTAACTCCCTTTGATCTTTAACTTTATTTCAATTTGTCTCTACATGTGGTAAATACATTTTTGGTTGTTCATTTATAACATTTAAAAACAGCAGTATTGCATTTCTATAGTTGCTACACAATATTTTCTAAACACAGCTAATTTTTTGTTTCAGCTATTGATTAATGTGAAAAATACATGTAGCTCTTTTTATGTAATGTAATGACTTTAGAATAAAAAAAATTAAGATGAATTCTTTAATCATGTGATCTTAGCCTTATCATTTAAATTGTTTGTGCTTTTAAATCAAAGAATATTATTTATTTTATCTAGGTACACCAGGTACAGGAAAGTCCACCATTGGTACAGAACTAGCCACAAGAACTGGACTTAAGTACATTAATATTGGTGACCTTGCTAAAGAAGAAGAACTGTATGAAGGTTATGATGAGGAGTACCAATGTCCAATATTAAATGAAGATAGAGTGAGTATATACATGTATATGTATTTATCACAAATGTATGGTTCTTAAAAATTGTTTTGCATATGTTGTAGAGGTTGGATTAAAATAATAAAGCATTATTTAATAACTTCTCTTTATATTAAGTGTTTTGACTTATATAAATAAGACTTATATTGCACATTATCATGCTACAATAATCACTTGGCAAGGATTTACATTGTAAAACAAAATACATACTTAATAAAAAAAAAAAAATCATAGAAAATTTTTGTCTATTAGCATTATTATTAACAGGAACTAAAATTGTTACATCATCAATTCATTATATACCTCATTACATATGCATTGTTTGCACTGGGTTTTGTCATGTAGCAAATCACGATTTGTTTTTATTTGGTGACTAAAATTGATATATTGGGAACTGTTATGTAATTAGAATGTGGAATGACTTTTACTATAAAAATCTTTATTCTTGCATTTAGATTAAGGTTTGCATTGTAAATGATTTCCACATCTTTCTGCCCAAGGGTATCCAGTTTTCTACCAGATTAATTTTTCTTAAGGAAATGGTGGCCAAGTGGTTAAATGTAAAGGTTTACTGACCATAGTGATCGAACTCACAGCCTTGATCATTTGTTATATTTCTTTGTGATACATTAGTCAGTACCTTTGCCAAAGCTCTGTTCTTCAAAGAAATCAATCCTCTTATGTCCATATAATCTTTTTTTTTCAAAAACATATTTTTGTATTGCCAGGTTTTATTTCCATATCAGCTACTTAAAAATTACTAAGATGTTTTTGATGAATCCTTTCTTGCTATCAAGCTTTCAGTTGGCTTATAATTTCCAGATGTCAGTTAACACATTTTCTTAACATGCTAATTATTTATGTAAAAGGAAATACTAAATTAACACTAGACATATGACAAGTATTACATACCCTGCTGTGTTTTTATTTAATAGTTAATGTTGAAGGCTATAATCTTCTAACAGACAGCTTTAAAGGTCATCTTTTTACGGTTGATGTTGAAGGTTATATCTTTTTAACAGTTCATGTTGACGGTTATATCTTTTAACAGCTGATGTTGACGGTTATATCTTTTAACAGTTGATGTTGAAGGGTATATCTTTTAAACAGTTGATGTTGACAGTTATATCTTTTAACGGTTGATGTTGACAGTTATATCTTTTAAACAGTTCATGTTGGCAGTTATATCTTTCAAATTGATGTTGAAGGTTATCTTTTAACATTGATGTTGACGGTTATATCTTTAAACAGTTGATGTTGATGGTTATATCTTTTAACAGTTGATGTTGAAGGTTATATCTTTTGAACAGTTCATGTTGAAGGTTATATTTTT
Source organism: Tegillarca granosa (assembly GCA_029721355.1). Lineage (NCBI taxonomy): Eukaryota > Metazoa > Mollusca > Bivalvia > Arcoida > Arcidae > Tegillarca > Tegillarca granosa. The sequence continues at coordinate 11,515,392 of CM056600.1, forward strand.
TTTTATATAGTTCATGTTGACGCCTAAATCTTTAAACAGTTGATGTTGATGGTTATCTTTTAACGGTTGATGTTGACCGTTATATCTTTTAAACAGTTCATGTTGATGGTTATATCTTTAAACAGTTGATGTTGAAGGTTATATCTTTTAACGGTTGATGTTGAAGGTTATATCTTTTAAAAGTTGATGTTGAAGGGTTATATCTTTAAACAGTTGATGTTGAAGGTTATATCTTTTAACGGTTGATGTTGAAGGTTATATCTTTTAAAAGTTGATGTTGAAGGTTATCTTGTAACAGTTGATGTTGATGGTTATATCTTTTAATGGTTGATATTGAAAGTTATATCTTTTAAACAGTTTATGTTGATGGATATATCTTTTAAATATTGATGTTGAAGGTTATCTTTTAACAGTTGATGTTGATGGTTATATCTTTTAATGGTTGATGTTGTCAGTTATATCTTTTTAACAGTTGATGTTGAAGGTTATTTTTTTTTTTTAATAGTTCATGTTGATGGTTATATCTTTTAACAGTTGATGTTGATGGTTATCTTTTAACGGTTGATGTTGAAGGTTATATCTTTTTTTTTAATAGTTCATGTTGACAGTTATATGTTTTAACAGTTGATGTTGATGGTTATCTTTTAATGGTTCATGTTGAAGGTTATATCTTTGAAACAGTTCATGTTGATGGTTATCTTTTAACGGTTGATGTTGAAGGTTATATCTTTTAAACAGTTGATGTTTAAGGTTATATCTGTTAACAGTTCATGTTAAAGGTTATCTTTTAACGGTTGATGTTGAAGGTTATCTTTTAACAGTTGATGTTGAAGGTTATATCTTTTAAACAGTTCATGTTTAAGGTTATATCTGTTAACAGTTCATGTTGAAGGTTTTCTTTTAACGGTTGTTGTTGAAGGTTATCATTTAACGGTTGATGTTGATGGTTATATCTCTTTACTTTGATGTTGTAGGTTATATCTTTTTAACAGTTCATGTTGATGGTTATATCTCTTTACTTTGATGTTGTAGGTTATATCTTTTTAACAGTTCATGTTGATGGTTATATCTCTTTACTTTGATGTTGTAGGTTATATCTTTTTAACAGTTCATGTTGACAGTTATATCTTTAAACTTTGATGTTGAAGGTTATATCTTTTAAACAGTTTATGTTGATGGTTATATCTTTTAACAGTTGATGTTGAAGGATATATCTTTTAAACAGTTTATGTTGATGGTTATATCTTTTAACGGTTGATGTTGAAGGTTATATCTTTTAAACAGTTTATATTGATGGTTATATCTTTTAAAATTTGATGTTGAAGGTTATCTTTTAACAGTTGATGTTGAAGGTTATCTTTTAACGGTTAATGTTGACGGTTATATCTATTAACGGTTGATGTTGAAGGTTATCTTTAACAGTTGATGATGAAGGTTATATCTTTTACTTTTGATGTTGAAGGTTATATCTTTTAACAGTTCATGTCGACAGTCATATCTTTAAGAAGTTGATGTTGAAGGTTATTTTTTAACAGTTGATGTTGAAAATGTTGAAAGTTGAAATGCTAATTTTTACTTAATTTTTTGCTAAATTTTTAACCTGTACCAAAATGACGTATCATGTATGAAAATGTTGAATGGAATATTGGTTTTTTACACCCCATTATGATTGCTTTAACCAATGTTAATTGAGGCATTTTGGCTAAGATGGAGGAAGCAGGAGTTCCCACACAATTCTTCTGCTAACAAATTTTCACCAACATGGATTTACCTGAGTGAGATTTAAACTCAAGGGCTGACAGGTGCTAAGATATCTTTTTAGACTATTTGGTCATTTAAAATTCAGTACTATCTGCACTGATTAAGTATGATATAATACTTTCATTGTATTTATCTATGTATAAATAGGTTATAGATGAATTAGAAGACACTATGTCATTAGGGGGTAACATAGTGGATTACCATAGCTGTGAATTCTTTCCAGAGAGATGGTTTGACATTGTTTTTGTGCTGCGGACTGATAACTCATTACTGTACGACAGATTACAAAACAGGTGAGTTCTAACAAGCACAAAATTAATACACAATTTCAGTATGCTATTTAAATCACTTTCCAAGTGGGGTTTGGTTGTGATGGACGAGATATCTCAAATCAGTAAAAACCCAAGTTGAGTCTTATGATGTCTTCAGAAGTTAGAAAATACACCCAAGCTGTTTAATAGGGTAATTATAACTATCAATCTAAAAAGAAAAACTAATAAAAATGAAAATTAGTGTATTATAAAATAAATGGGTAGAACAAATAGAAGGAACAACAAGTTTAAGGTTGTGATCATTTAAGGCTGATAAAAAGAAAGAGTGGAGTGGAGTAATTGGTGTTTCTTCTATTTATACTACCATCTGTCAGTCAATTCATTTGTCTGACAATCCATATGCCTGTCAGTCCATCTGTCAGCTACCGGTAATTCATTTATCTGACAATCCATCTGTCTGTCAGTCCATATATCTGTAAGTCCATTTCTGTCATTCCATTTGTCAGCCAATCCATCTGTCTGATAATCTATATGTCTATTAGTCCATCTGTCAGCCAATTTATTTGTCTGACAATCCATGTCTGTCAGTCTATCTGTCAGCCAATCCATCTGTCTTACAATTCATTTATCAGTCAGTCCATCTGTCAGCAAATTCATTTGTGAAGATCCATCTGTCTGTCAGTCCATATTTTTAACAGTCCATCTCTGTCAATCCATGTATGTCAGTCCATATGTCAGCCAATTCGTTTGTCTGACATTCCGTATGTTTTTTTCAGTCCATCTGTCAGCCAATCTATCTGTCTGACAATTCATATTTCTGTCAGTCTATCTGTCAGCCAATTCATATGTCTGACAATCCATTTATCAGTCGGTCCATCTGTCAGCAAATTCATTTGTGAAGATCTGCTGTCTGTCAGTCCATATTTTTAACAGTCCATCTCTGTCAATCCATGTATGTCAGTCCATATGTCAGCCAATTCGTTTGTCTGACATTCTGTATGTTTTTTTCAGTCCATCTGTCAGCCAATCTATCTGTCTGACAATTCATATTTCTGTCAGTCTATCTGTCAGCCAATTCATATGTCTGACAATCCATTTATCAGTCGGTCCATCTGTCAGCAAATTCATTTGTGAAGATCCGTCTGTCTGTCAGTCCATATTTTTAACAGTCCATCTCTGTCAATCCATGTCTGTCAGTCCATAAGTCTGTCACTCTATCTGTTTTTCGGCCAGTGCATATGTCTGTCTGTTTATCTGTCAAAATATGTATGTCTGTTCGTGATACTTTGACTTTTTAAGCCTCTGAGAATAAAAAGCATATTCTATAGATTGCATTATGATGGAAGACAACCAATTTCAGCCAATTCTAACAGAAAAAATTATCCAAGTGATGTATCTTAATTTCTTTCTGGTAGTGATAATCTTGGTTTTATAATGGCTGGGACATCTTTTATCTCCATTTCTAATATGTTGTAGAGTTATTGCCCTTGAAGGTAACACAACTATACAAAGGAAAAAAAGAAACATTTGAACTTTATTTACTTCCTGGTTCCATACTTGTGTTCTAATGATGTAGATAATATTATTGTCTTGATCTGAAGCTTTAAATTTTTTTTAGCTCACCTGAGCTGACAGCTCAGATGAGCTATTGCGATGGTCCGTCGTCTGTCGTGCGTCATGTGTTAACTTTTTACTTTTTAATCTTTTCCTCCAAAACCACTGGGCCAAATTTAATGAAACTTGGTAACCATCATGCCTGTGTGAAGCCCTTTCAGATTTGCACAAATCAAGGCGTTATGTTCCCTGGGGGCCCCATAAGGAGGGAAAGAGTGAAAAACTTTGAAAATCTTCTCCTCTGAATCTACAAGAGATGTTCCTAAGTTATTTTATTTATAACATCCTTAGGTCATCTTTTTTCAGATTTGCACAAATGGTAGCCATGGGGCTCAAAATGGGGAAATTGTAAGGCACTGAGTGGGGAAATTGCTAAAAATTATATATTTGTCACTATATCTTGAAAACTATTAACTTTTTGTATAGGCATGTATATTAGAATGTTGTAGATATTGACATGACGATCATTTTGATATATGGTTCTAGGTCATATATTGAAAGGTCAAGTTCACAGCTCTAAAAAGTGATTGAAATTGCTAATTATCTTGAAAACTATTAACATTTTGTATAGGCATGTATATTAGAATATTGTAGGTATTGACATGACAATCATTTTGATATATGGTTGATATGTTGAAAGGTCAAGGTCATAGCTGCAAAAAAAAAGACTTAAATTGCTAATTATCTTGGAAACTATTAACTTTTTGTATAGGCATGTTTATAAGAATATTGTAGGTATTGCGACAACGATCATTTTGATATATGGGACAAGGTCATATGTTGAAAGGTCAAGATCACAGCTGCAAAAAAGACTTAAATTGCTAATTATCTTGAAAACTAATAACTTTTGTATAGGCATATATATTAGAATAATGTAGGTATTGACATGACGATCATTTTGTTCAAAGGTCAAGGAAATAGCTGCATAAGTATACTGAAATTGATTAATGATTTGGAAATTATTCATTGCACTACAGTTACTTCATGCATATTATATAAGCTACTTATGAATGAAATGTGAGTGATATATTTCTGATTAAGTTTTGTGGGAGTTCTTAACTTGAGAAATCTTTTAAAGTTTCAGTACATAATATATTGTCTATTGCACTTTGCAAACATTATTGGACATATCTTCAGGTGAGTGTTAAGGCACATGGGCCTCTTGTTTAAATTTAGAATTAATATTATTTTTTATCTTTTTAATTTTAGGGGTTATTCTGGGAAAAAGTTGCAAGACAATGTCCAGTGTGAAATATTTCAAACGATTTTAGAAGAAGCACGGGATTCATACCAACATGAAATTGTTCATGAGTTGCCAAGTAATACACCAGAAGATCTGGAGGAAAATTTAGATAAAATAGTAGCTTGGATACAACAATGGAAATCCACACATTGATCGTTGAAAAACATTTTGGCATTATGGTGCTTAAAGAATGTGTTTTTTGTTACATAGTGGATGATGATAAAAATTGAGCATGTGGCTTAGCAACTGTTTTTATTGTTGAAAGGGCTGTGGCAATGTTACAGTATGCTTGTCTTGTTACAAAAAGGCTTAGTTAGAGTTTTATGATTCTGATAGAATTGTGAACAGATATACACAATAAAGCTGACAGTAACTTAGACTATTAAGCTTAGTATAAGGCAAATTACTCTGTAATTGTGTTACCTTTATGAACAGAAGTTGAAACTGAAGTTACATGTACTAGGATATTTCTCAATTTGAGTTTTTCTCTTCAGATATTTCTATTTTCATAATAAGTACTTTTTCTTGCTTTTTTAAAACTCTGACAACACACACTCTGACATTCTATAATGATTCTTTAAACAGTTTTGTTTCTTCACAGTGTGTTGATACAAAATCTGTACTTTTGCTGATACAGTTATCTTGACCATTTGACATTTCATCAAGTTACCTAGCATTTGACTGTAAAGTACAGTAATGAAGCTTATATGAACTGAAATATTTAATTTTTTTTAAAATTGAAGTGAATTAAATGAGGAAAAAATGAATTTGAATTAAAGATAACAAACTGAGACATTTGTTGTAGTGTGTGGATGTGTGTTCAAAAGAGAGACACAGAAAGAGAGAGAGAGAGAGAAAGAGAGAGAGAGAGAGATATTTAACGGTGTTGCATTTGGTTTGAAATTTATCCTTCTTGAAGAGAATTTTTTGTAAAAACAAAATGTATGTGTGTGTGTGTGTGTGTGTGTGTGTGTGTGTGTGTTTGGTTTGAGAGAAAGAGAGAGAGAGAGAAAGAGAGAGAGAGATTGTTTGTAAAACAGTGGAAGGTATCCGCAACTGATGGTTGATTTTATTGTGTGAATTTTTTTCCATTTTGACATAAATGTTATTATCTAAAGCTTGTTTTATGAATGAGGATAACACAAGGAATGAAAGTTTATAGTTTTTGTTATAATAAAAATACATTAATAAGATATATTATGTATTTATTATATTTTAGTACCTTATAATAATAATAATACAATGTAATAAGTTATGATGTTTCAATGTCAGCCATTTTTTGCTCACCTAACCGAAAGGTCATGTGAGCTTATGGCATAGCACGTCGTGTGTATGTGCATGTGTGCGTGCATGCATTTGTGCATCCTTAACACCTATTTTCGACTTCTCCTCAAAAACTGCTGGACAGATTTCAACGATACTTGGTCAGAAGCATATATGGGCCGGTGCAATTCAGATTTGTTCATGGCGTTGCCATGGCTACCAAAACTAGGTCAAGGTGACCTATGGGTCCAAAAATCTTAAAAAATCTTCTTCTCTGAAACCGATGATGGGAGAAAAAATCTGATGTGATATTTGGTTTCTCTAGGGTCTTAAGCCTATAGTTTGTTCATTTCATGAAATATGGTCGAAAAATTGGTAAGGCGTTTTTGCGTTTAATTTTAAAAATTTCATAAAATGGCTTCAAATTGTTATAACTTGACTATTTGAACAGATAATGACATGGGGATTTCAGTTTTGACTTTTTCTTGAAATGACCTTTAAAATAGAGTCAAGGTCACAAATCAAGGTCATGACCTAATTTGTGATTTAAGCAGGTTTAGGCAATTTTCTTGCAAATTTTAAGAGATATATGAATTCAAAACATTGTTAAAATGTTCCCCATGACAAAAGTTTCATAACTATTTGATAATCCATGTAGGAGTTGTTGCCCCTGAAATGTTTTTTTTTTTTTTTTTTTTTTGCTTATAAAAACTAAAATTGTGCATTAGCTTGAAAACTATAAGCTTTTTGTATAGGCATGTATATTAGAATATTGTAGGTATTGATATGACAATCATTTTGATATATGGTTCAGTGTCATATGTTGAAAGGTGAAGGCCATAGCTGCATATGTGTACTGAAATTGTTTATTATCTTGAAAACTGTTAACTTTTTTGTATAGGCATGTATATTAGAATATTGTAAGTATTGATGTGATGATAATTTTGATATATAGTTCAAGGTCATATGTTGAAAGGTCAAGGTCATATCTGCATAAGTGTACTGAAATTGTTAATTATCTTGAAAACTGTTAACTTTTTGTATAGGCATGTATGTTAGAATATTGTAAGTATTGATATGACAATCATTTTGATATATGGGTCAAGGTCATATGTTGAAAGTTCAGGATCATTTTGTATCATTTAAAAATTTTTCATTGTACTATTTAAATCATGCATATAAGCTATTTATAAATGAAATGTTACTTGATATTTCTAATTAATTTGCTGGATTTCCAAACTTGAGGAATTTTGTAAAGTTTTTGTAATTAAGATCTTTGCAAGTTTTTGGACATTTCCTCAGGTGAGCATTAAGGCCCATGGGCCTCTTGTTAGATTATGTGTCTGTCCTTATATTCTATATGTCAATCCATCCACACACCAAGCCACTTATCTATTCTTAGAGCCTATCTATTCTTAGTGTTTGTGTTGGCCAAGTGGTTTCTATCTCTGAGGTGTCTTGGGTTCAACCCCACGGGGGAAAGGGCTTTTTCCTTGACGTGGGTTTTACTGGTTGGCTTGATTGAAGTATAATGGATTAATTGGTCTGGGATTTTTATCTGTGGCAATGCATGCCACTTCTGTAGCTTGCACATTAAAGATCCAATAAAGTGTGCACTAGTATAAAGCAGAATAGCTGTACATACACAAACTCACACACATCTTTGAGAAAATTGTCTTGGGAGAATAGCTTTAAAATTGCTAATGTGGCATAAAACCATCAAACAATATTTGCTAAATGGAACTATTACTTTTGTTGTCTTCTACCAAGTTTAATGACGTTTGGAATGCATTAATTATTATTTGATAAAATACATAGTTAGTTTCAGCAAATTACAGGCTTCAGATTTCACTTTCTCAAAGATGTTTTTTCCACTTGTTTTAGCATATATTCAATATTTTAAGTGTATATCATTTGTGATATTTCATTATAATTCACCGTTATTTGTCTCAGAGAGAAATACAAGACAAGTTACATTGTGAATTAAGTTGTACTTGTTTCATTATCAGTTTTATATTGATACAGCTTTAAGACTTTGCTAAAAGTTAACAGAGTATATTACTGGACTGCTTTGTTTTTACAGAATCAGTAATTGAAGGTTTACAGCAGACAGTCACCTTTCTCTCATCTTGTTCATATAGTTTACAATGGTTTAATGAGTTGATTAATGGTTTTTTACCCCATGCTGTCAAGATTTTTTCACTTTTACTGACACTGTCAAATGTTTTGACAGTGGGGGAAACTGGGATGCCCAGAGAAAACCAGCGACCTTCGACAAGTGAACTGACAAACTTTTTCACATTAGGATCTGCCAGAGTTGGATTCAAAGCTAGAGGTGAAAGGCACTGTGATCCATTACCTTGTAGTTTAAGACAATGGGGATAACCCCTAGGGTCTAATGATTTCAAGCTTAATCTCTTAACAAATCAGACACTGCAATCCATCTATGTTTTCCATACTTCAGAGCCATAAAAGCCACCCCACACCTCTTTTTTTTTTGCATCTAGCTCTGAACGTAGCAGATCCTATTGCAGGACGGTTTGTCACATGTCACACATTGATGATTTTCTTTGAGTGCCCAAGTTTCCTCAAACATCCATGAACTGACCATCTTATTATTAGTAAACTATCTTTGACTATTTCTTTGCTCTATTTATGTTGTTTCTTACATGATGTTTGTGGTGGATTTGGCTTTTGTCAAGTGAATGTTTCTTCTATTCCATGATCATAGTACTTGTTTTAAACCCATTTCTTAGGACAATTTTCAAATCCTCAAAAATTACAATTCTAGCTAAATGAATATTTAGATTGTGACCTTAAGACTGAAAAATATGACACAGTGAACGTCTTACACAGAATTGCCTGTTATTAAGGTACTTTTAAAAAGCTGAAATTAAAAAAAGGTCAATTATTGTTTTTCAACATTTAGGTTCAAAAAGTATTCTGTGGATATATAAGTTGATAGTCTTTAATAAAATGATACATGTATTACAAATCTGCAAATTTTTTTATAATAAAAGTTTGATTTTAGAATAGAAAAGTAAAAAAGTGATTGATGTATAAAGAATGCATAAAAATTAAAGGATCTATAAAGCTTACATAAAGCCATTTGCTTGACTTTATTGTTGTAAAGGACAGTGTAAAGGTCTTTAAAAAGATAGTGTTAATTTTAAGGGTTGTGCAAAGCTTGCTTTAAGATTCTATGTAATGTGTAAGGGTGGTCTGGGACAGTATAAAGATTAGATAAAGACAACCTGAAAACTGGCGTATTTATAATCCCAGAATAAAAACGTCTGTATAGTTATCAGAATCCTAACTGGGATGACAACAAAATTTATTTATTTATTTTTTTGTTTCTTTGTTTGTTAGCTCACCTGGCCTGGCCACAGGCCATGGCGAGCTTTTGACATCACTTGAGGTCCGTCGTCTGTCCGTAAACTTTTCACATTTTGACTATCTCCTCTGAAACCACTGGACCAATTTGAAGCAAACTTTACAGGAATGATGTATGGATGGTCCTTTACTAAGATTGCCGAAATTTTCCGGATCCACCGAAAAACATGGCTGCCAGTGCAGGACATAGTTTAACATTGGACCCTATGGGAAAAGCATACATTTGCTATCTCCTCTGAAACTACTGAAGTCAATTGAACCAAACGTTACAGGAATGATGTATGAAAGGTCCTTTCCATAGATTGCCGAAAAGTTTTTTTGAATTTGCCAAAAAACTTGGACACCAGCATAGGATATTGTTTAACAATGGACTCTATGGGATAAGCATATTTTGACTATCTCTTCTGAAGCTACTGGTTTAAATTAAACCAAACTTTACAGGAATGATTTAAACATATTCTACTAAGATTACCTGGCCCAGGTGAGCGATACAGGCTCAGCCTTTTGAGCCTCTGGTTTATTTATTTATCTATTTATTTATTTATTTATTTATTTATTTATTTATTTATTTATTTATTTATTTGAAACCTACTTGTCCACTATATTGCAAAAGGTGCCAAAAAGTATTTTCCTGTAGGGAAAAGAATAACATATTATTGACATGAAATTACTAAAGAAAAATTAATTAAAGCTTCAGTTTTAGGATAAGGTGCCTTTTTGTTCCTTAAGAAAACTAAATTATTGAAATGATTGTTTATAACGCCTAAGTCACAATTCTTAAATTTTATTGCTAATATATTAAAATAGATAGTGTTTACTTCCGAGGTGACGATTGTGACAAAAAGTGTCTTCCGGTATTCTGGGATGGCAGTAGGTACGGTTCAAAAAGTAGAAAACAGGCAAACTATTTGGCCTTGAATCCTCTCACACAAAGATCTACCCAAAAGGGTTCTATGATAAGAGGAAATAATTTTGTAGGCCAGAGCTTCAAACAACTAGGCAACCGAGAATTTTAAACAAAGTCACTCAAGACTGTTTCATGCTTTTTAATTCTAAATATATGTATTAGAGAAAAATAATATAATCATCGATTGCAATTACTGAGGTTGACTTTTAAAATCATAATATTACATGGCGCTTTACCACGAAAACAAAGTTAGCAACATATATTAGAAAAATCAAAATTTTTGAATTACATTTAGATGCAGTTTTTACAAATCAGGATCCTTGAACCAAGAATAAACTCTTGTAATACTAGTAGCCAGTTTCCTGAGCCGTGATCTGTAATATTACAATTTATACAACATTATACAACATTTAATACTACATACAATTAAGTACGCATTCAGTAGAGCATTATGAACGAGAGAGAGAGAGAGAGAGATATGGGGGTGGTGGGATGCATACATATAAACAATAGAGCATAGCTTGTTTTTCAGTAAAATCGTTTAGTTTGACGAACAAAGTTCTACCAAAATACCAGTATAGTATGAGTAAATTAACAGTAGAATTAGTTCACATTTGTCAAAACACCTAAGGATATCAAACATTATACATGTTGTATTAGTAATTTTTACACCTTTTCAATGTCTCTACACTGTATGTAATGACTACACATTTCAATTTTTAGTCTATACAATGCACTATTTCCTAAGATATAACTTCTGTCATTTTTTAACAGAGAATAAAAGGCCTGTTTATACTTTTACCAACTGTTTCATAAAGCTATATTTTACTTGTTTGAGTAATTGTGTGTTTTGATTCATCTTGAAAAGTTGAAATTATATGATGAAGAAATAGATAAAACAGAAATTTTGAGTTAAAGGCCCTCATTCTATGACTGGAGTGTGAGCCAACCAGATACAATGAACTATAGTTAGAGCTGCGCTTAAGTTGTAGGAAATTATGTTAAAAGTTGTGTCTGTTTTGGTTTGGGATCGATTTGCCATGTGCTACTTTTGGATTGTATTATTGGCCGGGTTGCACGGGTGCAAATCCGGTTTATAGTATGGTGAAAGTCGGGCGGGCAGGCGGGCGGGGAAAATAGCGTACCAACTTTGTGAACTCAACTCCTCCTACAGTTTTTAACCAAAAACCTTGTAACTTCACAGAATGTTTCTATATATATTGAAGATGTGCACCTGACTTTATGAACATATTTCCAGATTTTTTTTCTCATTTTTCTAGACTTTGAAACTTAGTCACTTTTAAGCAAGTTCATGAAGTGGGGGTTCCTACATTGTGAACTCAACTCCTCCTAAAGTTTTTAACAAAAAACCTTAAAACTTCACAGAATGTTTCTAAAAATATTGAAGATATGCACCTGACTTTTTGGAAATATTTTAGGAATTTTATCCCATTTTTCCAGACTTTGAAACTTAGTCACTTTTTAGCCAGTTTTTGAACTGGGGGTACCTACTTTGTGAACTCAACTCCTCCTTCAGTTTTTAACCAAAAACCTTGAAACTTCACAGGATGTTTTTATATATATTGAAGATATGCACCTGACTTTATGGAAATATTTCATTATTTTTTCCCAATTTTTCCAGACTTTGAAACTTTTTGGCAAGTATTTGAACTTGGGGTACCTATTTTGTGAACTCAACTCCTCATACAGTTTTTAACCAAAAACTTTGAAACTCTATAGAATGTTTCTATATATATTGAAGATGTGCACCTGACTTTATGGAAGTATTTCAAGATTTTTTTCCCATTTTTCCAGACTTTGAAACTTAGTTTGTTTTTTTAGCAAGTATTTGAACTGGGGGTACCTACTTTGTGAACTCAACTCCTCATACAGTTTTCAATCAAAAACCTTTAAATTTCACAGAATGTTTCTAAAAATATTGAAGATATGCACCCGACTTTTTGGAAATATTTTAGGAATTTTATCCCATTTTTCCAGAATCTGAAACTTAGTGACTTTGTACTGTATATATCAAAAGATTATCAAAGATGTGCACCTGACTTCAAATAATGTAGTGAAACCTTTATGCCATTACATCCTACTGCGACAGGTTTTAAATTTCAAATCTTTAAAAAGAAATAGAATTATTATACATATATGAAAGAAAACTACAAAAATGTTTATGTTCTAAAAGTCATTGGTTTATTAGCTACTGGATGAAAGTGTGGAAAGCTAGTGCTGTCACCCTGTTGCCTATCTGTCCTGTACTGTCCATCTCATCCAGTCCATTCCAATGTAAAGTTTCTGTTGCAATTTTTTTTAATTTACTGTAGCTTTAAAAGATGTTAAAATGATTGAGATTTTCCTAATACATATATATACTTGTTTCAATACTCTTTCATAAATATTGTCATTGTTGGACCTATTCCCCATTTTATGACTTTCTGTGAAGTATAAAAAACAACTTGTGCACCTTGCTTTGTGCAATTATTAATAATTCCTTCCACACTTTACATCCATTCAATAGAAATTTAAAAAACAACCCGACCCATTGAGTCTTTGACCCATTTTTTTATGAAAATTAAATAGCGGCACGTGGCAGATCTACTTGAGTGTTTTGGCTCGGAGCTTCAACCTAGTGTGGAGGATGTTGTAAGTTACCTAGTGTGGCGGATGTTGTAAGTTTGAGGTTTATAAAAGATTCTACGTAGACTTAGTACTTGTGGATTTATTGTGAAAAAAAAACATTGCCGTGACTATACATGTACAGATTTTTTTCTTTAGATAATAAAAAAAGTCAGTTCTGCATGAGATCACTTGTTCTTTATGTTTTGACAACCTTCTAATTACTATCTGCCAATTTGGAAACAAAGTCATAGTAAATGATATTTGATAACATTTATCTTGTGTTAATTGTTTATATAAATTTCGACTAAGTGAAAACATGGGTAGCCATATCCGCATATAAGGGCTAAGTAGGAAAACGAAAAACCTGATCTTATATGCCGTCACGTGTTCCTAGATGAACTGGGGGATGTTGTTAATTACAAAAAATAAACTTGTAATTTTGAAGGATCGGGAGGATGATGGTTTGTAAGAATGATAACATTTACACGTGCAAGGGTTGACATGTTTATGACCACATTCCGGATAAAAAGCAGGTATTTGGCATCAAAATACGTCTTCAATATCGCAATGCCTGCATCGTTAAGACAAAGTATTCACATATCGCATTTCTTTCTACTGAATGAAATAAAGAATAAAACGTGTTACAATAGGCCTAAATGACGAAATTCATATTCTGAGTATGTACCAAAGAGAAAAATAACCCATTAAAATATATATTATGATGTCTCGACATGACGTGTTTAGATAGTTTAAACTGCTCGAATATCTCTTTTGTAATTTGTAAATATTGTAAAAAAAAAAAAAAAACCTAAAATTAATTTTTAGTGATTAAAATGTACTTAACAACTTTTTTTAATTTCAAGAACTCGTAGTTTTCACGTTTTTCAAACTCTCCCTGTTTATTCTTTTATTCAAGCACTCAGTTTTTTTTTCTTTTCGAGCAATAAAATTTTGTCTAATTATTTAAATCACCAAGTTTTCTTTTCTACAGGACTTGCAGATTTTACATGTTTCCAATATTTTCAGTTTTTTTTTCTTTAGGAACTCACGGTTTTCCTCATCCAGTTTTTTATATGCTCTACTTAGACAGATTAAAAAAATTACACATAATTGAAGATATACTAGTAATATTTTTGTTCTTTTTCTAAAATTATCAATTTTTCGCTTTTTGTTTTAAAAATTCTAGGATATTTCTAATCGTGTGATTTATTACATAAAGTCAAATAAATGCTAATTACTTCATTCATTTTTCACACAGAGAATCAGTTGGGAGATATGGTGTGATCAATCGCACACACGAGAAGAACAATTTCTATACATCGTCAAACGGATAATTGTCTCCATCAAATCATTACACAGAGAAATGTAACTTAACATGCAAATTGTAAATTGGCTTTCAAAATCGACCCTCAAGACGATGGGTCAAGAAAAACAATTACTTCGACATGACATGTAGTTAGGTCTTCTTGTGCTAACAGTAGAGATAAATATGTCTTTGTCATAACGTTACAGGCAAGTATTTAAATATTTAAATACAAAATATAAACTTATTATGCAATGTTCTTTGTTATCCGTAGAAAAATATAGAAAAGCTGTGCAATACTGTAAAAAGATAATTACCATAAAAATTTTGAGCTTCATTTTGACCGTCCAATACTGACAGACTACCGGGAATTAGATTCTTAGTCGCTAAATAGAGTTCACGTGCAAATATTGTTGGTATTTTACGAGTACTAGAGACTTTTCTCTCAGAGCCTAAAACTGAGCACATACTGACCATTTTGAAATAATGTAATGGATTCTTTAAAAGGATTGTTCAACTACTAAATCTTGTTTTAGCTAGAAATCATTATATGTATCCACAATTACAATAGAAAAGATGAGGTAGTTTACATGTTAAACATGACCGTGTTATTATTAAAAGTAAAATTCCAAAGACAGACTGTGTTCGTTTGGAAATATTTGAATCTTCAATACCATTGGCATCCATGAGGCATTCAATTTATGTCCTCTATATGATTTCTATGCTAGATTTCGACAACGCACTTCGTAAAAAAGTGATTGCTCTAAGAGGATACCGCAAAAAAACTGAAATACATTTGCATGGAAAGCTTATTGTGTTCAAAATGTGTTTTGTCATAGACAAGTATTGCAGCAACTGGGAAATGTAATATAACTTACCATACTGACCAACTATTTCATTTGTAATACTTCTTATTTCAAACAATCTAGTAAATTGAAATAGGTACCCAATATAAATCCAATACCAATCTATCTTTAATTTGTTCTCGCTGATGTTCATCAAGGCTTTTACTACAAAATTTAATACACCTTAGTATATTCAATAAGAAGCAACTAGATGCCCCTGTATATATTTGAGAGAACTGTAAGCGACAATAATTAAATATTTTGTAAAACCT
This sequence comes from Tegillarca granosa, assembly GCA_029721355.1. Taxonomy (NCBI): domain Eukaryota; kingdom Metazoa; phylum Mollusca; class Bivalvia; order Arcoida; family Arcidae; genus Tegillarca; species Tegillarca granosa. The sequence goes on from CM056600.1 coordinate 11,530,893, forward strand.
GAACACTTCAATTTAATGATTTACATACAAGATAGAAGATTTAAAAGCCAACAAGAGCTTCAGAACCTGTATTAGCAAAATGTTGGCAAGCCAAATAACAAAAGAAGTTTTCATTGTTTTAATACCCGTTTGTTTGTGGCTTTTGTTGCCTTTATTCGCTGTGATATTTATTTCCTTGTTTGATTTAGTCAGTATATGTTGTTCTCAGAAAGAGCGTTTGACAATCATTCTTATTAAAAATGTACAAAATTGTCAATGCTTATACATTTTTGTAACAAAGACAGGTATAATATCTAATGACGATTTCTTAGTTTAGTTATCTTAAACGGTACTCGTTTCACAAAAAATTACATGGACTGGTAAAATTGTGTTTTATTAATAGGCAACTCATGTTTTGCCTTTATTTTATTGCCTGGTTTTAAGGCATTGTTGGAAATGGTATATTAGTCTGGTTTAACCAATCTATCATATCAGATTTGATAAGCTGTTGGTGAAATGTAGTCACTTGTTCTAATGTTATGATAGGAGGTGTTATCTTTAACAATGACCGATGGCTGGTTTAAGGTTGGTAACAATTTATGTTTAAACTATTTCAAGTAACATTCCCCATTCATCTCGTTATGCTTATTACCATCGCGAGATTTTATCAATGAAAACATTATCACTTTTTTCAATCAAGTTCATCTGCGCGAACAGCATGTAAAGTTATAAAGCGCTGACCTTTACCTGATGAAACAACGGGCATTGTAGAAACGGTATGGAATCAATCCATGTACAAAACGTATTTGTTGCTGTATGGTTTGGATTCACCAATGTCTAATCTAAATATAAAACATATACCCCTAATTGTCGATATATTTTTATGTTTCTCAAATACTGGCAAACAATCCTTTTTTTTACTGATACCTTTATTTTATATTTCAAAATATGTTTTTTATTCTTTTTCCCGATTTTAAAAACCAATTTCACTGAAAGTCGCAGCATTAATTTGAATTTATAAAAACTTTGATTGTTTTTCATTTCATTTCTTTTTAGCCATATTAGACCACATGTAATAGTAATTTGCATATCTTGTACCCAACATTCAATATACTAAAATTCTAATTTGCATATTGAGGCCCAAAAGGTTACATCGAAAACGAAATTACTTCCAAAAATATGAATTTTTCTCTATGCAGCAGAACAATAGGGCATGAAAATAAAACGATTTTTTGTCAGGTCTTATATATAAGAATTTAATTTTAAAAATAATTTGATAAAAAAAATAATAAAAATTTTATTAGAAAAAATGATGTATGGCACTTTACCATTACAATTAAAGCGAATTTAATAAAATAATAATATTCCCTGAAAGTCCTTATTATACAATTTCATTTACCAGTCCGATGTACAAGCCCCAAAAATCTACTGATTCTGAGCGAGGTTCTTATATCATTACAATTACTTAGTCACCTCTTTCAAAAGTTAAAAAACACAATGGTACTGGTCATTTGTAAATAGATGAAAACCACAATATTTAATTCCAATTTCAAGCCTCATTTACATTTTATCATTCTACATCAATAGATATCTTATCAATTCATTTAAGTTATTGATTTAAAAATTGCTGTAATTAAAAAATTGAATGTTGAAATTAATTTTCCAACATCTTCGCTGATTGACATAACACTAAGAAGGTGAATTTTCAGCTTTAGTGCTTATCCGTAGGATTGTTACCATAGTTTTACATTTTCGCACTTTTTATATATTTTGTTACTTTTGTTCTCAAAACCTGACAAAAGTCAAAAACTTTGTAGAAAAGGTAACATTTTTCATTCATTGTTTTTAAGGGATAGGAAAAATGTTAATTTGTTTGCATTATTGTGACAGACAATCGCAAAGCAAAACAACTAGTGTTCAAAATATATCAAGTAAATCCCTTATAAAAATATATATAAGACTGTTTAAAATTTGACGCCGCTAGATTAAATTTGAAAAACTTGGAAAAAATTGATTTTCATTTGACATTTAATAGCAACGCTTAATAGAATTAAAGTTTTTAAACAATTAGTAAGATATCATTCTAGCACATGTTGACTACATGGACCAATAAACAAACATGTGGTTTTCTAATTTTCGACAATCTGTACAACGGTGTTCTACATTTTATTCACCTTCTAAAAGTTTTTACCAGTCGTGATACATCAGATTCTGAAGTCACATACCACCAAGATTAAAACTAACAGTTTATAGACAGAGTTATTTTATTCGGCAAAATTAGTTTTCTCCGGTTAAAAGTACATCGTTGTTTATCAAGAGCATGTTAGAAAAGGTAACTTCGTCAGCAATTGTTTTTTAGGATGGGAAAAATGTTAATTTGTTTGCATGATTGTGACAGACAGTCGCAAAAGTCAAACGAATATTGTTCAAAAATATCACGTTAAACACTTGTAAAAAGTGCACTGTCTTACATTTTCACTCCGCTGGACAAATTGAAAAATTTGTGAAAAATTTGGCATTTTAACTGCAACGCTAAATAAAATTAAGGTTTTTAAACAATTAGTAAGATATCATTCTAGTACATGTTGACTATATGGACCCATAAACATTTTAAACGGTGTTCTACATTTTATTCACCTTCTAAAAGGGTTTACCAGGCGTGATACATCAGATTCTGAAGTCACATACCACCAAGATTAAAACTAACAGTTTATAGACAGAGTTATTTTATTCGGCAAAATTAGTTTTCTTCGGTTAATAGTACATTGTTGTTTATCAAGAGCATGTTAGAAAAGGTAACATACGTCAGCAATTGTTTTTAGGATAGGAAAAATGTTAATTTGTTTACATGACAGGGACAGCAGTTGGAAAAGTTAAATGAAATTTGTTCAAAAATATATCTCTGATTAATTGAGGATCGTTGTTTACTAAGAGCATGTTTATCATTTATCTTCAGCACTATAGAAAAGTTCAATTAAGTCAGTTAGAAAAGATTACATTAGTCACCAATTGTTATCGTTAGGGAAAGGACAAATGTTTGCATGATTGTAACAGACAGTCGCAAAAGTCAAACGAATATTGTTCAAAAATATATCACATTAATCACTAATAAAACTTCATATATTAGACTGTCTTACATTTTTACTCCGATAGACATGTTAAAACATAGATTTTTAATCGGATTTGAAAAATTTGTGAAAAATTTGGCATTTTAACTGCAACGCTAAATAAAATTAAGGTTTTTAAACAATTAGTAAGATATCATTCTGGTACATGTTGACTAAAACATAAACAAACATGAGGTTTTATAATTTTTGACAATCTGAACAACGGTGTTCTACATTTTATTCACCTCCTTAAAAGGATTTATTAGGAGTGATCCAAGTTTAAAACTACCAGTTTCATAATCAGGGTAATTTTATTTGGCAAAATTAGTTTTCTCCGGTTAATAGTACATCGGTGTTTATCAAGAAAGTGTTTTTCATTTACCTTGGCCCTATAGAAAAGTTTATTTTAGTCATATTTTTTTAATCACTGATTGTCTTGAAATCTAAATGTCACGTCTCGTAAACGCATTTAGTGGGCGCGTAAATAATAAGAAACCTCAGCCGTAAATTGTCAAATTTTCTAATAATCTACGAAATACAATGTATCTTTAAGGGAAAAAAAATAGACTATCGTTCTGCAAAATAATACTTTTATCCCCTTTCAGTAAATATTATTATCAAAATGTTAAGACGTCGAACGAAATGGTGAACTAGTATCAATAAAGATTATCAAGTGTTGGATTTTCCCATATACCGTTTGTTTTCTTGTGACTTTTTTTTCGTTCTAGCTATTTCTATTATACATTTTGTATAATCACGTGTTTTTTTTGTCTAATCTTTACCAACAAGTATACAATTCTCAATTTCATTATTTCCTTCGACCATGTAAACATGTTTTCCTGTAATGTGAAGGCTGTATAATAATACAATCAAGCATTGCATGTTGGATTATGTTAATCTTTTATTAAGGCTACTTATACATTTGTTTCAGCAGCCATACCGGAAAATAAAATTGAAAACTATGAGTTAAGAGCATGATAAGAAACCGTTAGGTACAACTGGTAATAAATGCATGTTGACTACTGTTCCCTTGACACCGAATTTACTGAATATAATTAAAATAAGAAGGTTGTGATTTCGTGACGGTCTTTCCTGGTTTTGAATAATAATCATTATTTTTCGATAAAACTAGTTAGTCTCAAAACATAGATTTAGAAAATAAGGACACTGCGTTTATCATTCCGAGAACAAATTTACATAAATGAATGTTTGTTCCTGCTTAGGACTAAAATGTTACAGACAAGACTTTATGTATTTCATCTTTCACATCAGATGCTTTTCCATTGAAGAAAAACTTAGTAAAACAAATTAAGATACTACAGACTATGAAAAAACTACTAAAATCCCTAAAGCGTAAAAACAATCGAAGGCAAAAATAATTTTTATTGAATCGTGTAATATTTACAAATTTAATGAAGTCGTTCATTATTATGATACTTGTTCGTGTATTGTTATAGACATTCTATATGAATATTCAAAAAAGCAGATGACAAAAGTTTTATTCATTATTATGTTTTGTATTTGTCAATACGTGTTTTTGATTGGTTTGTATACTTTTTGTATCTTGTTCTTAGTTTACTGGCATGTGCTTTCATATATATGCGAATATCCTACAAAATTTATCTAATGGATTTATTGCAGCATAAAGTCGATTCAAAATTCGTAATAATATATATGATGTAAATTGCTGCTAATTGTGATTATTAATAACCAAATAAAACTGATATTATCCTCAGCAAAATGAAAAATACAAGAACTATTTGTTGCTTACCCTCCGCTCATTTACTGCGCTACATGGGTAATTGATCTAAATTGTAATAAATATAAATTATAAACTTGTGTAAATTAAAAAGTATTTGTCTAAAAATTGATACAACCTTATTTCAAAGGGCTGTTAAAGGTTAAAATGTCAGGAATCACAGCTTATAACGCATATTATATTTCTACCGTTAATAAACATGTATAACTCTGTGTATGATATATAATACATATATGAACGAGTATGCTTCCATTGTCAAACTGTGTTGAGGATGAAGTTCATGTCTTAGTAAATTGTCCTCTATTTGAATATATTTGATCAGGCTAGGGTTAATATTTTTAATTTTGACAATCTTAATGACTGTGATAAAGCTTCAAATGTTCCTGCAAATACTAACCTTGTTAAAGAAAGTGCTAATTTCTGCCATTAAATTTTACAGAAAAGAAGATATATCTTTTTGGTAGATTTGTACAAGTTTTTAAACTTTTTATCCTATTTAAAATAACGTAATATAATTTCTCATATAGCATTTATTTTAACACTGCATTTATATATTTGAAGCCTCTCGTAATTCTTTTTTGGAATGGCTACATATAACATACTTTTAATATTTATATATGTCAATACTTGTTTTATATGTAGTTGAGACTATAAAAAAGTATGTATTGAAGAATAAAAACAGAACAAAAAGTTAGCTTCATAAACTTTTCACTGCTATAAATATTTATTTAATTTTTTAATTTGATAAAAGCCAATAGGGATTGTACGCGAGGTAGTATATAGAGCTGTGTACATATGTTACACTAAGTGGCATACATAACATACGCAATATTTATATGGATAAAGAATGAAAAATTTTACATCATATAAACGTTTTTACAGAAGCTGCTATATTTAATGATGAGCAAAAACTATTAAATTTTTTCGTAATCATATATATATATATATATATATATATATATATATATATATATATATATATATATATATATATATATATATATATATATATTATTATTATTATTATTATTATTATTATTATTATTATTATTATTAAACACACACACATATATTATTTTCATTATTATTATTAAAACATACATGAATATTAAAAACAAATGCAAATAAGATAAAAGATACAACTTCCTACACAACTACCTACCTATAGCGTATTATGGTACAACTAGTTAGTTAATAACAACGAAATGCAAAACAACAATAAAATATATATTAAAGGTACACACGGTCCGAAAACAACGCATATAAATAATTGTGTATGTTTGTGTATGTGTGTTTTCTTTATATTAATTCGTCTTCAATATGAAATAACATGTACAAATATAACGACAAGACACAATTATCAAGATCATAAACCATATGCACATTATTCAGAGAAAAACATTTTTTAAAAACTGCACTAGATAAAATATAATAAAAATATAATTATAAGTATTGTTAGTACACGAATTCAATTTCTCAAAATTACAATATGTACATTCCAGAACTCTCCTAAAATATACGGAAAAAATATTTTTCAATTCTATGATAAAACGTGATAACTTTAAATTGAAAAAGCAAAACAGTAAAATAATCCCGTTTTCTTAAAATTTAATTATTGGTTTTAAAGTAACAACGATCTAATGAAAAATATATAAGAGAATGAATTTTATTTAAGGAATTGATCAAAACGATACTTATTTATCAGAATAAGGTCTTAAGACTAATAGAATTTATAAGTGAATCAATTCTGTCAATTTTAAGAGATATCTGAACAAAAATAGAATTAATTGACGGAATTAAAAAAGCATTAAGATAACTTTTCGAAAAAGAGAAAGCTTTTAGCAGTCTCTGAAAGTTATTAATCATATGAAGATATTTAGTAGAAAATTAACCTTTTATGTGATGTATAATATTGTCCTATAATAGGATGAGCATGGCTTGGATATAGCGGAAATTTGAAAATGTTTACTGCAGCTGGTAAAACATGGCTATTTACCCTTAAATAAAACCAACTATGGATACTGGACTCCGTTCATCGGAGTTTGTTCATGTGGAATGAGCTCCAATTGTCGCCAAAATCCCTGCTTAGCTTAATAAAAGCTCGACGGTTTTACTTTATTAACTAAATTAGATTCATTGAATTAGCCATGCGTAAGTGATATTTTTTCTATAGAAGCATGCTCGCGTTTAATACTTCCGTTACGAGTTGGTGTTTATTGTGTTAGCTTGATACTCGTTGATCGGTCACAAAACTTTACAATAGTCAACAATTGAAGCAAAATTGAAACAGTTTATTATCATTCTCTCATTTTCTGTAATAGACACGTGCAATATGTTATGCACGTGCGAAAAACAAATCCGTTAATATATTATAAGTTAATTGCTACATGCATTGAACAAAATTAAATTATGAACTATATATAAAAATCATTATAACCGAATGCAAAAATTAAATATCTTTGTAAAAAAAAAAAAGACAACCAAAGATGTCATAATTACAAAGGGTAATAAAAATATGCATTAATTTTATTTGTCAGAAATAATTCATTTCTAACTTCTGTTAATTTCTAAATGATGAATGATTGGTACACATACATGTTACTTGAGTATGAATATAATTTAGTATTTAAACTGAAATAAAAACAATAAAACCTATCGTCACCTATCAGAAAAAAAATCACATATTTGTTTTATAAAGAGTTTTTTTTTTTTTTTTTTTTTGCTGTTAAATCTAACTTGTTTATGATTATAATGTGTTGATTAAAGCTTTGAATTCGTTTGTCTAAATCTTAATATTTTAAGGTTCTAAACAAAACTTAATATTAGCAAAATTTAAAAAAATGCATGATGATAAATACCGAGTTATACTGTAATGAAAGTAATGTCATGAATTATAATTTTTTAAATACTTATGCATGGAATAACTATGTATATAATATCTCTCTATCCGACATAAAAATGAGGAAATGGATATTATTACATGTAAGGATAATACACAGATAAAAGGGACATTATCTGGCCATTATCCTGCAGTTCGAGGAACTAGCTTCATTTCATGTGAAATGTACTTTGTATATGTCATATTATAAATTTATAAATATTTTTAATAAAATTCAAAATTTATAATATGACAGATAACATAACCATGGTCCGTTATAAATAACATTTTCATACAATCTTTCTAACCTTATATAATGAAAAGTAAAGGAAGAGACCTCACACTGTAAGTGAAAGGCTTAAAATGTACGAAGCGGATGATAAATAATGACCATTTTTATTATACTAGAATTACTTCTTCAACTTTAAAAAATAAATAAATAAAAAAATAATAATTAAATAATAAAAACGTTATTTTTCTGTTTCTATATCAATTATTCAATGTAAAAATTAATGGTACTGTAATGTGCAGAATTTTGAACTTTTACAAAAGAAATGGCAATTCATGTGCAGAATTCTTTTTGTAAAAATTCTAAAATTGGCACATGACAGTTCTCAAAATTAGTATCTGAATTTCTATAACTTTTTTAAATTATATTAGAATACATAAAATAAGTACTAACCTGACTAACCAGTTCTAAACTGTTTGTAAAAGCATTTGGTACAACTTTACATAAATACGTATTATATTTAACAAATATAAATTTTTGCTGATTGCTTTGTAACAGAAAGAAACGACTGAAATAAAAATTAGAATATATATATATATATATATATATATATATATATATATATATATATATATATATATATATATTTAATACCAATTTATATATATATATATATATATATATATATATATATATATATATATATATATATATATATATATATATATATATATATATATATATAAAAAATATGAAAATTATGACCTAAATTAAACTTTCCAATACAAGCATAAAACGGTTTTTGCGTTGATAGTATAAACTATATTTGTAGTGACAACAACAAAAAAAAAAAAAACAAAAAAAAAAAAAAAAAAAAAACAAATTATATGTAGTACATTTATTTAGAACAATTCAACCAATTTATAAATGATACAAAATGGATGACCGGCGATTTTGCGCTTTACATTTAGATCTTTTGTACATTTTGTGCGCTATCTTATTAGAAACTGATATAATTTGAGTAGAATTAAAAATCTTTTTGTGTTGGTTTTTACCTGGCGTCTCACAAATATATAGCGAACTTCCACAAAGTGGCATAAAAACAACCTAGTAAGCTCTGGCAATTGTGGTAAAAATGGCATAAAGCAAATTGTAGCAGAAAACACTTTGTGTAAACCAAAAGCAATATAGCAATTAGATCATATCAGAAAGAAGTAAAATAAACTCATATAATGATGATTGATTATAAAATAAAACAAATATGAAAAGTGGGTCTTCTTATGAAATATATAATACAAATACCAGTTAAATTTTGATGTGCCAGATGTGCACATTTCGGAAATTCATTCCTCATCAGTGACACTAAGACCGAAAAGTTTGATACATAAAAAATATAAGCCAAACAGTTGAAAATAATGAATCTAAAGTTTCAAAATTATATAAATCCAAATCCAGCTAAGGAATGCTTTGCATGAGGGAACAAACCTTAGTTTTAAATAAATTTAAAATTTTAGACGACTGAAAATTTTGATAAATTGTATATTTTCTGACAGCACAAAGTACAGCCTACTGAGTTATGGATACCCTCGGGGAGTGTTACTCCACCAGCAGCGGTACCCGCTCAGGGGTAGTAAATATATAATACAAATACCAGTTAAATTTTGATGTGCCAGATGTGCACATTTCGGAAATTCATTCCTCATCAGTGACACTAAGACCGAAAAGCTTGATACATAAAAAATATAAGCCAAACAGTTGAAAATAATGAATCTAAAGTTTCAAAATCATATAAATCCAAATCCAGCTAAGGAATGCTTTGCATGAGGGAACAAACCTTAGTTTTAAATAAATTTAGAATTTTAAACGACTGAAAATTTTGATAAAAGCACGGGAATGGTCGGTGATGACAAGAGGGCGTCGTGTTGAGACATGATTAATTAAAATAAAGGGTTTGGAATTTATTGTTGAATATACTGTTCTGTCCAGTTTTAAAGAAGCTAGTATAAATAAAAAGTACATTTCGAGAATGAAACTCTTTAACATTTATAAAGTACATGCAAACTGTACTTGTAAAGAAGGGTATGTGCAATAATAAGGAGGTCGGGTAAAATTATTGAGCAAAGAAAAGTTGATTAATGTAAATCCAATGAATGTTGTGAATTTATTTTCGAAGTAAAACAAATCATTCTACCTGTTTATCGAACGTTTTTGATATATAGATGTCAGATTCTTTACGTTTTTATGTAAACAAAACAAGTAATTAACAGCAATTTTCGATGGTTTCGATTTTAAGTGCGACAAGAAGCCGACAGCAAGTGCAACGAATCTAATCTGGCAAAGAAAAAACTAAAACACGTACACTGTTGTGAATTAGCAATCATTCAAAATACAAGAAAAAACACTATGAATGATGAAATATACAATATAAACTTATAAATAAAAATATCTTTGGTTAAACTTTAAAAAAAGACTATCAAATGTTAATAATATAATTTATATACAAATGTCAAACGTAACACTTAGTTAATACAATAAATAAAAAACAAAAGTAATAATAAAAAATAATTAATGAAGCAGCTAAATTCATAATGAATTATATTAACCATCGTAATACAGAAATATCTCAGAATGATATTATTAAATATAATACATGTATTTAAGGAAAAATATTTAAAAATATTTAAAAAAAAAAAAAAAACATAACAGTTATTATATACATGTTATATGTACTGTCATATACATTTTTTGAATGTATTTAATGATAAATTTATTTAAAATTATTTAATAAAAAAAACAGACAATGGACAATACAAATTTTTGAATGTATTTTTATGATTAAATTCAAAAAGTGGTATATGACAGTACTATAAAGATGAAAGATATCCATTGGGTAGTACATCATAAGCCTACCTGAACGAAAATTGCGCGCTATTGCCAGGTTAAATATTGTAAAATTGGGTTGTATTTTAAATAAATATTCTATACTTTAAACTACATATTTCATTTATTCTCAATCTGCCTTATTCATATATATGTGCCTTTTCTCATTACCTTCAAGCACTAAACATCTGTGTTTCATATATATATATATATATATATTTCTATGATTAAAATAAACAAAAATAACAATAGTGAATTATTTTCACTTTTTATAGAGTAATAATACTCTATGTCTCATAGGTTTCTGACTATTTTGTTACTGTTCATCCAAATATATGCTTATTTTATTTTCTTGTTTCTACGTATTTCCGTTCTTAGTGGCATGACAAAATGCATTGCTTCTAATTTTAATTACACTTTTTGTTCTATTTTTTTTAAAATTCTTATAACATAAAACATTCAAAAAAGCACATGACAGAACCATGACGGCAAAACATCCAAACATATCTTTGTCAGATAAGGCTCTCCAGTCTGTGGAATTATTCAAAAATTTAATTATTCTCCCTCAATTCTAACTTAATAGTTATTTAAAAATAAGAAATATAAATAAATAAATAAATAAATAAATAAATAAATAAATAAATAAATAAAAACCATGACATGACAAGCAAGAATCACGAAAACATGTTTTGCTAAAAAGGTTTTCATTATAAATGAATATCTTCTAAACTGAAACCTATAGTTCTTGAAACTCACTCTTTTCTTTATTGAGACAGAAGACCGTGAATGGCGAAAATTGCAAATAAATTTATAAATTAATAAATAAATTAATTAAATTTACAATCCAACTAACTTTACTCACTCAGCCCACAGGAGGTCGTACATGAGGTAAATTTTGATGTGCCAGACGTGCACATTTCGGAAATTCATTCCTCGTATTAGTCAATATACTAACCAAACTGCGAAGAAAGGATTATGTCTACCTACCCGTTGACGTCAAAAGCCTAAATAAAACTTAGATAAAAAATCAGGAGTGAGCAACGTAACCCTGAATGTTTGTACGTCATCACGCATTATTAAAAAGTAGGTTTGGCAATCAAAAAAAGTAAAGCGTATGTTCCAATTTGTTGGAAATAAACTGCATTAAACATTAAATAACTAAATTTTTGAGACACGTTTTAATAACACGTCATTTATGTTTACTAAAACATTAACATTTTGACAAGTATTATATATATATATATTTGTGTGTGTGTGTGTGTGTGTGTGTGTGTGTGTGTGTGTGTGTGTGTTGTTACAAGTTTTAAATCAATATATCAATTTCAAACATGAAGGAGAAATTGATGTTTTAGAATTAAATAATAAATTTTAGTGGAATTTTTTTCATCGGTGGCAAAAGGGTTTTAAGCATTCGCTGACGTATCAAAAGGCATCTCGCCGCCTAGGAATCCCACTAGCGCAGATCTATTTAACAGTACTAGAAATGTTTTGTGTTTGGTGTCTGGTTTAATGCCATTACATTATTAATGTATTTCACTGTGAAGATTTTTTTCCCATGGTATCAGAACTTTGAAGTACATGTTGTTTCGGTTTGAACAACTTCCTTTATTTTATTTAACATCAAGGTCGCTGAATATTTTCTTAAATATTAAGTTGTATTCTATTTAAATATTGGTTTTAAAGGCGTCAAAATGTTCCAATTGTCCGGTGCTACATTTGAATACAATTTTTCATAACAATTCAAAAGTAGCCCATAACATTTAGCCCAGAATACTGAAAAATAATTATCATATTTGGAAGTATACCATCAATGGTTTAAATAGAAATTTACCTAGCATCTCAAAAAAATCTTCAATATTTTAAAATTCATCCCATTGTTAGCAACTAGACAAACTTAGCTTCACAAGTTAAGAAGAATTGAGGTCAGAAGAAATTTAACATTACTCAATTCTTTATTATTATTATTATTATTATTATTTTTTTTTTTTGTTAATGTTTTAGTCGCGAGGACATCGTTGATTTATAAATGCATTTATTATTTTATTCAATGATCGGATTTTTATCTTTTAACATATTATAGAGATTAGGTATGTAATTACTGTTTGTTCTCGGCTTAGCGTTATTCCGCAAAACGTATCGTGAATAAAACGAAATATTAATTGTTCACAAACATCATCTTTCATTTTATATTTTGCCACAAAAATACTTGTCTTCCATCAAATGTCATTTATTTTCTAAATGGATGGATTTATGAACATTAAGTCAAATAAATTCTGGTAATTACGTTTGCGGAGAAATATAACACGGTGCCAAAACCAATTTAAAGCGCACGACGGTGTCATCAATCGTGTGTTATAACAATAAGAGAGAACTATTGTTATCCGACGTTTTCCGTTCTGTGACATCCTTGCTGGTGCATCGCCTTAGTAAACATACTTAAGAGAAATACAGATTCACCTTTTAATGGATTTTGTTCATATCTACCGGGGCCATCTAAAGGAAAAAATAACAAAGAATTTATTTTAAGTAATTTAGCTTGTTTCTAAGTAATAACACAGACTCAACAAATTGCATATCCTTCTATCTAATTAAAAAGAAAATAAACGGAAAAGCTAAATTTTACCTTAATTCATCCATTAATATTAGAAAAATAAAGTAAATTTATTGATCATGCATTAAATTGAAAAATGGAATTAAAATTCCATGTTGTACCTCACTTTGCTAAGGTGAATCGGCATTCAATAGGAAATTGCTGTTTAAATCTTAACTGGAGAAAAGTATTAGGAATCGAAAGCACATTTAGAATACTTTTATCCAATTAACATGATGACATTTAGAAACTACTGAAATTGAAGGTATCAATTTTCCCTGGTTGATCTGAGGGTTTGAATGACAATCGTGCAATTCTAACCATTAGGCCAAATATCCTTTCCTAGAAATTCAATTATCTCTATCACGTGATCATTAAATCCACGTCTTTTAGATTAATGGCTGAGGTTTGTCGCAATCAAAAATATAAAAGAAAAATATTTTTAACCCACGATGTATAAATGTAATAAAAATGAACGTGCCAACCCTTTATCATCGCTGTGTGTATACAACCTTAAAAATCCTCTGAAAATGTTTAGTAGACCAGAATCACGCCGGTTTTTTTAAAGGCCAGAAAGATTATCCTCGGTATATAACTGGAGATAAATCTTATGTTTTTATTTTTTTAAAAAGTCTGTCTGCGTTAAAGCTGCATTCCGTTATTCAAAAGAAATTCACAAAATATTTTTATAAATATAAATTGATTGTTTTTACAAGATGTGCGATTCATTTGCTTATGTTCACTCTTATTAGCCCATCATAAATGGAAATCCTAAAAGGTTGGGGCAACTCAATAATATGTTAATTAACAGCATAGAGCATGCGCGGAAGTTCCACATATGTGTAAACAATGTGTTTGTGCTAAACAACAGATTCTTCAAAGAAAAATACAAGGGCCAACTAGGACAAACTGACTCCAAGGATTCGAATCGATCAGGTTTAAATGGAAAATGATTGATATAAAACAGCAGTTTGGCTTTAGTTGGCACTACAAAGTGGCCGCATTGCTCTTGAACACATGCTTCTTTGTTGTGTTTGTTGACGTTGCGTCCTTCTCGAATCACGCGATCAATGTTCTAAAATAAGATCTTTGGTAGATCAAACTAGCAGTAGGTTTTCCCGTGAATTTCAACGTAAGTAAAGGTTTTATCATGGTGCAATATATCATTTTGGAATGCATTTTATGATTAAATTCAAAAATGGTATATGACAATGGAACTAGGTATTACATTTTTATGAGAGGCAAAGTTTAGAAAAATGCGCCGTTTATATATTATGCATATGAAAACCTAATGCAGTTTTAAGCGGTTCTAAAAAATATCTAATACTTAAGCTAATCGTAGATAATGAACCATTAGCTTTCATTTTTAAATGCATGACATATATTTTTAACTATTCAGTCTCTCAGAAAAATTTAACTGGAAGATGGTGTAGATATTGTCTAGAGGATTGCGTTGTAGTCAGTGTTGTCTAGGATGTTTGTTTTGTTATTGCCGTTGTTTAAGGCGTTTGCCTTGGTTCTTTGTGTTGTCTAGCTGGTGATGTCTAGGATGTTTGTTTTGTTGTTGTTTGTCTAAGGCGTTTGCTTTGGTGTTTTGTCGAGGATGTTGGCTTTGTTATTATTTTATCTCAGGTGTTTACTTTGTTGTTGGCGTTGTTTAAGACGTTTACTTTGTTGTTGGCGTTGTTTAAGACGTTTACTTTGTTGTTGGCGTTGTTTAAGACGTTTACTTTGTTGTTGGCGTTGTTTAAGACGTTTACTTTGTTGTTGGCGTTGTTTAAGACGTTTACTTTGTTGTTGACGTTGTTTAAGACGTTTACTTTGTTGTTGGCGTTGTTTAAGACGTTTACTTTGTTGTTGGCGTTGTTTAAGACGTTTACTTTGTTGTTGGCGTTGTTTAAGACGTTTACTTTGCTGTTTGCGTTGTGTAGTTCTGTTCTTTATAGAATGATAGTAGCCTTTTTTCTCTATTTTTAGATATCTTTTATTATTAATTTTTATAGCTTCTTTTTATTTTAGATATGGTGATCCTTTTGCCATTAAAGAAACAACAACAGATTATTAGATTATCGCACCTGCTAATATAATATCGATATATTTACGTCGATGATGAGCCCAAACTGTGATATTGGTAAGCCCAATATTGATAATTTTAAAATATTCTTTTGTGATAATGCATTAGGGAACAATTCAACAGCATGGTACAAATTAGACATGCGCGCTTTCAATTTCATGGTCGATCACTTTTAACGGTTATTAAGAGGTATGGTGACAAAATATCTTTAGAAATCTATAAAACCCCACATAAATCCTTACCTGAAACAAATGGGTATTTTATCAAAATATCCAGGCAGGTGAAATTTCTGTATTAAATATTATAGATTCTTTAAGCAGTGTTCTAAATCCCCCCTCCCACTTTTTTTTCAAATGCCGATATACATAAGTAACCACGATGTTTGATATGAGTGTTAACCACTCACAGGACTTGTATGAATGGACTGAGATTTTCAAAATGTTTTACGAGATTATCCTTAATGAAATCATTCAGGGGATAATAAGCATATTATCATAAGTCGTATTTTTGTACCCAATGATTATTTTTTATCAAAACTTTTTAAAATATTTTATATATTATATAAAAATAAAACTATTTGATTTAAAACTAAATATCGCTTACATTTTCTAAATAAAACTCTCTATATATAGTAAAATGTCATTGGAATTTAGTTTCGTGCATTCATTTATCAATTACAGTGTTCTTATACAAATTGTACGCGTGTCGGCGTGTTTGAAATGTTTGCCCACGTGCTAGTTGATCAATACGCCTTTCAAACACTCCCTTGATGTGTAATTCCTAACCGGTTTTAAATAACCAGCATAAACGATTTTTTTCAGCAAATGATATGTTTGTAGTCAATATCATTATTGTAGTATGAAAGCAATATGGTTAATTAATGCTTAGATATAGAAGGAACATTAAGAAAACGATTTCCGCTGCTGACGAGTCGACCTATAGCTGAAAGATCATGTACTGTATGTATAGGGGATGAACTGCGGCAAATAATGATACTAATTTAACACGAGTAATTATAGAGAGGATTATAAACATGGTGTCAGGAAAGTCCCATCTCATCTCGTTTTTATTAACAACAAGCAAAAAAGATTTTGTTTTCATCGCCTTGACAATAAAGTACAAAAATTACACAATAAAATTCCGCTGGAATAACCCAAGTAATTCAGCTTACTCTCGGTGTCTTCATTTCAAGAAATGTAGACTGCCAGTGACAGACAACAATTAATGGCTCATCTCTGTATTTTCGACTTAACAAAAGATTACATTTATTACGGCCAATTAATTGTATTTTACTATTTAAGCTAAGCCGAATCAAGATCTCGAATTAAGCGGTATTTCCTCCAATGTTTAAGTGCGTTCGGATGACTTATTTATGAATCTCCGTGATGCTGTGATGATCGTTTGTCTTGCAAACTGCATTCGATTTTAGCTAATACCAATGATTTATGGGACTAATGACAAATCTTTTATTGATTCGCATTCACATGATACATCATTCTTACTCTTTTGTTTCATTTTCGTGGTTTTTCATATAAATGATATTCCGTAAAGTCCGACTAATTTTTGAATATGCTTATTCATAGAAAAACGATTATGAGATTCTCTCACTATTATTCCTTAACTGTCCTATTCATTATTGAAGCACGTTGGGTATTAAAACCTCTCTTCCTCTTAACGTCCAAACGGCAGGATTTTTTTGTGTGTTTCATGTAAGAAATACGAGCTATTTTCCATTAGAAGGCGATTTACTGTCCTATCATTTCCGTATTTCGTTTTATATTTTATTGGCAGCCAAACAGGACTTCCGACTATGATTATTTTATTGCTTGACTCATCCGTATGGTGATATCTGTTAGTACATTCACAATTTTATTCCTTAATTTTCACTATTTCTATGCTCAACGGGTCAGGGGTTGTTGAGCGTCCGTCTTGGGGGCGACAGGTCATGAGTTCAAATCCTCGCTAGGTCAGACATAAGACTTAAAAGCCTGAGGTACTGTTTGTGTGTTAGTCACATAGTTTAACTTTACTCGACAGACCATACATAAGTGAGTTTTAAAATAACAACTAAACGTCTCTAGTCCCTAGCCTTGTCTGTTAAACCAATGTTTTAATCCAAATGCTAATCGTGTTATTACAAAAATTTCAGAAGAAGCACAAAACAATGACTTATAATTATTTCTCTTTATTATACAGTAAATGTGACTTCGTTATAATCCCTATTTGCTATTTTTGATAGAACCTTGCATTTTAGTTGGAATTTCAAACTTTTCTGGTCTCCTGATAAAGGGTATCATTGTATCTGTTTAGGTCATTATGTGATAATATGGGAGTTTATTAGTTGCTTGTTACAAGCATGAGATATCAATTATACAATCATTAAATAACTGAATGAACTAGGCGGTGACCAAATTTGCGGCGTGGTATAACGATCACGGGTGTAAGTCCGTATCTAAGTTGCTGCTCTCGTTGTTTCTTGTAATTCGCCGCTACAAAAGTGTCAGATAAAAGCACCACACCATTGTTATCAGTTTACATGCGAAACATGCTATCTTTATCGTCTTAAAAGTATTATAACTACATAGTTATTTTTCAAATTGCTTCAAGTGTTTGGTTTAAAAAGAGAAAATTGAACTGCGACGTAAAATATATAGGTACCGATAAAGTACAGACGTAAAAAAAAAAATGGGTGTTTTCCGACTTTCAATTTTATAAGATGAATAAATAAATAAATAAATAAATAAATAATAATCATGATTATGACAATAACAACAAGATTATTATTATTATTATTATTATTATTATTATTATTAAACGTATGAAAGTAATCATATATAATTGATATGATACATTTTGGACAAAAATAGTAAATAAAATATACTATCCCCGTGTATTATTTATTTATTTATGATATGGATTTACTGTTACTGAAACTCATTTTTACAGAGTTTATTTTCATGTTTGTTTTTAAAGAAATGAATATGCTAATATTGCATACTTTCTTATAATAATAATAATAATAATAGATTATTTTTATAATTAAAATTAGTATAAAGTAATTAATGAAATTAAAACAAAATAATAAATTTATTTATTTATCATTTTGTTTTCATTTCATTTATTTAATTAAATGAAATTAATTTAAATTAAATTAGAAGAAATTAATTTAAATTAAATTAAATTAATTAAATTAAATTAAATTAAATTAAATTGAATTGAATTGAATTGAATTGAATGGAATGGAATGGAATGGAATGGAATCGAATCGAATCAAATCATCAAATCAAATCATATCAAATTTAATCAAATCAAAAATTAATAAATGTTGTTGACAAGGTTGCATCTTATTTTTCGTTGTTAGGTTTATAAAGAACTAAACGTTCAGCTTTTTTTACATTTAGACAAATGGTTTTAGAAGTATAATCTTTAGAAATTTTAAACATTTTCTTTGTAATTTTTTTTCTAAATAACAGGCACAATGAGAAGGTTCAATCTAATTTTACCGTTATTTTGTTTATAGCAAGCCTTTAGTTTACTTTTCATCTGTCAGCATTCTGATTTTCTCGTGATTAACAAACAATAAAAAATGTGTAACAAACCCGTCCGTTCACCTGTGCCATCTGTCAGAGCTACAGTGTTTGCCTCGTGCCAGTGTTTTGGCATTTCTCACTTTCTGGTAAACAACATCCAACAAAAACAATAATAAATCTCGCTAGTTTCGATATGAAGGGAGAAGTATGCACATATAAAAATCTGGTCACAAATGAAGTGTGGATATCGATAAAATACTAATTAAATGAGTTATTATTAACTTGTCAAAAACCACAGAGTTCATTCCTAGATATTATCACGATTTCGTGATTGAGCTAATTGTCACTTCCAATACACCCATACATAATGAGGTTAACAGTTTCTCTTAATTTAACCACTGTTCTTTCGCTTTTATTAGAAATATGCCTTTGTGAGCATATTTTAGCATAATTTTACAATAAGTTGTAGCATATATTACATGTGGCGAGAAAACTTTTAAAATTGTACAGTATTCTTTACATATGAAATACAATATTTTTTTTCTTATTTAAGTATCATAAGTTACTACGGCGGCGTGGAAGGGCCAAATTAAAAAAAATATACATAATTCGTCCGAACGATTTACTAATTCGTACAAACTACTTAACTAATTCGTACGAACGAATTACTAATCCGTCCGAACTATTTAACTAATTAGTACGAACGAATTACTAATCCGTCCGAACTATTTAACTAATTCGTACGAACGAATTACTATTTCGTACGAACTATTTAACTAATTAGTACGAACGAATTACTAATCCGATCGAACTATTTAACTAATTCGTTCGGACGTAGTAATTCGTTCGTACGAATTAGATAAATCGTTTGGAGGAATTAGTTAAATCGTTCGGACGAATTAGTAATTCGTTCGGACGAATTAGTATTTTTTTTTCTTTCTTTCTTTTTTATTTGGCCCATCCACGCCGCCGTAAGTTACAAAGAGTATCATAAATTATAAATAGTACCATTAAAATAATAAATAAACAAATAAATAATGGCGATTTTGTTGTTTTATTAAAGTGTCACACATACATTTAACACAAACAATAAATACATGAATGAAACTGATGCCTCGGAATCAAAAGTATGAAATCTATCCAAAATTGACTTACGGGACACAGTCTTAAATAAATAAACATGAATTAAAAATTAACAAAAATTTAAAGTACATGTAATACTAAAAATAAAACAAAACAATAGGAGAAAATTATGCATCTTAAAGTAAAAAATGCAAAATTATGCATCTTAAAGTAAAAAATGCAAAATTATGCATCTTAAAGTAAAAAATGCAACTCTAAAGTTTAATGTATTTTTGATCCCTTAAAATAAAACAAAAACTTCTACTTTATTTAAAAATAAATAAATAAATAAATAAATAAATAATAAATAAATGAACGAATGATTGATAATTCCAATGGTCGGGATTTCAATGATAATTAAGTAAAATGATTTAAGGCGTGGCATTAAATATATATTGTTATATACCATTTTTTTTTTAAATTTTATCATTCAACACATTAAGAAAAATGATATATTACATTACAAAAAGGTATATGACAATATTAGGTAAAAACGAGATTTCTTCACCATTGTTAGTGCGCCGGTAATCTTCGTTATTGATTAATGATGTTTTGTGACCCAGTCAAGATTCTATATCATTTCCGTATTAGCAAAATAGGAAAATAGGAGTACCCTGATTGTAGCCGACCTGCAATATGTGTACAGTATTTTGGTTGTAGGGTAGGTAGAGTAGGGGGGTGTACATAGCGCGGAGAAGTTACTTTATAGGACTATTGAACTGTATATTTACCATGGTGGATTACTGTTGCTTCGATCTACTATTTAATTTAGATTCCAAAAGATTACACTTATGAACTAATTTTTATCAACATAATTTTTTTAAAAATATTAGTACAATCATAATAAGTTGATTTTTTTTTTTTAAAATGTCTTCAAACAGTGTTAGGTAGTGTTTTACATTAAAATAATGTATAGAAGAAAATTAAATTAAATTCAATTCAATATTTTATTAACGCCTCACCTTTTAAAACACAAATGAATACACATCATACTTAAAACATAAGAATTAAATTTAAAAGCCACTCTTAATAGAGTTATGAGAGACGATCACAATAATATATTACATAATTACTTACATAAAAAGTAAAATATACACAATTATTTATATTAAACACATTTTCTTAAATCTAAAATTTTGGCACAGGTTTTGGCACATATACAAATACTAATTCTGGATCGGAGAATAAAATTTTCATTTATTGTTCATTAGATAAAATCATAAAACCATCACAACATTCTAAAGCCTTTAAAAATAGTGTTTGCCTAAAATCGTTATATAGTGGACAAGATAAAATAACATGTTCAATTAAAAGATTATTTTGATCAGCAATGTTGTATAATTTTTTTTACAATTTAATATATTTCATTTTAAATATGCATTTATTGCTTTTATGTGTCTCATAAGTCACTTTTGGCTCGTCAATTTTTCATGTATTTTATGACTGGATGTTAAATATTTTACTTAAAACTTATATCGACAGAATTTATAATGACAACAATAATAAAATCATTTAGTAGTTGTTGTACGTATTGGGCGTGCTTAAGTTTTGAAATATATCATGTATTGCGGTACAGCAAGGTTTATGATGCAAGAATAAAAAATACTAGTTGAAGTGAGAGTTATATTGAAAACACAAAATTAAAGTAAAAAAAATTACTATATATAATTATATAATATATATATATATATATATATTTAATTTGACTATTGATAATGATATTTTATTTGGTTGCGTTGTTTGTTGTCATATTTTTAGAGACATTATAATTATTGTAATTGTTTAACACAAATTATTACCTAATTGAATCGAAATGTACTTAAAATCCGAACATTCTGTAATGTTGATTTTATTTTAACATATATATTTTATTAAAGTCTCAACCTTATTTAATCAAGTTTTTGGAATTTCTCGCTTTTTCAAACATTTAAAAAAAATAAGCTGTCATTAAAATGTGATAACATACACGATTTTTTAAAGATTAATATCAGACTTAAAAACTTAACGACATCATTAAGACTACTTATTGTGAGCGTTATTGAATTTTGATTGCTATAATGGGGTTTTATGTCCCATTCAAGAATGTTTCACTTATATCGAGACGTCACCAGCTATAGGCAAAGTGGCAAAAAATTTGACTTTTTCGATGCGCTTAGGGTAATGTGCAGGGAGTGTTCTTTAACGTGCCACGTCTCCCGTGACACGGACCATCGGTTTTTAAGGTCTCACCTGAAAGACCGTATGGCTTTCATTTTTTAATGCCGAGTGCTTGGCGTAATAACAGTCACTACCAATTTTCAAGTCTTGGTAAGACCCGGCCGAGGTTCGAACCCTCGACCTCCCCCATACGAAGTGATCACTGTACCAACTGAGCTACAGTAGTGGTCTGTGAGCTTTAAGAAACTTACCTACCGAAATATGACTGTTTAACATCATCAGGTGATAGAAAGCCGAACCATACATAGGGGGTAAGGAAGCAATGAAAGTCTTTGCAAAATAAGTTAGCATTTCTGAAGTTCAATTAGCCTTTAACCGTTGTGTCATTTGCTAGTTTTGAAAGTTTATGACATAATGGATTAAAAAGTAAAACATGACAATTTTGTATAGCCGTGTGATGAATCAGAAACCACTTTATCCATCTTTAACGGTTGTCGTTACTCACAAAATCATGTCAAATATTCCAATAATTGATCAGTTGTGATTTTGACATTAGATGAACATTAAATGTTTACTTAAGTAATTAGAATATCTATTTAAATACACACACACACACACACACACACACACACGTTTATTCACGTGCAGAAAAATGCAAAATAAACACTCCTTTAGTCATAACTAACAAAGACTGGAAAGTTTTGCTAAAACATGTGTACACTAAATGAGGGTTCAAGAATGCTAAAGACTTCACCTGTTTCGCTCGTTAACAAATGTCTATAACCGCTGAGACAAACTTGTAGCATCAAACAACTGATCGATAAACTTAAAATTCGGATGTTGAAGTAAAGTATCTATAACCACATAGAACTGTCCGAAAATGCACGCATACCTAAGTTTTACATATATACATGCGTGCGTAATATAAAGGTATTCATATGCTGGTACATCATAAGCCTGTCTAAGGCTGAATAGAAAATGTGTGCTGTTGTCGCATCAAATCAGGTTGTAAAATCGGTTGAACTTTTAATATTCTATGCTATTCTTTTCTATTCTATTCTATCCTATTTTGTATATGTACTGTATGGATGCTGAGCAGACCGATCATAATCAATAGTGCAATATTTCAGACAATTTTTGTCCATGTGGCAATATGTAAAAATAAATCGTAATAATAATAATAATAATAATAACACTATCAGACTTGATGAAAACAAAGATCACGGCGTCAACATTGACGTACAATACCATAGCATGACAGTCTAAAAATATTCTAATAAAATAAATTTAATATTATTTATTTAATAATAATAATAATCTATCAGTGTAAGCAAACAGAAAATAAAATATTGACAACACCACCAACAACAATGTAATTGCAATGTAATAGTGACAAACAACTTGAGTTAATGTAATTACATGTTTGTGTAAAACTGGAACCAAAATCCCAATATTAAACGGAATTAGGGAGAGGTCTGCTTTCAAATCTGTGGCCAGAGAACTAACAACTTTCATTGTTGACAATTCTCCGCATTTTTTTGTTTTTGATATTTTCACACTTAACATCCATAAACTGTGCGTTCGTTGATAATTGGTGTTTTTAGGATTTTTCAACAGGATGTGTCAATAGTGCACATTAGAAGTACCGAGTTAGAACCACCTGCTACTATAAAACTACTTCACAAAGACCATGTGTAGTGGCAACTACTTGTCAACTTAAATAAGATATCCATGTCTTTCTTTGGTTTACTTATATCGTTTTACTCGCTCCATTTCAAGAAACTTTATCTTGTGATAACATACACGTGTAAATGCAATAAAATTATAATCATCATTAGTTTCATGATGGGTCGCGTAATTCATTCAGAAATTGGACTTTAGAAGTCTAGAATTAGAAACCTTAAATATATATATATATATATATATATATATATATATATATATATATATATATATATATATATATATATATATTTAAGGTTTCTAATTCTAGACTTCTCCTTGAATTTTATTCAATACATTAAAAATGGTATATGACAATACATAGCATTTTTGGTAAATTACAATACATACAGCATTTTTGAATGTATTGAATAAATTCAAGGAGACTGGTTTATATAAGAGTAATACTGTCATATACCACTTTTTGAAAGTATTTTATGATTAAATTAAAAAATGGTATATGACATGCTCTTGTTCCCGAATCCTCTGTATTGAAAATGATTATGTTTTGTATGATCCATTTTTTATTTAAAATATATTGGTTAAACTTAAAAAAATGGTATATTACAGTTTATATTTCCCGACGTTTTTCTTCAATAAGTTTTTTTTTAATATAACGACATACAAGTAAACAAAATAGCATTAAATGTATATCTTCTCCTTGTTTTATACCGTTTTTCTTTTTGCACGTTAGTTTCGGAATCAGCAGAAAGGTTATTAATTAATTTACATGTCAGTTTATACTAAATAAAAAAATGAAATGGAACAAAATGAAATATAATCAAATGAAATGATATGAAATGAAATAAAATGAAAAAATGAAATGAAATGAGATAAAATAAAATAAAATAAATAAAATAAAATAAAATAAAATAAAATAAAATAAATAAAATAAAATAAAATAAAATAAAATAAAATAAAATAAAATAAAATAAAATAATATAAAATAAAAAAGTTCAGTCTTTATAGTGTAATAAACAAGCAATGATAATGAAAGAGTGGTCCGTACGTCTTTTACTTACAAGTCTTTTTCTGCTTTTACATGGTATTTTTTATTATGTCGCTGTTTTATATATATATATCACAATATATCACAAGCGTACTTTCCTATTTAGGTAATAATTGTTAATAGGAATTATTTTTATGTTCCAGATCATAAGGATTTTGCAGTTTATTATTAAACTAAATTTAGGTAAAAAAAAAAAAAAAAAAAAAAAAAAAAAAAAAAAAAAAAAAAAAAAAAAAAAAGGGATAAGCTGGCCGAGATATATCTGCAATAAAGCTTATTGATAATAGGTAGTAATCTGTCACGAAAAAAGATCGTTTATCCAACGAAGTCATCATTTAACTATTAAATAAAATAAATAAAATATTGTATGTAGTATTTATATATTTTGAAGTCCTTTCACTAGCAAGTGCTTATTTATAACCCGCAGATAAAATATATATACATAAATGGTATTTACTATCTTACGATATATATTATTGGAAAAAGTCATCCGCATTTAAAAGAAAAAATGAAAAAAAAAATAAATAAAAGTTTTTTTTTTTTTTTTTAAAAAAAAAAAAAAAAAAAAAAAAGCTAAATGACTGGAAGATAATAAAAGATAATATGAAGATTTTGTTTTCCATGCAGTTTTAAAGCTTATGTTCTTCGGAAGTCATCTATACCTTCGCACATATAAGTAATTTGATATCAAATAGATATCAATATTCGTTGTAAGTTGTAAATCGTTGTCGTCAATAGTCAGATTGATATGAATTTTTCAAACTAAAGCGAGAAAAGGCATGCCTACTGTTAAAATTACTTCATGTCGGTAAAGTGCCTGACTAGCATATACTTATCAACACTGTTGTTAGATCGTAAACGACCACATAATATTTCTAAGATGCAATATGAAGATATCTACTGATCAAAACAAAAACCATGACAGCGGATTATCGAAATTTATGTACAACAAAGTTTAATATTTAATTAACAGATTTAGTTTTCAGTTTTAGACTTTTTATCTTTTTTTAATTTCAACAAAGAGAACACACGTGTATAAAATGAAATCATTTTACAATAATCCATTTGCATATAAAAAAAATATATATAAACCATCTACCTGGTCCAGAGGCAAATCGAATCTACATGGAACAAATAAAACAATGAATTCCTTGGAACAATTTACGTGATGCTTTTATTGAATGAATAAATAAATAAATAAATAAATAAATAAATAAATAAATAAATAAATAAATAAATAGATAAATAAATAAATAAATAAATAAATAATACACTTTGATAAGATATGATATTATATCATATGATATATATATATATATATATATATATATATATATATATATATATATATATATATATATATATATATGAGACTTCATCAGTCTATAATTTGGTGATAAACATGGTAATTATTACAAAAATAAATAGTAGTTAACTATCTATTGCGTTTAATAAAACCATAACCTTCATTATCCAAGAAATTTAAAGGCTAATGATTTTCTTAGATGCTGTATGTTTTTCTTGATCTCTCCCTACTATCTGATAGTTTTGTGAGTTAATTTAGCTGTAATGAACAGATCAGAGAAAATTTAAACTGTGTTAAAGCCAGAACACTGGCTAGTATTATTTAATCATTGCTTGTTTCCAACAGTGACAAAAGAAAATTGACTCTGAGACAACCAAATAAGTATTCAATCTGTAACATGAAGTTTACCCCCCGTTCTCCTTGTGTTCCGATACTGGTAATGTTAGAAAATTGTCTAATAAAGCCCGGATATTAAGAATATACATAGGTGTGCGGGTGGCGCACAGTATAATACACGAAATCTATAATGAACCAAATGAAATATTCAAGAGTCATTCATTCCGCGTGTTAAGACACGGCAGGATACTATTGCAATTAGAAGCAGAAAAACTGTTTATTCACTTGCCGATTGTTTTATGCCTTGTGATGAATGAAATCTCTCTCTATGTGCTTTCCCTTCTTATAAAAAAGACAGTACAATAGAATCAGATTTCTCTAAAATTATGAAGAATCTGATATTGCAATAGGAAACTAAAATGCAATTCGGAATATTTATTGTAAATTATTTTTTCAGGGTTAGCAGAGTTACATCTTAACATCAGAATGATATATGTCGGACGGTTGAATAACAGCAAAGTAATACAAAAATTAATATATTTTGATTTGTGATATTTGCTTTTCGGGCAAACTCAACACATTTTAGATATATTTAAAACAGTTTTTTTTTAAAATTTTTTTATTATTATTTTTTTTTTTTTTAATTTTTATTTATTTTTTTTTTTTTTGGTGTTCAAAATTGATTTAATTAATTTTGACACACAGATATTTCGAAAATTCCTAGCGAATTCGACATGACTCCTAAGATGATGTGTATAAATATATTAATAAAAAAAATTGTTTTTCTGTCAGAAAATCAATTGATACAAAGCTTGCACAAATATTAATTTTTTTTTACATATTTACATTAATTACATATTTACACTTTTTAGTATCTTCTTTTTCTGTTTCTGTTTCTTATATACCTATATTCGTATACCTATTTATTTACTTATTATTTGTGTATTTACTTATTATTTATTTATTTAATCGCTATTTATATTGATTAATTACTTATTCTTGACTTTATTAGTTAAGTAAGCTCCTTATATGTTTTGTAATGTATTGTATCCAGGGAGACTGGTTAATATAAGAGTTTTACTCTTGTTCCGGAATCCCCTTTTTGTCTAATTGATGAAATGTTATTGTTCATGTATATATTTATTGAAATGAATATTGTTTAAACTAAAAAAAATTTAAAACCTTGATTCTAGGTGTCTCGTAAGTTAACGCATAAATTTATTTGATTTTAAATTTGGTAGTTTTTGGAATGAAATTATCTTTCTTTCACCGTAGGCTAATTACTTACTTACTTAATTACCGCGAATTTGAGTAAGCATAAAAAATGGAGTTTAAATACGTTGAATTGTGTCTAAAGATAATTTTTTTTATCTTTATTTTTATTTTCTTATGTTAATTATTCGCTTTTGAGAGAGAGAGAGAGAGAGAGAGAGAGAGAGAGAGAGAGAGTTAATTTAACTTGAGATTTTAGCAAACAAACGTTAAAGGTAATTTCGCCATTGATATCTTTGCTG
Organism: Tegillarca granosa; assembly: GCA_029721355.1. Taxonomy (NCBI): domain Eukaryota; kingdom Metazoa; phylum Mollusca; class Bivalvia; order Arcoida; family Arcidae; genus Tegillarca; species Tegillarca granosa. Next base: position 11,559,085 of record CM056600.1, read on the forward strand.
TACTAATATTTAACTAATATGTTTGTTTTTCGTAATGAAATATTGGATTTTGTATATTTTCATTTTACAATCCAATATATTTACTGTATAGTTTGTTGTTACCTTTAATGATAAAAGACTACATAGAAATTAGAACATCAATTAATCTGATTAAATTCCGCCTTAAAAATAAATAAAAAGGTTATGAAGTTCGTCTGAACAAAAACAACCGCTTACCCGATTGTATATCGTAACCATTCAGACTGGCTAGCTTTAGTTGTTATTTCCTAACAATTTTGGCCCGTAATAATGCTTTAAATTACCCTTGGAAAGACAAATATTTCTTTTACTTTTTCTACAGTTTTGATTACAAAAGTTAAATATTTCTATTAAAATATTATTGAGCATTTTAACACTACTATATTGTCATACAGCTCGAAGTCACCTCATACAATATGTGAATAGTTATGGCTACAGAAGGCAGTGCGATAAACTCCAAACAGCCAATCAGAACGCAGCTAGAAATATTTCAAAGAAACCGATTCTTGTATTATGTTCTGAGCAGATGAAAAAGTAGCAAAATTCATTTGAATCTTGATACTTGAAACACGTGTAATATGGATCAGGGTGGCCAGGCAACCCTTACCTATCAGGAGGCTTTGATGTCAAATTCGAGACCAGGTAAGAACTTATTTTTACTTATATAACGCTCAATAATCGTCATTTAGCGCAATCTGATTATATCAATTTATTCTTCACCTGGGTATACCGAGTGTGTCAAGATGAAAATTAGTGGAAAAGATGCTGGTTGGTCGTGACTTTATTTAATTTATTTTGGGGAAAATGAAATCTTTGCTTTTCAATTTTCTCCTATTTAACGCTAACTGGTGTAAATAAGATCACCGCGGGAATATCGTTTCACTACTAATTCATTTAATTTGTCACATAGTTAGTGGCCAATTAATTAAATCTTTATTCTACCGTCTCTTCTTTATTTTATGAATTTACTTTTGAACTCGATTGGAGAACTTATTTAGCTACATAACTAAAATTGACATAAAGTATTCAGGGGTCATTTGTGCGATTTTCATTGAATTTTTTTTCGTTATCTAGCTTTTTGTTGGTTTTTTTCAGTAATTATGATTAGTGATCTTAAATTTAATTAAATTTATTGCGTCTCTTATACGATTTCTCTCTGTAAATTATAATTATGTTTTGTTGTAGTTATGAATGACGAACTCACTTCCAGTCCAACAAAAGGAAAAGATCTCCTCTCAAGTCCACAGAAAGGTACGGAAAGTCCGGATGAAAGTGACTCGGATAAGCCTACCAGTAAACAGAAACGACACCGAACTCGGTTTACCCCAGCACAACTTAATGAATTGGAACGAAGTTTTGCAAAAACTCACTATCCAGATATTTTTATGAGAGAGGAACTGGCATTGCGAATTGGTTTGACAGAATCAAGGGTGCAGGTTAGGTTTTCATTCAATTTAATGTTTTAAAAATAGGTTCACTTTCTATTTTGTTTTCTACGTGTTTTGTCTCTTCTGTTTTATTTATTTATTTATTTATTCATTTTATTATTTTTTTTACTGATAAATTACTGTTATTATTTTTTCTGTTTGTGTCACATTTTTTAAAATAAATAAAAATTTTATTGTTAATATCAGTATACCGTAAGTATATTTTTTAATGTAAAAAATGGATATGGATATATCATCACGTGTTTAAAATTAATATTGTTTTTTTTTATCGATATATATTTAAGCATTTTCTTGCAATATTTTTATATTTCTGTCATGTGCTGATTTTGAATTTTTATTAAAATAATGCATTAAAAATCAGCACATGACATTTCTGTTAAAAATTACATTTTTTCCTCTTTATAAATATATTCTTATTCTTACTCTTTATTAAGCCATAAGTTACAACTGATAGGCAAAACATAATATTTGTATCAAAAGTATGAACATTAAATAAATAAATTACATACATGAATAATAATAATCTTATATATCTGAAGTGGATGTAACAGAATTTTTAAGATTTTTTTTAAATTTTTTTATTTATTTTTTATTTTCATTTTTATTTTTTGAGATCACGGATGCTTTTTTATTGCTCAATAAAGATAGCATAACAAATTTTGAAAAATGTTTCAATATTCAACCAATTAACAGTTAAGATTTAAATGAAAATATCGAAAACTGATGATGACTTAGAAATTACAGATTCGAACACTTTTGACTTATTTTAAACAAAAAAACTATTTTTAATTCATGTCCCACGAATTTTACAAAACTTAAAGCGAAAGTAGATACATTTCATAATAAATAAATAAATAAATAAATAAATAAATAAATAAATAAATAAATAAATAAATAAATAAATAAATAAATAAAACTAATTGATAAATTTCATTTTAAAGATAGGAAAGTATTGAAGCCTAAACGGTGGTTATGACACGAATAACAACATGCAAACATTCTGAAATTTTGTCGTGTCTCACAAGTCTTTAAGACTAAAAGAAACAAAAGGAATTCTAAGATGGAGACTTTTATTTTGAATTATTATTATTATTATTATTATTATTATTATTATTATTATTATGCTGTATGTCGCAATCAGACTGTCAGATGGCGAATTTTTTAATGTTATTAATTTCCGAAATCAAGGTTCTTGATACTTTGTTTTTATAAATGGTTTTTAAAATTTTATTTTAAATTTTAGCTGAAAACGAAATAAATTTTATATATTAGATTTTTGTTAATACTTGAAGACTTTATGTAGGAATTCTGCGAATACTTTCTGATTGGTCCATTGAGATTTATATATTAATTGATTTAAATAACAATTAGTCTGTCAGAAGACACATTGCATGTTGTAAGAAAATATTCTTTTGGTCAGTGAGAAATATTTTAACAGCGCGATAATTATGTAAATAGTCTGTAACTGCTGGGTAATAATTCTGAAATAAAACGAGACCCCGTGAAACGAATTGTAATAAAGTGGAACTGTGCTAGTCACTCGCATACACGCACACTTCAATATTACTGATATATCATGTTGCAGATTCAAATGCAAAACAGTTTGGTAAAACTATGGGGAAAAAAACTAGCGAGTTGATTATATGACATTTTTTAATGGGTAGACAGTTATAATATGGACAGAACATGATAAACCTAAACAACTTTTTTGTTGGTAGCTTTGCCATGTGCAGAAGTTTTGAATAAATCTTTTTGTAAACTAAAAATTCTACACACGACAGTTTTAAGAAAAACGCGTTACGCAAGAACAGACTTTCATTAAGTTAGATAAATTTTTATTTAGCACAACAATGGTTTAATAAATTTTCTTGTGTAAAATTTCAAATATTTCTTTCTCTTTTCATTATTTTCTTTCTTTCTTTCTTTCTTTTTTTTTTCTTTTTTTTTTTTTTTTGGGGGGGGGGGGGTCATCATAAGTATTTTGACTTTTTCTTCTTGTAAACATTATATTATTTTATATTGTAATATTGTATATTATAGAGATTGATTTAAATATAAACATATTGATTTGACAATAAAAAGAGTAAATACATATTGCATTTTAAACTTAAACTTTAAACTTTTCAAAACCCAAAACTAAATAAATATAATGAAAAAAAAAAAGAATAAATAAATAAATAAATAAATAAATAAATAAATAAATAAATAAATAAATAAATAAATAAATAAATAAATATCAACAAATAAATAAATAAATTTTAAAAAAATAAATAAACATGTTTTTCTCGATTTTGTTCTGTCTTGTGAACATTGACATCTTGTCTACTTTGACGCCATGGGGTGTTTTATCTAACTGTTAATATGTCAAAAAAATACAGCTGATGTGTTAAATACAACGGTTACCTATAGCAAGGAGTGATATTAATTTAATCGACAGGTGTCCAATTTATATCGATTTGTAGATACTAAATTTATATATTTCTTTTGGTGTATCAGTTTAATTTTTGTTTAAATTATCCTTAATTTTTGCGTTTACAATGAAATGCAGTTTTTAAGAGGTTAAAATTATATCTAACATTCCAGCGAGCTTGGCCAAAATGTCAAACGTAAGACGTAAGAATGAATGAATGAATAAATAAATGAATAAATGAATGAATGAATAAATAAATAAATGAAAGAATGAATGAAAGAATGAATAAATGAATAAATAAATAAATAAATAAATAAATAAATAAATAAATAAATGAATGAATGAATGAAAGAAAGAAAGAAAGAAAGAAAGAAAGAATGAATGAATGAATGAATGAATGAATGAATGAATGAATGAATGAGAAATTGTGCATTGTTTGAAATAAAACTGTCAACCGCAGGTTAAAATAAACAAGCCACTTTGTCATACATTTTATCTGGTACCTATTATGAAAATTGAAAAGCAGCAAAACATTGAAATGTAGTTTGAGAATAAATACATTCATTTTATTTTTTCATCAACTTTACAGAACTCAGAAAAATTAATCAATATTTCCAGGGATTTTCATTTTCTAATTTTGTAACGACTCAATAAATAAATAAATAAATAAATAAAAAAATAAATAAATAAATAAATAAATAAATAATAAACAGAACCTGCGAACTTATTAAATATTTATTGTTCGTTTTTCCGTTAATATTTTTAAATATCTTGAAATCAGTAAATTTGTCAGTTTACCGGCGGTTTAACGTTTTCACTTCTAGATATGGTCATTGATATGTTTTCATTGCTTCGATAGCATTATAATTAATTTATGAAAAAAATTATTCTTCAAGATACAAACAGCGTGTGGCCCTTAAAGACCAATAACAGTAGGGAACCAAATCAAGGTAACACACCCAAAAATGTTGTCGCAGTTTTTTTCCCTTTTAAATAAATAACAATGTAAGGTTTTTTCACAGAAAACAAAACAAAATCAAATAAAACCGATTTTTGTAACATAATAATAATAATAATAAAATTATTATTATTATCGTGTACAGAATTTTGAATAATTCTCTTTGTAAAAATTCAAAATTCTGCACATGGCATTATTATTATTATTATTATTATAAAGATTTTGAATAAGAAAAAGGAGTGTGCGCTGATACGCAGACAATAATTTTAATGAAATACCTAACTAAATGTCTCATTTTATTTTACATGGTCATCCAAATAAATAGCAATCCTTTGATTTAATAGTTGTTTATCAGTGGATTGCTAGAAAGACGCGAGAGGATTGATAGATTGACGCACATTGATCTAAAAAAAAACCAACCCAAAAACATATTTGAATTACTTATCTCAAATATAGGAATGGAAGATAAATTTTTAATATTTTTCCGACCTTTTCGATTAAAAGAATCTTGCACAGTATTAATTAATATTCTCAACAAAGATTCCGAAACAGTCTAAGATGTAAGGATTTTTCTATTTTTATTTATTTGTTTATTTGTTTATTTATTTATTTATTTATGCAAAGAAGAAGAATTTTGTACCTTCATTTGCACGTGTGCCAATTCTTCATCTTCTTCTTTACCTGCGACAGAAGCAGTTGATTGCAGTTTGAAATTTTTTTTCTGAAAAAACAGCTGAATCATTGGTTCTTTTTTAGTTACCAGGTTTAAACTGTAATTCAGGGATTGTATATGTAACTCAAATGCCCAAACTTTGGTAGCATATCGTAATAGAAATTCAGACAAAAGGCAGAGAATGAAATCGCTATAGACAAGTCAAACACTGATGTGTATTGAACAGGTATCATAAGTCTTTATAAATAATGTGTTAGTCAAGGATAGTTAAATTGACAGATATACAAAATATCCATATAAGGTGTTGTCTAATAGGCAGTCAAACAGAAACTGTATGTAAAGTAAGGAAGGTCAAGTAAAGAATCAGACTATAAAGTATTAGTTAAGGATGTTCAAGTTAAGAACCAGGCTATTAAGTATTTGTTAAGGATGATCAAGTTAACAACCAGACTATAAAGTATTAGTCAAGGATGATTAAGTTAACAACCAGACTTACTCAAGGATGATCAAGTTAACAACCAGACTATAAAGTATTAGTTAAGGATGTTCAAGTTAACAACCAGACTATAAAGTATTAGTCAAGGATGTCCAAGTTAACAACCAGAATATAAAGTATTAGTCAAGGATGTTCAAGTTAACAACCAGACTATAAAGTATTAGTTAAGGATGTTCAAGTTAACAACCACACTAAAAAGTATTAGTTAAGGATGTTCAAGTTAACAACCAGACTATAAAGTATTAGTCAAGGATGTTCAAGTTAACAACCAGACTATTAGTCAAGGATGTTTAAGTTAACAACCAGCGCTCGCTCCGTAAGTGGAAGGTCGTGGGTTCCGCCGGGTCTGTCCCAAGACTTGAAAGTGGGTAGTGACTGTTCTTTCGCCAAGCACTCGGCATTACGAAATGAAAGTCACGGTTCTTTCGGATGGGAATTTAAAATAAACGAGGTCCCTCGTCATGGCAGACATGGCACGATAAAGAACCCTGCTGTATAATTCCATCAGCGCAACGCACAGGCAAAATTTCTGCATTTTTGCCTGTAGCTGGCGACGTCTCGATATAAGTGAAATATTCTTGACTGGGACGTTAAACACCATTACTCAACTCAACTCAAGTTAACAACCAGACTATAATGTATAGTTAAAGATGGTCAAGTTAACAACCAGACTATAATGTATAGTTAAGGATGGTCAATTTTACAACCAGACTACATGTATAAAGTATTGTCAAAGATGGTCAAGTCAAATGTTTCGTATTTGTTAAGGATGGTCAAGTTAACAGTCAGACAAATATTTCGTATTAGTTAAGGATGGTCAAGTTAACAGTCAGACAAAACTATGTGTTAATAAGGGATAGTGAAGTTATGACTCAGTCAACAACTTTGCAGATTTTTAAAATCTATAAAATAAGGTTTTTATAATTTGCAATTTTTAAATACTTTTTTTAATAAAGATTTATAATTTTGTAAATGGCATTTGGGATTAAAAAAAAAAAAAAATAAAAAAAAATAAATAATAAAATAAAAAAAACACGCGTTTTGAGGCAATCTTAAAAAATGCAGCCCCCTCCCTAATAAATGGCACTAATTTTTTGAATTAACGATTTTGGTCTTTTATGTCTTGGAATGATTTTTCAAACCACTGAACCAGTTGAAATCTAACTGACAATAATTCTAACTTATTTTGGAAATAAATTAAAGTCTAGAAGGACCTTAGTCAAAACCAACTACGATATATATTTAATTACTTTTTAAATTTTATTATAAAAAGCCAAAAGTAGCACTTTCAATTTCAACCGAAAATATACCATTTCCTGTTTCTTTGGACATGTGCTTCTTCTTGGTCACCATGGAATCTTCAACCCAAGCGCCTCTTGAGTTAAGCAGTATTGTGAGCATAAAATTAAGACAAACCTCTTTAATTGATGTCTTGAATTAAAACACCTCCATATGGCAGATTGTAGACAAGGCAAAACTGCTCAAGAAGCATTGGTACACATAATCAAATCTAAATTTTGAAGTTAAAAAAAAACCACACATATAAACACAAAAAAGTCTGACTCAACTGTTTTACACTGCCTGTGAACACACCCTTGACCTATATTCAATAACTTTTAATAGAGATTTTAGAATAATTTATTCACACGGTTTATTAAGGACATTTTCTCAAACCTATGTGAAGTCTATATAACACTATTATATACATGTAAACAACTTATTTGTCTTACTTACATTACCTATTGATATTTATTACAATTTTACACTTATTTACGTATTTCCAAACAAGTGGTAAAGCAAATATTTCTATATATATATATATATATATATATATATATATATATATATATATATATAAATATATATATATACTTTATATGAGCTGTCGGTACACATCAAAGTTAGTATTTTAGTCACATTTCAAACGAAACGCAAACGAGCCGACTATATGTTAAAACAGTTAGTTTGTTCGGAAGCTTCTATTTCAATGGATACATCTATATTTCTATTGATAAAGGAATGTTTCTAGATTAAAGGGACCTGAATTAGTTGTGCGGCGTACATCAGACTGAGGTTAAATATACAGGTCAAATATTACAGATATACTGTGTCAAATTATTAAAGAAGTAAGACAGCGATTTGTTGGAAATCTTGAATATTGCAGCTTTCATGAAACATATTGTATATCTATTTTCTCAAAGAGTGGTTCTGAATTTGGTAAAAATCTGAAATCAAAAAAAAAAAAAAGATCAATACACATGAAAATAGGCACCTTATTTAAGCATTTGTCTCATCACTGATACCAAAACTTTTTTAGAAAAAAAAATATTTCAAATAGTTTTCGTTAAGATAGTTTGCTACTCAGGTTTAAACTGTTATGAGAAAAACTTTTAATTTCATAAATTGTTTTTATCAATGTTTTGATATTGAAGCTTAAGATAAACGATTTTAGTTGTCGTATCCACGCTTTATCCATGTTCAAAAATATGGAACTTGATAAAAACTAAAAAAAAAAAAAAAAGAAGAAAAAAGAAAAAAAAATTACATATACCAGCGAGATTTGAAAAAATACATATAGTAGCGAGATATGAAAAAAAAAATACATATACCAGCCAGATATGAAAAAAATCATATACCAGCGAGATTTGAAAAAATACATATACCAGCGACATATGAAAAAATACATATACCAGCGACATATGAAAAAAATACATATACCAGCGACATGTGAAAAAATACATATACCAGCGACATATGAAAAAATACATATACCAGCGACATATGAAAAAAATACATATACCAGCGACATATGAAAAAATACATATACCGCGAGATATGAAAAAATATTTATACATATGTCATGTGCAGAATTTTAAATTTTTACAAAGAGAAATATTCAAAATTCTGCACATGACACATATACCAGCGAGATATGAAAAAATACATATACCAACGAGATATAGTTAAGACCTGCATTTAAATAAATAAATAAATAAATAAATAAATGAATAAATGAATAAATAAATGAATTCTTCATCATCATCTAAAATTATATTAAATTTATATACATCTACATATGTATGTATAATTTTTTTTAAATCAAGTTTTAAAGACAAAAAAGAACCCTATTATTCTAATCATCACTAACATTGTAATAAGAAAATATCATTTATATCTATTGTTGTCAAACACTGTGTAGTAGAAGCATGTTTATTTCAATTTATGTATTAAAATCAATTAGGCAATTTTTGAATATTTTTTGTAAAAGGAAAATCATAATACATTTACACAATAATATATTATATATATATGCATATATATATATTTCTTAAAACATTATTGCATTATTGTAATATAGATGCACATGAACAAGTAGTTAAGCAGTTACAAGTAGTTGAGGAACTCCGATATATATATGTAGTATATATATAAATATATATATATATATATATATATATATATATATATATATATATATATATATATATATATATATATATATATATATATATATATATATACTACATTGTATAAGGAACCGTCTTTAGGAATTACCATTGATGGATGTACATCTCACGCGATAAAGACAGCTTAATTACCATGCAGATGATTAAATTTGCATTCAAGATGCCGATTTAATTCACTTTTGACACTTCTATAATTAGGGCATCAACTTAACTCTAAACACCATCCATAACCTGACCCCCAGGAGAACTCAACTCCAAACACTATCCATATCCCGACCCCTCGTGGGAAAATTACTAAAACGACCAAGTGTTGAACAAATGGAGTATAATTTCCTCATGTTTCTGTTTTTGCGTGTGACCATTTATAGGCTGTCAGTAGAACGATGATACGGGCGCACGCACATGCACATGGGACTTTCAAAGCGATAGTCTATGTATTTTTTTTTCTGAATAGTTTTTTCCTGTTTACAAAAGAGGAGAAACAGGAATTTTAAGATTCAGATAAATAAGACAGTAATATACAATTAAAATTACACATAGTTATATCTATTTGATTGGTTTAACCATGTTTGGTCCACTTTATTTATTTCTTACTTCTATTTTGTTCCGATCGAAGTTGTCGATTTATGATCAGCTGTCTAAAATAAGTAGTGGTTACCATGTTTTGTTTTTCGTTCTATCTTGGTTACGATAGGCCGACCGTAACACCCTCTACATGCTACAATAGATGAAAGCAGTTATGGTGTTTAACGCCCAAGTCACGAAATTGGTCACTTATATCTGGGATAGTGGAGGAAACCAGACTATCCAGAGAAAACGCAAAAAGCACCTTCAGCAAGCGAATTGACACACACTTGGAACTTCGCAAGCAGAAATTCGAACTTAGGCGACGAGAGACACTTTATTGCTTAACACGCGCTTTAGACCACATCTTATAGAGCTAAATCCTAAATGGGGAACAATGACCATCGCTGCAATCTTTGTGAAAAATAAGGTTTTAATCTGTCCTACTTGTAAAAATTTATTTATTTATTTATTTATTTATTTTTCTTTTACAAAATGGTAACCAAAAACATTTTTCTACGCAATAGACAATGCAACCAAGAACAGGGTACAAAATGTTTATAATGATTTTTAAAATTCCATGAAACATTAAAAGACGCAATGAACAAATATCAAAAGGCAAAACAGCAAAAAAGGTAATGTGTCTGTTAAAAAAATCCTATGGTACCATGAAACTGAAATGTATCATTAGACGCCTTGTCCGTATAAAAAGCGCCTACGATAAAAGATACTCCGATGTTGATAGTAAGAACCCAACTGGAACTATTTGTTAATTTTGGCGTAATTTAATAATACATAAACAGGTTTTTAATGGGATTTTGATTTTGTTGAATCGATGTTAATAGTTATTTATCAAAATATTATTTTATTTTATTACAACGCTAAAATTGCAGACGATAACACGTTTATATATAAAGGTATCCAATCGGACAAGGTGTCGATTTAAATATTTATGTAATTAAATGTAATTTAAGTAGTGAATATTTTCTAATCGTCTTTACCCAGATTATACCTAAGTAAATACAGACCTCCTCTTCAATAAAGCTTTATATAAAACCATTAACGGTATGCCGTCAACCATTTTTGTAACTTTTCGACATACTGGAGTACCAGCACTCCCTTTAAATTTAGCCTAAACTTTTCTTGTGGTCACATGTACGCTTGATTTAACATAAAAAGAATTGTGATATACACAGAAAAAAAAAAAATTAAAATTAACAGCTACGAAAAACTTGTTGTCGAGATGATAAAATAGGAATAAGAATAGACAAGGTAATTTGTTTGTTTTTTCGTAGTGAACGTTTTAAGCTAAAACGACAACTTCGAATTAAAGAGAGTAACTACCAACACAACCCAAAACATAACAGTCACGGTGTAAACAGGAAGTAACCGTGTAAAATTACCAATGTCTTCAACTGTATTCAGGCTGTCAGTTCTTGGGCAATGAGAGGCGCTTTGATTCGTAAACCGACTCAGCCGATGAGGCCTAGGCCTTAAAAGTGTAAACAAACAAACAAACAAACATATAAATAGCATTTGTCAAACATGTGTTCATTCATTTTTGAGCCGCATCATTTCATAGACCAATAAATGAATCAATCGGTCATTTGTTCCCAAGTCTCAAGTTATAATATCGCTGTTTATCCATTCTTTATAACTCTTTATAACATTTGCTGTCTGCGATCAAATCGTGTTATCATTACGTTGTCTTGTCAAATGTCTATATCCATGGGTGACGTGTTTCTACTCACTAGAAGACAATTTTATTTGCATATTAAACAGAAAATAACCATTATTAGTTTGATTTGCGTCTTTCGTCAGTTTCGAGACAATTTGTAAACACATGGGGATATTTTGTGATTTGTTCATTATCTGCTAATTTACTGTGGTATTCTCGTTTAAACATAAGATCCCGCGAGATTTAGCGAGTCACGCAATTAGGCTATTTATCCACTAACTACGTTTTTTTTAAAAAAAAATAAAAATAAACGACTGTCCACATAAAATACAAGAAAATCGAATTGTGAGAGTTGATAAAGGACTATATATACTGGGTACCTTTTTTATATTTTATACCTTTGCAAGATTTAAATATTAGATGATTAATTTTATCATAAGGAAAATTATTCATTTAAAATATAAATTAAAAAAAAAAACATCGACCAGAGCAACTCATAAGAACACTGCACACACACACACACACACACACACACACACACACACACACACACACACACACAGAGAGAGCATATTTTTCAATGTCAATAGCCAAAACAACAAAATCATAATTTACCAAAGAAACAATTAGAATTACTGGCAATAACAAGAACAATCAAGAGCACAACACCAAATAAAAAAAAATACTTATACTTCCAAGACAATAGCCAATACAATAAAACACAACATAGACAAAGAAACAAAACAACAGGGTATACTTCAATGGCAAAAGTTAGAAAATAAGTAAAACTTAAAAAATAAAATAGAAATAAAGACCAGATAAAGATAAACTTCTGCTTACTTTAGTATCAAAAATGATTTAACAATTCATCATGTCAATTTTTAAGATTTTTTTCGGTTATCTTCACCGTCATCTTTTCATGAAAATTTACAAATAGCTGATTAAGAGATCGTTCATGATCTGAATGGTATTATTACAACAGATATATACGTATTTAGGCAATTACAACAGTCAGAAAAAGAAGTATTCAGGAAGAATCATTTTTAAATCCATATATTTTGCATTTATGATCTTTTTCTAAAAAGATTTACGAGTTGAACATAAGAAAATGTTGATATTGTTTAATTTTTGGGTATTTTCCAAACATTACAAAATACCGCCTACTTAAAACAAAATCATATGATTATGTGCAATAGGAGAAAGTATATTTTGATACTTTAATACAAATTACAATATCTTTTTTTTCACTATGTTTTAAATGGACAGTTTTTCAAATATTTTAATCGGAAGAGTACTCCGGTCCGAAACGAAATTTGATTAATTTGTTCCCTTTTTAAACAAATAATTTTACAGTGGAATTCGTTTTGTTTGTTTATTTTCGTAAAACATGTATAGAGATTTATATAACTATGTCTTTAAATACCATAAATATGATATAATAAGAATAATTGTATGTTTACAAGACTTGCATTGTACTTATTGTATTAGTACTTTACATCATAAAAGTCTTACCAAAGATAATTAGGAGAATAGTAAAGAAAATACTTATATTGAAGACAAATACTAGTAAATGGATTTATCAGTCTGATATTTTTTCAAATTCAAAAAATTGTTCCAGTTTTTTCTTGTCTTGTTTCTCTTGTTATTATTATTCTTGTTGTTGTTGTTGTTGTTGTGTTGTTGTTGTTGTTAATGATGATAATGATGATGATGATGATGATAATGTTGTTGTTGGTGGTGTTGTTGATGATGATGGTGGTGGTGATTATGATGTTTTCTGTTCTGGTTGCATTAATTATTAACATTTACATATTCTTCAACTACAGACAGCTTTCTCCTATGTCATAGTATCTCGAAATTTTGTATAAAAAACATTGTAAAAAGTTCAACAATTTTTTACTGTTAAAGCAGATTATTGTGTTTTCAAAAAGAAAAAAAAATAAAATAAATAAATAAATAAATAAATAAATAAATGATTAATTAATTAATAAAATAAAATAAAATAAAATTTCACGTAAAATGTTTTATCTATAGAATAAAATAACGAATAAAGTTAATAAACGGACACAGATCCAAGTGGGATTCGATATCATGCAGTAAGAATCTTTGTGATACCTAATCCAACGGATATCAAACAAAATTGTTTAGGACGGGCACTTGATGGAGTTTGAGACATTTCCGTAACAAAAACTCTTGGATACTATTTTGAAACAAGGATAGATTTCTCCTTCAAGGATTGACATTAAATCTTATTTCGAAGTATTAACAATGTTTGGTTTAAGGATTTACTGAGTGTATTTATTTATTTATTTTTGAATATTAAATAAATATTAATGTTTCGCCGATTGTTTATACTGTAGGTCTGGTTTCAAAACAGGCGTGCGAAATGGAAGAAGAGAAAGAAGACAACCAATGTATTCCGAACACCAGGAGCTTTATTGCCGAATCCAGGACTATCACCATTCGGAACAATGAACGACACATTATGTACATTCCATCCCTCAGACACACGCTGGTCTTCAATGCCAAGCATTGGTAATCCTATGACTGCAAATCCACTGACGTTATCAGCATCACTACCCAGGCAAAGTATAGGTCAAACATTCGGACCACAAGTTTCTTTGGGTGGACTTGACAACATAAGTGTAACACTCGCAAACAACATGGCTATACCCAATGGCGGGGCTTCTATTTATAACTCAGGATACGGTATGACTTCATCGAGTTGTGCATCACCTTTGTCCGGGGGATCATCATCTCCACCATCTCTACAAGCCTCTCAGATGACATGCGGCATGCAGGACCTTGGAGATACATGGAGAGGAACAAGTATAGCATCACTACGAAGAAAGGCTTTGGAACATACTGCAACATTGACAGGATTTAGATAAAAAATTCCCGTATTTGAAGATATTTGAGTATATTTCTTGCCGTTAAACTAACCGCTTAAGGTTATATTAATTGTTATAGTGCTTTAACATTTTCATGTTTTGTCTGTTTGTAGGAGAAACAAGATTTAAAAAATCTAGTCAAATTAGAAATCTTATGTATTGAATTACACTGACGCTGGTGCTACGGTATATTAAGTATTGGACTCCCTTCTTAGAAATAAAAATTTATATTGCGTAAATGTTATTAGTTACATTTTATTTTCAAAAAATGCGTTTTCAAAGACCACGTTTATTTAAATAAACATTTTATAGTACATTTAGCACGTTCTGAAGATATTCCATGCAAGGATTTAATAAATTCATTTTTTTTTGCAGAGGAAAAATAATTTATTAGAAATCTGTGCTAAGATTTAATTCAGCAATCTTTATGTTATGAGATATTAGTTTTTTAGAAATATTTGTTTAAGGATTTTATTCAGCTATTTATGATACAAACAACCTTTTATGAGTATTTAAAAAATCATTTTGTAGTAAACGTTCTTAGGAAAACACCATCTTCATTAGATACGTAAGGAATCTCTTTACATAAACTTTTTTTTAAATCGATGATTATTTGTTTCTCAAACGCTAAGTTAGAACTGATTCAAAATATGTAACTGATAAAATTAATTGCATGCTTTAAATATAACTAAAGAACTATAATGTAAAAAGAAATATATTGAAGTTTCAGTTGTATTAATTACCGCATATAATTCGAAAAACTTAAGAACTTTATGTGAAAAATTTCAACATTCAACCGATCAAATAATGGATTTTATATAAAAAAAAATTAAGACGCAAATTTTCGCGAATAAGTTTACTGCTAAATACTGGTAACTGGGTTTAAATTATTTGAACTAGAGGTGCACGTTATTACCGAAAAACAGACAAACCGCGGAATACCGGTACTTCGGCAAATTCCGTAAAAGCGAATCTATGGAAACTTGTGAGCTACAAAACAGTGATATTCAATTTTCAGAGTCCTATTAATTTAAACTCGTTTACTTATTTCAATATTAAATAAACATACAAATAAAACATTTCTGAAATTTGTGAACGAATTGATGTCGTAAACGGTTTTCTTATTGTTGTTATTAAACACATTTGTATAAGGGTCCTTGAGTCAAAATAATGGAGGTTGATTGAGATAAATTGTGCATGAAAAAAATGTGATATACCGTAGTGCATATTGCGGTAAAGTTAGACTACCGTGGTATACAGCGGTACAAAATCCACGTTGTACATATCGCGGTATTGTTACAAAATTTCTCTTGGTACCTATAACTTATTTATCCTTTTATTTTTGTTTCTAGGACGATAATTTATTATCAGAATGCCTAATCATTTTTGATTCTATTATTATTTTTTTATCTTTACAAAAACACTTCTCCGTGGATGATTGATTTACACTTAAAGACGTTTGGTTAAATAAATGTTTTTCGTGTTGTCATATACCATTCAAAAAATGGAATATTGTCATATACCATTTTTTGAATGTATTTTATGATTAAATTCAAAAAATGGTAAATGACAGTGTTGTAATCAGTGTATACGGGATATTTTATCATTAAATTCATGTTTTTATATGTTTTTATGAAATGTAATAATATTGTAATTTATTTCAAATTTAAGAAAAAAAGTAAGTTGTTTTGTGCTTAACGTGATGTATTGACAAAAACAATAATAAAAATACATATTTTAAATATTGTTGCGTTAGTGTTTTTATGTGCGACTGATGTACGCCGAAAATCGGTACACTTCAATTGAACCAAGAAAGAAACAAAATGTTGAAAGTAAAAAACACTCATCTTTATGTGTGTTGTCATAAGGTGTCACGTGATGTTTGTGACATTTATTTTCATTGAATATAGAATCGTATGATTTAACAACTTTCCATAAAAAAAGAGGCTATTCTCTGAAATATACTGTCATATTCCAAAGTTTGAATTTTCTGAAAATTGATTTTATGGCGAGATCATTATGTCATATTACTATTTCTGAATAATTTTTATTTTTAGACAATTTAAAAAAAAAAAACATGAAAAAACATAAATTTTAAATTTTCTCAATGAAATATTCAATGAAGTTGTTATTATAATTTTTTAAATATTTTATTCAGAGACTGAGGTCGGACAGTTAAAGTGTGTGTGTGTGTGTGTGTGTGTGTGTGTGTGTGGCAACAGAACCAACATTCCAAAAATTCTTCAACATGCATGTGGTCATTATGTACTTCATGACCAGTACCATAAGGTAAGGTAATGGTCACTAAGGACAGATCTGGATTGTAGAACGGGCGGTAATCTTACACTGTCGAACAGCAGCTTGTGCATTCCTTGACAACTTGGCTTTCATTTACCCTCATTTTGTATTCGATAGTACTCAACTCTCCTCAGCTTTATTCGATCTCAACATTAGCGGAAAGCTAGATAGATAAAAATTCTTTCAGATATTTGAATGTTCAACAAAACACACATACACTTCATTAACACAGTGGACAAGAGTTCGCCAGTTTAGAATTTATTCAGCAAGAGAGATCATAGATGGTGTCATTGCAAAAACCTATTTTTAGTATTTTTGTCAAAATCATAAATCGAAATCAGAAAATTTTCGCAACATTTCAAGTTTTTCGAGTACTTTCGTCTAAGCGTTATTGAATGACATTAAGCGGAAAATGCAAGTTGAAAAAAAGCAATGTTTGCAATTTTTATTTTTCGCGTCTTGTTACTGTCGCAAATATACGCAAAAATTAAACGCCAGTTGGCTTTTAAAAGGTCGGTAGTTTTGTTTCTTTACACTGCTTTCCTCCGCAATTCCAGAACAGACCGCCCTGCTTTAGTAAAAGAATCTTGAACTAAGGCGTTAAATACCATTACTCAACTCAACAGAATCATTTCTTTTTTCAAAATACTAGAAAAGTTTATTTGTTAGCCAAAAATGATATTTGCTTTCCCGATCCATGTTCAGGAGAGGTATGCGTTATTTTGAACTGGATGATTTCTGATTTTTGTCCCGTTTTTGTTTTAGCACTTAACGTGTTTCTCTGACTTTCTTATTCAAATTTTTTATACTCAGTGACTCGGTGTATCGATCAATGTGAGGACTTGGATGTTGTTTATCTTATCTTTTCCTAAAGGACTGGGAAAGGTAAAGGGGGTCCGACATCTTTCAAAACTTACTGTTTTTTTAATTATATTTATCGCAATCTGTATGTTATATATTTTGATAAAAGGAGGGGGGAACTTAATACTCATGACTATATGATGACGTCAGACATGACACAAATAGATATTTTTATATTAGTAATTACATAAATTTAGTCACAACTATCCTAGGAGAGGTTTTAGCATACGTTGGCATATAAACTATGTTTTACCTTCTAAGAAGTTGGTAAAAATCACATCATAACTAGAATAATTCTTTTAGAGGATCCATTTTTTATTTAGATTTTGACATAGAAAAGGGTTTTATAAAGTTCGTTATACAATCTCAAATCATATTCTTGCCTCTTTAATTACAAGTTTATATATTATAAACATAGTTGTCTAAATAATGTCAAGAACTGAAAAACATGTACTTGGCTACTGTCATTGCAAACAAGAATAGTTCTCAGAACACGACACAATAGAAGTAAATGATAAAACAACCAAACAAGGGTGGAGTATGTATAGTGATTTCAAAGCGGTCAGGACTGGAACGTTTGAGGAAACCGGGAAAATGATAAGCATCTTTGCACTACCGATCGACTAACCTAAATGCTGAGCTTATGTTCTATACATATTGCCTGCAAACAAATACAACATACAAATACAATGTCGAGAGAGAAAACTTCACTTTTTAGCTCACCTGAGCTGAAAGCTCAGATGAGCTATTGCTATCTATCTTCGTCCGTCGTGCGTCGTGCGTAAACTTTTTACATTTTAATCTTCTCCTCCAAAACCACTGGGCCAAATTTAATGAAACTTGGTAAGCATCATGCCTGGGTGAAGCCCTTTCAGATTTGCACAACTGAAGGAGTAATGTCCCCTTGGGGCCCCATAAGGGGGATATAGTGAAAAAATTTGAAAATCTTCTCCTCTGAAACTACAAGAGATATACCTTAGTTATTTTATCTATAACATCCTTAGGTCATCTATTTTCAGATTTGCACAAATGGTAGCCATGGGGCTCAAAATGGGGAAATTGTAAGGCACTGAGTGGAGAAACTGCTAAAAATTATATATTTGTCACTATATCTTCAAAACAATGAACTTTTTGTAAAGGCATGTATATTAAAATATTGTAGGTATTGACATGACGATCATTTTGATATATGGATCAAGGTCATATGTTAAAAGGTCAAGTTCACAGCTTCAAAAGAAGACTTAAATTGCTAATTATCTTTAAAACTATTAACTTTTTGTATAGGCATGTATATTAGAATATTGTAGGTATTGACATGACAATCATTTTGATATATTTGGCGTGATTTTCTGACTTTCTAAATCCGGTTCATTCCCACTTAGCCAACATTTTGAAATTTTGTACCTATAAGTAAGGTTTTAAATGTTGGCTAAGTGGGAATTGATGTCAGTTGTAAGATTAAGCAAAACAATAGGTTTAATAACAGGTGAGGGTATAGTCTGTTTCTGGCGGAAAATATGAAAATATTGATGTTTAATATTCTTAAGAAGTACATGTATCACGTTATAATTTCATGTTAAACATCACGATTAAATTCACCTTAAAATGAAAATTTGACTTTGTGCATATCAAGATGATATTTACAAAAAAAAAATGTTTACAATGCAATCTCAGAATTGAACCTCTTGATATAAATAAAAGAACCTTGACTGTTATAAAACACAATTACTCCACTCTCTATAATGCAATCATTTTCTTTAAAACATAACTTATTTATTTATTCATTTATTTGTTTATTATTTATTTATTCAATTATTTTTTTAATCTATTTTCGAAAATAAAATGAATGAATGAAATGAAAAATAATAAAAAAGGGGAAAAAAGGCATGTATATTAGAATATTGTAGGTATTGACATGACAATCATTTTGATATATGGTTCAAGGTCATATGTTGAAAGGTCAAGGTCACAGCTGCAAAAGAAGACTTAAATTACTAATGATCTTGAAAACTATTAACTTTTTGTATAGGCATGTATATTAGAATATTGTAGGTATTGACATGACAATCATTTTGATATATGGTTCAAGGTCATATGTTGAAAGGTCAAGGTCACAGCTGCAAAAGAAGACAAATTGGTAATGATCTTTGAAGACTATAACTTTTTGTGTAGGCATGTATATTAGAATATTGTAGGTATTGCGACAACGATGATTTTGATTTATGGTTCTAGGTCATATGTTGAAAGGCCAAGGTCACAGCTGCAAAAGAAGACTTAAACTGCTAATTATTTTTAAAACTATTAACTTTTTGTATAGGCATGTATATTAGAATATTGTAGGTATTGACATGACAATCATTTTGATATATGGTTCAAGGTCATGTGTTGAAAGGTCAAGGTCACAGCTGCAGAAGATGACTTAAATTTCTATTTATCTTGAAAACTATTGTTTAGACATGTATATTAGAATTTTGATATATGGTTCAAGGTTATATGTTGAAAGGTCAAGGTCATATCAACATAGGAATACTTAAATTATGAATTATCTAGAAAGCTATTTATTTCATGAATTGGCATGTATATTAGAATATTGTAGGGATTGACATGACAATCATGTATGGTTTGAGGTCATATATGTTCAAAAGTCAAGGACATAGCTGCATAAGTATACTGAAATTGATTAATGATTTTGAAATTATTCATTGCACTACAGTTCATTCATGCATATTATATAAGCTACTTATAAATGAAATGTGAGTGGATATATTTCTGATTAAGTTTTGTGGGCAGTTCTTAACATGAGAAAACTTGTAAAGTTTCTGTACTGAATATATTGTCTATTGCACTTTAGCAAACAATATTGGACATATCTTCAGGTGAGCGTTAATGGCCAACGGGCCTCTTGTTTACATTTTAGAAAAAAAATCAAGCTTTGAAAAAATTAGCTTATGTTTTCAAAGATTTCTTTTATACAATGCAGTTCGTACTCCATGGGGGAAAATATTTAAAATAAGACATATGCCACTAATTATGCTAGAAACTATTAAAAAATACATGTATTTGAATATTACATTTAAGACAAAACCGAGGTTGACAGCATATTGAGAAAAAAGACATTCATTTGTCTACATTAAGACAATTGACCTTGTGAGTATATATTCAAGCCAAAAAATGATATTTGATTTCTCGGTTCATGTTCAAGTGTGGTATGGCGCTATTTCGAACCGATGATTTCTGATTTTTTTCCCGTTTCAGTCGTAGCATTTGGCGTGATTTTCTGACTTTTTAAATCCCGACTGTAGGGGTTATCATTCAAATGTTTTATACTCAGTGACTCGGGTTAGCGATCAATGTAAAGACATTGGATATTGTTGATATCACAGTTTTGTTATTTTATATCCAAAATTTAAAAGAGAATTGAATGTTCATGACGGCATGTTGAGGTCAGACATGTCACAGATAAATGTATTTTTATATTAATTACACATACTGGAGGCAATTTATTGTATAGATGTATATTATGTAGTCAGAAAAATAATTAGGGAGAGCCTAAAACGTAATATTGTCATATGAACTGTGCTTAACTTGGACGAAAACAATTAGGGAGAGCCTAAAACGTATATTGCAATATGAACTGTGTGGTAAAAATTATTGTATCATTACTATAATGATTCTTTTAGAATATTCATTTTTATTTTGATTTTTTTTGACAAAGAAAAAGGTTTGATAAGGTTCGTTGTACAATCTCAAATTGAACTCTTGACTCTTTAACAACAAATTTTATATATATATAAAAAGTTGTCTGAATAATAATAAGAAGAACTGAAAAACATTTTCTTGACTCTGTCATTGCAAACAAGAACAGTTCTTAAAACATGGTACAATACAATAGAAGTAATAATAAATAACACACAAACATATCAGTCTATGTACAAATCACAGCCCCAAAAACAAAGCAAAAACTTTGGAAACTGATCAATTTAGTTATACACATAAACTTTCATGGAGAAAGTGAGATCGGGTGTTCCGGAAGGATAAGAACCTCCTGTCTAGCTAGTCACACCCGTCACCTGCAAAGTCAATTCTTAGAAGAAAAGGAACAAGAAACTACTGAAGTCAAATATATCCTGTATAAGTTTGGATACAGTGACTCCATATCTATCAACAATATTGCGATGACGGCCATACAACATTAATAAAGAAACAATCAAAAAAGGGTGGAGAATGGTATAAAGGTGTTTTAGCCCCAAACAAGATCCTTCCACTTGTATCAAAGCGATCAGGTTTGGAATGGTGGAAGAAACTGGGAAACGGGAAAAAGAATACATCTTCTTTGCACTACCGATCGTCCAACCTACAAACTGAGTTTATGATTCTATACATTCAAACTGCCTGTAAACAAATACAGTGTCGAGAGAGAAAACTTCTCTTTTTTTACATTTAAGAAAAAAATCAAGCTTTCAAAAATTAGCTTTTGTTTTTAAAGATTTCTTTTATACAATGCAGTTCGAACTCGATGGGGAAAATATTAAAAATAAGACATATGCCACTAATTATGCTAGAAAACGGGTTTTCCTATTTAAAAAATTATTTGAATATTACATTTAAGACAAAACCGAGGTTGACAGCATATTGAGAAAAAAGACATTCATTTGTATACATAAAGACAGTTGATCTTGTGAGTATATATTCAAGCCAAAAAATGATATCTGCTTTCCCGGTCCATGTTCAGGTGTGGTACGGCGTTATTTTGAACTGGAGGATTTCTGATTTTTTTCCCGTTTTTGTTTAGCACTTAACGTGTTTCTCTGACTTTCTAATTCAAATTTTTTATACTCAGTGACTCGGTGTATCGATCAATTTGAGGACATTTGATGTTGTTTATCTTATCTTTTCCTAAAGGACTGGGAAAGGTAAAGGGGGTCCGGCATCTTACAAAACTTAACCATTGTTTTTTATTATAACTATCGATTTGTATGTTATATTTTGATAACAAAGAGGGAACTAAATATTCATGGCGGTATGTTGACGTCAGACATGACACAAATAAGTATTTATATATTGGTAATTACAGATGTTTAGTCACAAATGTTTTAGGAGAGGATTTAACGTACGTTAACATTTAAACTGTGTTTAATCTCCTCAAAAAGAAGTTGTTAAAAATTAAATCATAACTAGAACAATTATTTTAGAGTATCGATTTTTATTAAGATTTTTTGACAAAGAAAAAGATTGATAAGGTTCGTTATAATCTTGACTCTTTAACAACAGATTTATTACAATAAAAGCAAATGATAAAACAACCATACAAGGGTGGAGTATGTAATGGTGTTTTACGCCCATGTCAAGATCTTATCATTTATATCGAGGCGGCCAGTTCTAAAATTGTAGAGGAAACCGGAATTCCCAGAAAAAACCTACGCCTTTAGTCTAGCGAACTACCGGGCTTCTGTATGAGAAATCGTCCTACCACCAAAGAGGTGAGCACTCCAATATGCTAATAAATTTGCTAAAAGTAGATATTTTTATATGAAAAATGATTTGAACATTACATTTAAGACAATATGTTGGTTACATTAGTCTTCTAAGTCTCATTTATAAATATTCCAGCTTTATCCTTTTATAAACATTTATGTTTGACAGCATATTTAGAAAATAATTTTTCTTATTTCTAAAACTTTATGCAATTCATCTATATTGCGGCAAAGTTTTTAACTTTAAATTTTAAATTTGTAATTGTGAGGTATAGAACCTAATGTATTTGGGCTTATTTTGGTGTAATCTTGCAATGACCTTCATTATGAAGTCCAGGGAAGTGGTCAAGGTCATGGTCTAGTTTTATTTTTATTCTGTACCTTTGTTACTGCTTTGCGCTTTAAATTTGATATTTATAAGCAGATTTTAATTTTTACAATGTATCAATTTTCATGGCTTCGACCTATTTGGTATAAAAAAAACCTATTTTTTGCATTATCTTTTATTATTAGCTGTATAGGATTTTGCTACACAATTTCATTATTTCATATACTGGAATTTGATTTTGTAACAATTTATAATATAAAATCCAATGAAATTTATTTTTGAACTTAAACATTTCAATTTAAAAAAAAAAAGGTCGATAGATATTAATTTATTCTGATACATGCATGTTCATTGAATAATCATCTAACTTCAACTGTCAAATGGTGGGTTCTCTGATGACAATGTAAATCATTGTTTCTAAGAAGTCTTAAGTTTAAGATTTTTACCGTCTTTTTATTGCTGAAATCACATACTTTATCCACAAAAGAAAAAGTAGAATAGAGCAATAGTCAGGATTCTTTGATTGATATTGTGTCGGTCAGTTCAGAGATGGTATGAAATTTATAACAAATACCTGCTGAATTTTGATGTGCCATGTGTGCATATTTCAGAAAATCATTCCTCATCAGTGACACTAGGGTCCGAAAAGTTTGATAGATAAAAAACATAAGCCAAACAGTTGAAAAATAATGAACCTAAAGTTCCAAAATTATATTAATCCGAAACTAGCTAAGGAATGCCTTGCATGAGGGAACAGTTTTAAATAAATTTTAAAAAATTAAGACAGCTGAAAATTTTGCTAAATGGTACATTTTCTGAATTAGGAATGCCAGGGTAAAAACCAACAACAATTTGCAAGTGATTGGACTAATTAACGATGTAATCTGCTTTAGTAAGTTTCGAAGGTAAGTTTAGTAAGGACACCGTTATCGTGCAATTTAGACAACTTGGACATGAAACCTTCTCAACGGGAAAAAAAAAAGAAAAAAAAAAGAAAAAGAAAAAGAAACTTATCAAAAAGGTTATTTTGTTGAACCTTCAAACTTACAATGCCAAGCATTTTAATAGCAACTTCAATGACAAACATCATATGAAGTATATAGTTTTCCTGTTTTTATATTGATGTAAGTGGTTCATTTAGGGGAACCTGTCTTTGCAGCTTGATAAAAAACAAGTCAAGATTAAGTTGTTTGTACGTATTTCAAGAGCCTTTTTCTATGCGGTGAGGCCTTTAACTGCCATGCAAATTAGTAGGTGTGTGAATTTCTAGGGCATCAACACTCTATTACTACATTTACACTGAGATACAACATCAGGGCCAAAGTCAACAAATTTTGTCTTTCCGCTATTTCATACTGTATTGCTCGAACGAATGCGTTTTTATTGCCCGTAAAATACTGCATTTCCATCACGGATATCTTCACTCTTAAGAAAATGGTTTACAAATGCCATCTTCAATACCGCGGGTATATATAAGGTCTTTTTCGCCGTTTCATGAATGTTTTGCATCATCCTAAAATATATCTTCGCAATTTTTATAGCTTATTCAATAAAAATAGCAAAAAGCAATTATATAATCAAGGAAAGAATACAAAAGAATATACAAAAGTGCCGATAAAATAAAATTAAGCCGTGACAATGCCATTTATATTTGAATAAACCACGCTCATATTTTATGTATTGAACAAAATTATCGACATTTACAATGTAAAATGTTTTGACTGTTCCTAAAATCGATAAGTGTCTTTAACTGGACACTTGACCGTTCCTAAAACCGAATGTACTTGTGCAAACATAATATTTTAATAGATTTTAAAATAAATTATTTGTTTACAAAGGTATGACATTTGTAATCATTGATGATAGATCATTACTGGTGACATTTCCGGTACGCATGCGTAATCTGTCGTCTGACATCAATATATCCTGTAATTTGTAAAGTTTATTGATTTAGTTTTAGACTTTAAATACAAATCACCTTTCTCTATGCACGTGCTGAGTGTTTACGGATACATTAGCTTTATGGCGTATGATATTATTTCAGGGTATTTGGTTTTAACTTTCAACAGTAATAATGTGTGTACATCAAAAATGGCGAAATTAAATAACGAAGCACAAGTATATATCATTGTTTGTTTGCGTGCACAAATAAATCAAGTCAATGCAGAATTGTTTATAATTCATGAAATGTTCTGTATGCAGATATCTGACAAATAAAAGTTTTCTCAAATGATTTATTAAATGTTAATAACCATTGACAAATATCTAGTTAACCATGTCAGCAGTTAAATTTACGTTACTCTCTTTTATGTGTGCCTTCTAACTTGGTTCTTTAATTAAGCCGAGCTCCCGTTAATAGGCGATTCAATACTTGTATTAAACCAATATCCTGTTAAAGACGAAAGATTGCCTTCTTTATAATCCCAATATATCACTTTATGAACCTTTTTATAGGTCCAATAGTTACAAATCTTATTACACAAGTCTGCTAAAAGAAACGCGATATCGATTGGTCAATATTGAAAACGCTTTATTCAGTTTTGTTAAGAAACATATGAAATCGAATTTTGTATGGTAAACGCACAGTTTTTAAACATATAATCCAATAAATAAAGCTAAAGATTATTCATTAGGTAAAATATATTTTCTTTATAATGTTTAGTTTACTATGAACAATTAAAAGATTAAGGTTAGTAGCACGATTTACTTCCCTTTAAAATAAGATTTAAAATTTATTTGGATCTATTTATGAAATACACTGTATTATGAGTCAAAATATATTGTTTAGCACCACCAAATGTGTATCGTTCATCAATATGTTTAATTTATAATGTTTGATTTCACTTAAATTAACATTTGTTCATTGAGATTTAGATTATTGGTCGCCTTAAAACCATAAGCATCACGCCTATAAACGCATTTTATGGGCTAATGAATCATCAAAAATATTGTTACAAAGAATTTCTGATAATCTTGAAATTGCAACATTTCTTTTACTTAACATATCCTCTACTGCGCATGTCAATCAAATGTCGCAACTGTAAATATCTCCAAGCAAATTATTTGTTTAAATTGCTTGAATCAAATCACAGCACCTGTAACCGCCTTAGGCCGAGATTGCTCTGCCGTCGAATAAATTTCAATATTTGGATATTGTCAATTCGACCTGACAATATCCAAATATTAAAATTTATTCGACGGCAGAGCAATCTCGGCCTACAACCGCCTTAGTTCAAATTCCAACTCGGGCAGAGACAGAACCTTGTGCGAGAAAAGTTTTTAGTTCACTTGCCGATGATTTGATTTGATTAAATGGGTTTTACGTCTCAGTCATGAATATTTCACTTACATCGAGACGTCACCAGCTAGGCCTATAGGTGAATGTGTCAAAATTTTTTACCTTTAAGTTTTTAGCGTGCCCGCGTCTGCCATGACATAGAGCATCAGTTTTTATGGTCTCCTTCGAAGGACCCCGTGACTTTCATTTCTAAATGCCGAGTGCTTGACGAAAGAACAATCACTACAAATTTTCAAGTCTTGGTCAGACCCTGGTTTAACCCCCGACCTCCCACATACGAAGTAAATACTAAAAAAACTGAGCTACCGTAGTGATCGCTTGCTTGGTGATGATTAACGGTGATCTCCAACCACTTATGTTAAATAAATAAATAAATAGAAGGACATTTGATTTGCTGTTAACAGTTTTTACTAATTACAAACGCTTTCACATTTTCAAAAAACTATTCTTAGAGGGGGTATGAGAAAAATATGTGGAATCAGACTGGCTGACACTCGCAAGTTACACTTAACATGATATACTCAACATCCCACCACCTTCAACAACTTTCTCACACTAGAATCTGTTCAAGCGAGATTCGAACTTAGTCAGTGAGAACTGAGAGCGCGCTTTAGACCACTCGGCCACTTAGGTCCCTCATATACGCAGCAGGAGGTGTAAGCGCCACATATTTTATTATCCTGTTTGTTTTAATCTTCAAAATGTCAAATAAGAAGAGAAAATCTTTGTATAAACAATGTAGTTATTGATGTCGAGCAAACACATTTTTTTCTTTATGCATTTTCTGTCTTTTTACAAATAATGGCAAAGCATTTAAAAGTTTTAAACACACAAGACTTAGTAGAAGTTGATTAAGCTTAGTTAAATTTAATATGTTTAAAATATTTATAAGTATATTCTGTGTGTTGCATTTACAACTAGAGAACGAATGGGGCTTAAACTTGGCTACAAACAAGATACACGTTTTAACCTAAATAGATGTTGAAGTGGCCCTTTATTTCCTATTTTTCGTATTAAATTCCTTTCTTTTTGACAACGCCCTATAATTCCCAAATTTTGATACAAGATTGCCCTTTTCTCCTTTTAAATTCAATGAGAATCGGTTGTATAATGTGGTTAGCTCAATTATAGGAGTGTCTCATCTGCAGTGGAAGCTAGAAGAAGCAACAGAAACACATAAGTCAGTGTGCAACATCCAGGCATGATCGGTGAAACAATATCACTATTACAAAGCAAAATCATTAAACCGTGAAAAGTAGCTCAATAGTTTGTAGATTAAATGTAGCAAACAAAGGTAATTAGAAAACATAAAATGTTATGAATACTCAAAATCAAAATTTTAACGTTTTATTTGAGAGATGACTTTGAAGATTCGTGATTAAAGTATTTCGAGAACATTTTCTTGAATTCAGATATTTGATAAAACTCCATGCTACTACGTTATATAAATAATTTTATAGATGGATAGATAGATATTGTGCAACTCATAGGTGGTCAAAGGGGGATAACTGTGACAATAAAAGTCCTCTTCCGGTAAATGGACTTGCAGGTGACTCTCTCTCTCTCTCTCTCTCTCTCTCTCTCAGTATATACTCTTAATATATAAAACCAACAACATTAAGGGAACACAGTTAAACATCTATCTTATAAAATGTGTAAATGGGAGATTTACTGTGTCCATATTACAATCAAAGGCTAACCCCTGTCTCGGTTTTGCAAAACCTGTCAATCTCGAGTCGTTTTTCTTCATTAGTCTGCTACAAAGCTTAGCAGGTTTTTAGAAATTTGTTTTCTCAGATTACGCCATATGGTCAATATGAAAATTAAAATATATGCTTCACTATGATTGTGTGAAGTCCGACTCACCCCCCCCCCCGGCTTTAAGTGGCTGGGTAGAATGACTCTCGGGACTACAGAAGTATATGCACAAATCGATAACATGCAAGGACAGATCCGAAATTTTATGACACGTGGTTTTGAGAATTTAATCATGTGATATTTGGAGCGTCAAAGGCTCAAGTCGCCGACGAAAGATGAGTTTTCAATTTCTCTTGTGGGGAGGGGCTTTGGCCACATTCTCTCTCTCTCTCTCTCTCTCTCTCTCTCTCTCTCTCTCTCTCTCTCTCTCAGCATATTCAGTCTGCTCTCTCTCTCTCTCTCTCTCTCTGTTTCTGCTGACCCCTCTATCTCTGAAACACAAGTAGATAGTAGATACTCTCTCTCTCTCTCTCTCTCTGAAACACAAGTGGATACTCTCTCTCTCCCTCTCTAAAATATTCAGTATCCGCTACACCCCCCCCTCTCTCTTTCATCGTATTCATAATAATATTTAGTTTCTCTACAATAGTTTGCACTGAACCCCCCCCCCTCTCTCTCTCTCTCTCTCTCTCGGGCACTCGGTGGCCAAGTTGTCTTAAGCGGTCTCTTACGGATTACAACGCCTCTCACGGCCTGGGTTCGAAGCCCACTCAGGATAGATCCTAGTGCGAGAAAGTTTGCCAGTTCGCTTGCCAAAAGTCGGTGGTTTTCTCCGGGAACTCCAGTTTCCTTCATCCTCATCCTCCCAGAACTGGCAGCCTCGAAATAAGTAAAAAACAAAAAAAAAAAAAAAAAAAAAAAAAAAAAAAAAAAAAAAAACTTGACTGGGCGTAAAACACTACTCATCTCTCTCTCTCTCTCTCTCTCTCTCTCAAAGAGGAAGCCGTCAATGTTACACGGAAAAACATATATCCCCAAACACTTAGATGACGATTGTGATGTTTTGTCTATATACTGAATTACAGTTATTCATAAAATCATAATTGTGATACATACCAAAAATTATCACTCATATAATGGGATGGGACATAGGAAGAAAGGGTTATGCAGTTGATTAACATCTGGCTTTGGATGAGTATAGTGTAATGACATAGTTATTAATGCTATAATAATATAGTGATAGCCAGTGGTGTAGTTCGCATACTTTTGAATTACCTTATTAATGAGCAATATCTTTTGTGGTGTTTACATTTTGTTAAAAGTAAAATGTGATTAATTGGGGGGGGGGGGGGGGGGGGGAGATGTACATCATTTGCCCGGCATCGATTGGTTCATCCAGTACAATGGAACTCTAATAATTCAAATTCGTAAAAATATTGTAAAATATACTTGAATCAGTGCCTATCAGTAAGTAGAGGATACATTTTTATTCGTCAGTACTCTTAAATGTTTTCTTTTTCAGAACATGGCAACCAGTCAGCTTATCAAGCGTCTTGCCATCACGATTCGCTCTTGTAGAATGTCTACTGCCGATTGTATGTTACAAAGAGAAAGACTTGAAAATCGCTTACAAAGAAGTATTGTAACATGTGCTCAAAACATCCACATACACAGACCACAGACCGTTGCAGGCGCGCTGTGTCTAAGTCATCCAACCATACAGATCCAACAACGATTATGGTACTCGGAGTCCAGCGAACCCAAGGCGCCAGTGGAAGTTACCAAAACACAAATATCTAAAGAATTGACTTTGAGGGAGATCAAACGGACAGAGCAATCAGTCAAGAAAGAGAAACCTCTTGTTATCATGTTCCATTGGCTTTATGCCAAGGAATCGGCTTTGAGCAAGTACTGTCAGCTGTATCACCAACGTGGGTTAGATATACTATTGGTTAAAGGAAGACTTATGCACTTTTTATGGCCGCCAAAAGGAAATTTATTGGCTGATGAAATTTTGAATTTTCTAAATACGAGATGTGCTGACGAAGAGACTTACATAATACACGCCATGTCAATTGGTGCATACCTCTATGATATATGCATGTTGAAATCTTTTAATGATTCCACAGGCTGCAAGTTTCGTGAGCGAGTTATCGGTCAGATTTTTGACAGTGTAGTTCTAGGAACATATGATAACATGTCGACTGGAATTGGGGAAGCACTTCCGGGAGGACGTATCATGAGGAAACCTATTATAAATTTGATGAATATATATTTTGATGTAACAAAGAAAACGACAAAAGATGAATATGACACTCTTGTAAAATTTTTCAAAGAAAATCCTATTCTAGTGCCAACGCAGGTTTACTATTCTTACAATGACCCGATGTGCAACAAAGATGTTATGGAGGAAATGATTGAAAATTGGAGAAAGTTTTCGGACTTTGATTTAACTGTACAATCATGGGAAAAATCCGTTCATGCTGCGCACCTAAAATTTCACGAAGAGGACTATTTAAAGACGTGGAACAAGTTTATGGATAAGCTCGGTATAACGGGTTCTAATGAATAATTAATGTTAAAACTAAGATAACTTGTTAGAACTATGATGACCGATACCACAAATATAGATTAAGCTGAATCTGTTAGAACTACGATGACCGATACTACAAATATAGATTAAGCAGAATCTGTTAGAACTATGATGGCCGATACCACAAATATAGATTAAGCAGAATCAGTTAGAACTATGATGACCGATACCACAAATATAGATTAAGCAGAATCTCTTGTCTAATCAAATTTCGTGTTGAAGTCATAGATGTGATTGTTTTGTGTTAGATTAATTTATGTTTAAATTATAATAAATTTTTATACATCAAATTTTAAATGTTTTTTTTTAATGTTTTTGTTTTAATTTTTTCTGATCTCGAACCGAGTATAATTTCACCCACCCTGCTCAAATAAGTGACATGTAATTTTTTGAGAGCTCTGATCGCGTCCGATAATTATTTTTATCTAATTTCATTTAATAGAAACTGTGGCTTCTTTAATGTAAACAAGTTTTTTTTTAACACCCAGTGACTTTTAGACGCAATTTGATAAAGATTAGACAAAAAATGTAGGCAATACTTTTCGTAACAAACTTAAGATTTTCTTAAATAAAATTTAAATATCTTTTGGATTAACTAGTTATCAATAAACCCTTATTTTAGAAATGGAAAGTCTAAAGTCAACTGTTTCAAAGGGTGCACTTATTGATAAACCCGAAATTATTGAAAGACTATTTTATATTCACATTATTTTTTAAAATAAAGCTACTAGTATGATGAAGTTAACGGTTTCGGTTAAACAAAAGCTCTCTCTCTCTCTCTCTCTCTCTCTCTCTCTCTCTCTCTCAATTTTGAATCTGATCACTTTAAACAATTCAGATACAGATTGAACAGAAAATGAGAGTTGAGAGTTTTGTAAATATTTTCTATAATTAATTTGATATAGTGGCCTCATTACTAAACGATATTACACACACACACACACGGAGAGAAAAACAGCACTATGAAAATCGGAAATAGACGACTTCTAGATAATGTTTTATCCTTCATTCAATCATTCCATGGTGATGTTATCAGTGGAATTAGCTATTGCTAAGTATTTCATAGTGACGACTTTATTCGCCGGATTCAGCTATTGTCAAGTACGTTTCATTGTGGCAAGTTACTGGTGGATTCAGCCATTGCCAAGTTTGTTTCACCATGGATCCAGCCATTGCAATGGTTTAGTGCTATGGGTGAAATTAACAATACCAAATGCATTCATGATGGTACTATCAGTAGAATCAGCTTTTGCAAAGTTTGTTTCATGGTGCCAAGTTACTGATGAATTCAGCTAATGCATTCTTTTTATGGTGACCAATTATTGCCAGCAAGTTTCATAGTGGCATGTTATATTAATCAGTCATTACCAAAAACATTTCATAGTGATAAAGGCATCCAGCTATTGTCCACACCCTTTTTAATTGTGGCATGTAATGTGTGGATTGGGCTATCGCAAAGTACATTCATGACGTCATTATATGAAAATTCAGCTATTGCCAAGTACTAGTTTGTTTCATAGTCAAATGTTATTAGTGGATCTAACTATTGCAAAGTCCTTTTTAACGGTGGCAAGTTAGTGGATTCAGCATTGCCAAGTACATTTCATTGTGGCAAGTATTTGTGGATCAAGCTATTGCCAAGTAGATTTTATAGTATCAAATTATTGGTGGATTAAATTATTTCCAATATATGTCATTGTCAGACTATTCCATTGCCAAAAAGTCTCATGGTGGCAAGTCATGGCAGATCCACCTATTTCATATTGCCAATTATATTTTATGGTGACATAAGTGGATTCAACAGACCAAGACAATCATGTCGGCCTTATTAATGAATTCAGCTACTGCAAAGTGTTTTTCAAGGTGGCATCACATTAGTGGATTCAGCTTTTGCCAAGTACATTTCATACAACTACAAATATCTACATTTTTTATCAATCTTTTTTAAGATAAAATAGATCTAAACTATATGAATGAAAAAAAAAATTGGTTTAACCAGACTAGTTTAATCGGATTGTTAACAAATCTCATTTAAAAACAATTAACAAAAAAAATGACCAAGATAACTTTTTATGAATATTTATACATGTATATAAATTAGAACTTATCAATCTATATATGACATTGCATCATTTCTCAAGGCAGTTATTAAATGTACATAAAGTGAGTTAAGGTGAACAAACTATAAAAAATTTGAGAACCTGCCTTTCCTGATATATTTTAAAAGTCAAATAAGAATAATTTACTAATTTACCTATTTCTGTAGCAAAATATCTTTTGTATAAATATGCTAACAAAGTAACTCAAGATAAACATGGGTCTCTACCTTTATTAAAGGGATTTTGTTTTATTCTTCTAAAATAGGTATTAAATACAACTTATTTGTGTACAATATGACATCAGCCAAGCTTGGTGCAAATCTATAGTTTCTGTGGTGATGAAAATTATTCTTTACAATTTCTTAGAATGACACAAATTCTGATTTCTTCAAGATAAAGAATTCTTTGGCAATAACAGCCTTATACAAATAGTACCACAAATAATGATAAAAATGCATTATTACTTGAAAACTGATTTACATTGGAAATAAAACACAATCATTATGACACTAACAGTGTATTGATACCTAACTTTAGCTGGTAAAAAAGTCAGTGAGTTGTCTCCCTTGCACTAAGTTACTTTGACAACATTAATCAAGAGATAAAAACCTTTCTGTTTAAATAAAAATACATGTTTATCCAAGGTCAGCTATAGAATTGACACCTAACTTTGGCTGGTAAAAAAGTCAGTGAGTTGTCTCCCTTGCACTAAGTTACTTTGACAACATGAATCAAGAGATAAAAACCTTTCTGTTTACATAAAATTACATGTTTATCCAAGGTCAGCTATAGAATTGACACCTAACTTTAGCTAGTAAAAAAGTCAGTGAGTTGTCTCCCT
The DNA here is from genome assembly GCA_029721355.1 of Tegillarca granosa. NCBI lineage: Eukaryota > Metazoa > Mollusca > Bivalvia > Arcoida > Arcidae > Tegillarca > Tegillarca granosa. Next base: position 11,593,178 of record CM056600.1, read on the forward strand.
TGCACTAAGTTACTTTGACAACATGAATCAAGAGATAAAAACCTTTCTGTTTACATAAAATTACATGTTTATCCAAGGTCAGCTATAGAATCGACACCTAACTTTAGCTGGTAAAAAAGTCAGTGAGTTGTCTCCCTTGCCCTAAGTTACTTTGACAACATGAATCAAGAGATAAAAACCTTTCTGTTTACATAAAATAACATGTTTATCCATGGTCAGCTATAGAATTAAATTATTTTGAGATTTACCAGCATGAGCTAACGGTATTTACTTGAAGATTAACTCACAGTAAGTTTATCCAGGGTCACCTATAGAAGTGAAGTTGTATCGAGTTTTATCAGCATGAGATATATACTGGAAGGTTAACTCGCAGCGAGTTTATACAGCCACATTTATTCAAAGTCAACCATTTAAGCGTAGTTTTAAAACAAGTTCTTTCTTATCAGCTATAAAGGTTGACTTTTGTGAGTTTTCCCACGATTTACTGTCTACAATAAGTTGAATAAAGTTTTACAAAAGTTAGTTTTCTTTGACAACTTGTAGCCAGTTGAGTTACGTGTTTTATGCCATAGTAAGGATTCCTTCCCTCATGTAGAAGCTGTCAGTCTGCAATGCAGAGGAAATATGAGGACTTTTCCACACAAGCATTTGCCTGAGAGAAATTCCAACCAAAGCTTGAGAGTTGACTTGATTCTTCATTCAATGCTTTAAAGCTGCATTAAGTTTTCCAAAGAAAAAATTAAAACAGGGCTAATCTAATTAATGATGTTCCTAATGAACAATGTTACATTTGGTTCAACGATAAAAGCTCGAATAAATACAGAAATTACAGTATTTACCCAGTGAGATGCAGCATTTGGTATCTAATATTAAAACATGGTTATGTCATCAAAACCCGGGTCATTTAAACACAACTTTCACAACGGTGAAATATGATAAATCAAACATAGAACTTTGTTGAATGTGTCATTTGTGACTTAGTAAGGGATACACAACACCATTTCAAATACATCTGGACATAAATGAAGGACAATTAATGCAATCTGTCATGTTTCACCTTTGATTCTAGGGTTTTCCATACATCTGTGCACATGCTCCAAGCTCATAATTACCATTGTAAAACACTGACCAACTGGTCAGAGGATTCCGTTTATTAACAGCTAAAAGAAATTTTAGAAAATGAATGTCACGGATCGTGGTTAGAAGATATCTATTTTTAAAAAAATATATTTTTAGAAAATCAAAAAAATTCAGAAAATTGGAAAACTTAATGCAGCTTTAAACCACTTGCTACCAACCACCCACTCCCCCTGATTTATCAGATGTGGCAACTTCTTTTTATTTTTTAATAATCTTCCTTAGCAACAGAACTCACTACCTATTTTTTAAATTTAGATATATAAACTTGACTTATATTATATCGTAAACTTTTACTCAGAACTCATATTATGACTGCCTGAAATGTAGCAAAGCATATAGACAATGTAGTATAAATAATGAAAACTTAGTTTATTATATAAGGGGGGTAATTCATGCACCATCTGATATTTTTTTCTAGAAACACATTGCTTTTACAGATTTGGAAAACTGTACTATACAGATATGATTATAATCAACAAACTGTGTTATAAAACATCCATCTGATTTTATATTTCAACATAAACATTACAAGGTATCACATTGTGCATTTTCAAATCAATTTCAAAACATCATCAAAATAACTCTAGAAATTATCAATGAAATGTAAAATCAATTTTACAAAATTCATCAACCAATAACAATATCTTCAATTTCTTCATCAAAGTTCTCTATCTCTTCTAAACCTGGTGAATTATCTCCCTTGTTCTCTTTAACTTCACCTGTATCATAATCAATGTCATTTTCACTTTCACCTTCACTAGATTTATCATTATCATCTTTCATCTCTGAATCATGTTTTTCTCGTCTTTTTTTCTTTTTCTTTTTGTGATGTTTCCTTACACTTGAACCATCGTCCATTCTCTCAACCTCATTCCAACGATTTTTACTATTATGAGCATATCTCGACTGAGGTAAACTACTATATAACCTCCTTTGTTCTTGTCTTCTAAAATGGCAAAAAAATTGTAAATTTTACTTATAAAATTCTCAAAATTATCTGTAATGGGCCGATAACACTATTGAGTGTTGACCCCTGAACCACTAGAGGGCTACTACTTCCGGGGAGTTCACAGTTGTAAACAACTAGGTTGCTACTATTATGTATCTATTAAATGCCTGGTGTATTAGTTTTAATGCATCAATTCTTTTATGTAAAATGTTATACATAGACCGGACTGTTGTTTTAAATACATCTTTTACTTAAAATTAATTATCTTAACTTGTCATTGAAATTTTAGTGTTAAAAACTGATTTTATACGATTTGACGATGCGTATGTTTACCTTATCTGGACACGTGCTCAGTCAATGGGGAGGGTTAGCCCACAGAATTTATCCGTAATAAAATGGGGGAAAATCATCATATGTTGCAATTTTTATTGTAAATAGTGAATTTATACTTAGTTATCTAAGTAATATATGGTTGACTTGGATTTTGGTGTATATAAAAAAAGTTACAGAAATAAACTTCGAAAATCTTTTTGTATTTTTTTTTTTTTTTCATTTTCAACTATGAAGAATTATTATTCATATACTGATGCCAGAGATACTATATATAATATTAAACATGAAAACAGTTAAAAATTTTAAATAAAACAAGAGGCCCAATAGGGCCTGTGATGCTCAACTGGCTGCATATGTAAGACAATGTTTGTTTTTGATTGAAATGCTGTTTAACGTTCAACTCAAGAATATTTCACTTATATGGAGACTGTCAATTTTGGAAATGGTGGAGGACACTGGATTATAGGAGAAAACCACAACCAAGCAGCAAGTTTACTGACAAACTTTCAAAGATGAAGTGCTAGCCCACTTGGCATTAATGCACAATGTCAGGGGTGAAAGGTGCTGTGATTCGTAACATCGAATGTTTAAGACCACACAGCCACTGTGGTGCCTTTAAGACAATGTGATGTGGTTACCATAATTGGTTCATCAGCTTAAGATGGGAAATAAATTGAGCTTATGACCTTTTTTGCTTCAATAAAGCCTACTTTGCAACACACACATGCAGGCATGCTTCACTATGCCATAAACTCAGCTTGGTTTAGCCAGTTGAGCTTAGAATAGATCCACAATGGCTTTTTTATATATATATATATATATCTAGTAACAACAGGCATCTTAGACTGGTTCAAACTTTTTTTAGGCCGATGTAGGAACCTTCCACAGGAAGTTTGGTTCCAATTCGCCCAGTGATTTTAGAGGAAAAGATTTTACTAAATATTACACCTAATTTGCATATTTCTTGAAAATTGGGTCAATAAAAATTTTTTCAGAAAAGAATATCATATATTTTGAATCCCATACAGTATACTTTCTATATTTAAAATTTGAGCTCAATTGGTGGAAAAAAAGATCAACAATGGTCTTTTTTTTTCTATTTTTAGTTATGACGGCCATCTTGGATGTCAGGACGGGTTGCCTGGTACCACCTTTAGTCAGGCTGACATTTGGACCTTCCACACAAAATTTCATTCCACTTGGCCCAGTTGTTTCAGAGGAGAAGATTTTCAAAGATTTCACTAAATATTACACCTTAAGCATAATTCTTGAAAATTGGGTCAACGAAAAAGTTCTCATAAAAACCCTTTAAATATGTTGAATGCCCTGCTATCTACTCTCTACATTTCAAATTTGAACAAAAACGGTTAAAAAATGACTCAGCAATGGCTGTTTATGGGTTTTTGCTATTTATAATAACAGCGGCCATCTTGGATGTCTGGCGGGGTCGCCTGGTACAAACTTTGGTCTACCCCACCAAGGGACCTTCCACATTAAATTTGGTTACAATTGGCCCAGTGGTTTCAGAGGAGAAGATTTTCAAAGAATTGATTAAATATTACACCTCATTTGCATAATTCGTAAAAATCGGGTCAACGAAAAATTTCTCATAAAAACCCGTTACATATGTTGAATGCCCCGCTATCTACTCTCTACATTTCAAATTTGAACAAAATCGGTTAAAAAATGACTCAGCAATGGCTATTTATGTGTTTTTGCTATTTATAGTAACAGCGGCCATCTTGGATGTCGGGCGGGGTCGCCTGGTACAAACTTCGTTCTACCCCACCTAGGGACCTTCCACACCAAATTTGGTTCCAATTGGCCCAGTGGTTTCAGAGGAGAAGATTTTCAAAGAATTGCTTAAATATTACACCTCATTTGCATAATTCGTAAAAATCGGGTCAACGAAAAATTTCTCATAAAAACCCGTTACATATGTTGAATGCCCCGCTATCTACTCTCTACATTTCAAATTTGAACAAAATCGGTTAAAAAATGACTCAGCAATGGCTATTTATGTGTTTTTGCTATTTATAGTAACAGCGGCCATCTTGGATGTCGGGCGGGGTCGCCTGGTACAAACTTCGTTCTACCCCACCTAGGGACCTTCCACACCAAATTTGGTTCCAATTGGCCCAGTGGTTTCAGAGAAGAAGATTTTCAAAGAATTGATTAAATATTACACCTCATTTGCATAATTCGTAAAAATCGGGTCAACGAAAAATTTCTCATAAAAACCCGTTACATATGTTGAATGCCCCGCTATCTACTCTCTACATTTCAAATTTGAACAAAATCGGTTAAAAAATGACTCAGCAATGGCTATTTATGTGTTTTTGCTATTTATAGTAACAGCGGCCATCTTGGATGTCGGGCGGGGTCGCCTGGTACAAACTTTGGTCTACCCCACCTAGGGACCTTCCACACCAAATTTGGTTCCAATTGGCCCAGTGGTTTCAGAGGAGAAGATTTTCAAAGAATTGATTAAATATTACACCTCATTTGCATAATTCGTAAAAATCGGGTCAACGAAAAATTTCTCATAAAAACCCGTTACATATGTTGAATGCCCCGCTATCTACTCTCTACATTTCAAATTTGAACAAAATCGGTTAAAAAATGACTCAGCAATGGCTATTTATGTGTTTTTGCTATTTATAGTAACAGCGGCCATCTTGGATGTCGGGCGGGGTCGCCTGGTACAAACTTTGGTCTACCCCACCTAGGGACCTTCCACACCAAATTTGGTTACAATTGGCCCAGTGGTTTCAGAGGAGAAGATTTTCAAAGAATTGATTAAATATTACACCTCATTTGCATAATTCGTAAAAATCCGGTCAACGAAAAATTTCTCATAAAAACCCGTTACATATGTTGAATGCCCCGCTATCTACTCTCTACATTTCAAATTTGAATAAAATCGGTTAAAAAATGACTCAGCAATGGCTATTTATGTGTTTTTGCTATTTATAGTAACAGCGGCCATCTTGGATGTCGGGCGGGGTCGCCTGGTACAAACTTTGGTCTACCCCACCTAGGGACCTTCCACACCAAATTTGGTTCCAATTGGCCCAGTGGTTTCAGAGGAGAAGATTAAAGTTTACGCACGCACGCACGGACGCACGGACGCACGCAAAACCATGCCATAAGCTCAGCTGGCTTTAGCCAGTTGAGCTAAAAAAAAACTTGTGTCCTATTTATTAACACGATCAACAGTAAGGAAAATATTACTTAATTCAATAAAATAAAAAAGTAACGACTACATACAATTAATTTTTGTATTATGATTTGACTTATTTACCTTTCGTTTTATTATTATTATTTTTTTATTTCGAAGTAATTATGAGTGATAGAGAGAAAATGCTCGTAGTGATTATGAGTGATAGAGAGAAAAGGGCCTGTAGTTATTTTAAGTGATAGAGAGAAAAGACTCATAGTGATTATGACTGATAGAGAGAAAAGGACCCGTAGTGATTATGAGTGATAGAGAGAAAACATAGTAATTATTAGTGATAGAGAGAAAAGTCATAGTAATTATGAGTGCTGGAGAGAAAAGGGATTGTAGAAATTATGACTGACAGAAGAAAAAACGTAGTGATTATGAGTGATAGAGAGATAAATAATTAGTGTTACAAAGGACTCGTATTGATTATGGCTGATACAAAGATAAATAATTAGTGTTTTTTTTTAATTATTTTTGAATTTTTATATTAACAGTAATTTAAAATGGCTTGCGTAATTATCAAATTTGTTCAAACGGGCTCTAAGTAACTGTGAAATGTGTTCAGATTATCTCAAATTGAATACCAATTATGGTTGTTTACTGTAAACAATTTCCTTCCATCAAATATACAAGTGCCAAAAATTTTCAAGGTATTTTGGGAAAATAAAAACCTTTGATGTATAGAAAGTCGGGATAAGTGTGTTATTAGACCATGTCAAGGTGTGGATATACACAGGTATCTTCAAATACCTGTGTATATTCACCCGTCGATATACATGTTAATTAAAGATCAATAGTTGTATCCTTGTATCCGAGACGATCTTGTATACATGAAAAGTTTTAAGCATGCAATACATGTTTAATTCCATAGGTCAAGACCTCCCCTATTACCTGATCAAGTGTCAAAATTAAGTCAACATAGACATCAACTCTGATTGCAAAAAAATCTGTTTTTTTACACTGTTTGATTTAAATAATAAGAAGAGAAAATAAAAATAAAATACTTTTAATAACAAAAAATCCACAAAGTTCATATATTTGACCATTTTACATAAAACAATCAATGTATTTTAACTGAAACACCAGACATTTAATAGATAAAAGATAGTAGCAACCACGTTGTTTACAACCGTGAACTCCCCGGAAGTAATATTCCTCTAGCGGATCAGGGGCTGTAACTCGATAGTGTTATCGGCCCATTACTCAAAAAAAAAACAAAGATAGAATAAACATTTAAAGGGAAATAACTGCTTAAAGGAAACAAACCTAATATTCATTTAGTTTGCATGAATAAATCCTAAATACCCAATCAGCAGTTTCCTCTACAGATATATTATTAAAATACATTTATCCATAGTTATACAAATATATTTTTTCTTTACATCAGGCCATAATTGCAATGAGAAAAGTAACCTATATATGTATTTGTTTTACTGAGGAAATCATTTACAACAATGTCATTTAAAATGGTATATAAAATAATTCATTAGTGGTTCATAAAATAATCCATAAGTGGTTCATAAAATAATTCATTAATGGTTCATAAATAATCCATTAATAGTTCATAAAATAATTCATTATTGGTTCATAAAATAATCCATTAATGGTACATAAAATAATCCATTAATGGTTCATAAAATAATCCAATAATGGTTCATAAAATAATCCAATAATGGTTCATAAAATAATTCATTAACTTGTAAAAGTTAATTTACCTTCGTTTTTGTTCCATTCTACAGGCTTTTTTGTACTGACGTTCTTCTTCACCAAATATTTCTTTATACTGGTTTTTAGATACCTCTTTGTCTTTCTTAAGTAACTGAATATATACACCACCAGGTGTACGCCTGCGACAACCATCCTAAAAACAAAAACCTTGATGATTAGCCATCCTTTAAAAAAAAAAAACGCTTTCATTAGCACAATTAATGGTGTAATGATGTTTCATGTCCCAGTCATGATTTTTTCATAAACATGTATCTTTCACAAATGGGATCTAAAAAAAAAGCTGAGAGGTCAAATTAGGTCATGACAATGTTTTACTTTGCTGATTACCGGTACGTTTATTTAAAAGAACATAGACAGAAGAATTTATTTGAAACTAACAAACTTATGCCAGAAACTTCTTGAATTTGTACTCAATTATCTATAATGTTATTTCTTAGTTAAGGACTCCTTTATTTATAAAATTTATAAATGGAAAAGACTTTATTATAACTATACCCCGTCTTAATTGGCTACACTTTTAGCTCAAGAAGCTTATATTAATTCTACTTTGACCTAACTTTTTTTGATGTACTAAAGTCTATAAAACAAATAAGACTCAACAAAACAAAGTATCACACAATTATATAAATTAAGAAGTTAGGTAAGTAACTGGCCGAGTTTCACAATCATTCTGTAAATAAGCTTTAACTTAAATTTATCAAAACATTTTGGCATTTGCTTTTCGAGTTACATATAAACATTTTTTGACAAAACAAAAGATTAAACAAGCTTGAAATGTTCTTCAAAATGACATCTTATATTTCTGGATATCTAAACAATTAACCAAATTATTAAAGTTTAATATTTGCCAGATTCAAGTCAAAGAAATTCTTAGTTAAGGAATGTTTGTGAAACTGGGGGCCTGTTTTCTATTTTTCATGTCCATTTGGAATTTAAGGGTGCCTCAACAGTGACTGGTTTAAACATTGTCCTTAAACTTTCAGATGGTAGGAAAAATTAGGGCAGTATGGATAGCAGAAATATAACTTGCAGACAAGTTTCAAAATAACTTGAAATAAAATTATCACAAGAGAAAAATAAAATTTTTAAACTCCTTCTTTAACCTTTAATATCAAATCAAAATTATTTCAACAGAAAAATAATATTTTTTGTACCTTTATAATGATATTAACTCACAACAAATAGTAATATACAGTGATTAAATACAAAAACAGTAACGTACAAAAGTCATCATACCACCAGCATCTTCCACATCTTCTGTCAAGTAAGCAGTCTCCAGGGCCTTCTTAGAACCCAGAACCTCTACAACTTTAGCTATAGTAATAAAACAAAATTCTACACATTATTATATCACAAACATACAATTTTAAATTGAATATATTTTTGCGTGCATTTTCCTTTAATTTGGATTATAGTACATATTTTATTTAGAATTTCAGGTTTTATAATCAGGTATCAAAAACTTATGTCAGTCTTTAGGCTCAGGTCATGTAATATTATAGTAAATGTACAACCTATAACATTTGCAGTTTGCATAGGATGTGTGAAAATGATGCATGTTGATGTACATCTTTGGCCATACCAGACTACGACAGATTTAAATGAACTATTAAAAATTTGATTATAATCCTTACTAAAATTAAAATTTTGGCGACATTAAAACACTTTACCATTTTATGACATGCTGACTTATAAAAAAAGATATGACCGATGACTCAGATGACAGAATCTCAAATTTGTCAATCAAATACTAGTTGTAGACAAAAACTGTCAAAAATGCTTAATAGCTTGGCTTAGGTGTATATCAAGTTTATCGAATCACTTTAGCCAAATATTAAACTTGGAAACTTCTATTCATACAAAGTGGAGTAAAACTCAGGCAAGATTTTTCACTTATATAAAGGTAGTCATGATAAGTTCTCAGAGGGTAAAAAAAAAAAACTGAAGAGAAAAACACCAACCTTCAGGAAAAAAATCAACATCATTAGAATCTGACCAAGTGGGAATCCTTTTCAAGAAGTTTCATAGATTATGTAATCTGTAAGCTGGGACTTTAGACCACTCAGCTACCAAGGCCTTACTTACAGATTACACGATATAAGCTTTCAGGTATAATATAAGTTCTGGAACTGCGAACATAAGATTAGAAAAGTATATAAGCTCTCACAATGAGGACATTTATGACATATGTTTAGGCCTAACTTAAAAAATTCTTTGTTTGCTGTTTTCCAACCCATCCTATCCACATGCGAGTAGGTAGGTAGGAAAAATATATAATTTTTTGAAAAAGTTTAAATTAGTTACATATGTCTCTTTTAAAACACATTTTACAATTTTCTTACTAACTAAATCTTTTCTCCCATAGAGAAACACAGTGGAATTTCCTTACTATGGTATTAAACCTTCTCACAGCTCGTCTCGCTTGCCAGGGTTATTGCCCTTTAATACTGCTTCTTATGTAGTATAAGAATTTACAAAAAAAAAAAAAAAAAAAAAAAAAAATTAAAATTGGAAAGGATGGCAATAAATTTTTTTGGGTAGGGGTATTTTAAGTGAGTCTGGTGGTCAATGGCAAACAAAGTTAATTTTAATTTAGGCCTTAAGGGTAGGATATAAGCTTTCAAACTCAGGACATAAGATGGATAAGAATATAAGCTATCACAAGGAGTATATGATTGACAAAAGTTTTAGGGTAGGATATAAGCTCTCAAACTGAGTACTAAAGATTATGAAAGGATATAAGCTCTCACGATGAGGACATGATCGGCAAAAGTTGGGGTAGGATATAAGCTCCGAACTTTGGACAAAAGATTAGGAAAGGATATAAGCTCTTACAATGAGAATATGAATGACATAAGTTTGGGGTGGAATGTGAAGTCTCTTTGTTTTTTGTACAAATGTAAGGAAATGTATATCCTACACACTATACAGCATTCACCTAATAAATCTATCTTTGGTTCATCTAGTTGAATAGCAATAGCATTTACTATTTTTGCATCTGAATCTTCAAAAGTCACTCCAAAATGTTCCCTCGATTTATTCTCATCATACTTCCATTCACTTAAGTCCATAATTCTATCTTTCACAGATCCTCGTTTCCGTTTCAGACTTGGATTAACATTTCTCACAATGTCTTTTTCTAAATCTGTTATGTCTACATTTACAACTTTGTTAAAAGGATCATGACATTCTGGCTTAACTTCAGTTAAAAAAGGTCTATCTTTATCATCATATGCTTTAGTGTAATCATATTTCTCTACGTTTCTATCACTGTCTTCAACATCTGGATTTTTTTCAACACCAACACTAGAAAATATGTCAGAAACATCTTGTTCTGCAAGAACAGAACCCCATACATTATTTATTTTTCGAACATTTGACTTAGTAGGATTTGAATTACCAGAGGATATTTGTCCATTTCTAGGAGGGGAGGTAATTTCCACTTTAATTTCTGTTGTTTTATCTTTTGAACTAGAAAAATACCTTGCTTTTTTACACTTCCATAGATCTGTGTCCTCATCACTTGATGCTGAGGACCCATCATCATTATATTTAATATCTGATCTGTCTCTGTTTTGATGTGGTTTTTGTGGACTTCTACGTGTACTGAATTGAACAGCATTGTCTCTCACATTAAATAGATTTGATTCATGGAAACTGAACACATTAGTTTCTTTCTTGGCAAAGCTAAATACTGAAGGTTCTGCCTTCACCCCTGTGTCTTTAAAACAAATATCAGTTGGTTCTTCTTTTACTTTTGAATGATGTAAACTAAACTGACCAGGTTCCTTTTTCATTTCAATATTATGGTGTCCAATGGAAGAATTGAACGAAGAAGCATCTTTAACTTGATCTACTGTCATTTCATCTTCAACTTTGATATTTGTCATACTAACTGCCCCTGCAGTCACACCAGAAGATTCATCAACCTACAAAAGAAATAGGACTTTGAATAACTTGACCATTATACCAGAAAAGGTTAATAAAAGAAGAGGCCAAAGGCCTTATAGATAGTTCCCATAGACCTCTAGCAGACGAATTTTTCACTAGAGTGGCCACCATTTTGAAAGGCAGTATATATCATTTTTCTATCTATTGTAACCAAATTTGTGGATTTTTAAACTATTGTTTTTCAGAAAGTAGTCAAGATATCAATAAATAAATTTAATTTATGAATTCACCAATGTTTTTGCTTTGATTTTGTATAATTTTTAAATTTTTTGTCCCCATAACAACGACTTGACCATAAATTTTATACACCCCATTTTAGAAAGAAATAATAGGAACTTAGCTTCTGATGCCTTTCAAAATGGCTGCTACTTTACCTGTAAAGTTGACAGTGTGACGTCACATGGGAACTATCTATAACTTAATTGATCAATGTCAACTAACTCTTATGGTAAGTAAAAGACAGTTTTCTTAAATTTAAAGTTTCTCCTGATATCAAAAAAGTTTATCTAACAAAGTCTAATAAAGGGGTTTTACAATATTTGAGGGAGCTTTATATCAAATACTTTGGCGATAACCGATAAGTGTGGTATTGTAGTTATGAAGGGGCATAATGATGAGGCTTTACTTTTTTTTATAAAATAGTTTTCATGGGGTCCTTTTGTAATTAAAGGGACGAAAAGCCCCTGGGAAAATATTTGAAATAATGGTGTAAAATTACCCATTCTCCTGGAATTTGAGATATCATATTAGCTATGCAGAGCCCCTATTTCATTCTATCTCTTTGTCGTAGATTTTTCCAGTCAATAGGGCAGATGCATAATTGTCAAGTCATACACATTGCACATGTCACACACATCATGTTTACATGCTAAGCTTTCACAAAAACACACATTTTCATCTAAAAAATTGTATTAAATAGTTTGAAAATGCGTGTGTTTGTGAAAGCTTAGGAAGGAGGATATGCAACTGTCCTATTGACAGGAAAATCTATGACAAAAAGATAGAATGAAATAACTTCTGAAAAAAACGGCTTCTGTATCGTCTAAGAGTGTTGGCTATTCCATAACTAAGCTCTGTAGTGAAAGCTTTGTCTGCAGAACAGTAGTTCCGAGAAGGGAAAAATACAGAAACCAAACAAATTTACAGTACTAAACCACACCACCAAACAGAAATGACCGTTACTAGCAATAATAATAAATTATCCTTAACAAGTACGTTTAGTCATAGAAGCGCGAGAAAACGCATAAACTATAACTAATCATTATTTTTAATTATTTTAATCACAGAGCACTGACAGAACTTACAATATCTTCAGATTCCGAATCTAATATTTCTCCGTCTTCTAAATCCGCCATTTTTGCGGCAAACACACGTTTTGGAACGTTCAGTGTTTCCAAACATTAAAGAGCTAACGCTTTGATTTGTATGTTCTCACCATTATTAGAGCACTTACATTGATTCGGCCAGCCTTCCTTGTATAGACATCGCAAAAGTTGATAGACGTATTAAATAACTTTAATCAGAATACAACTTACACAAAATGTTCTGTGCAAAGCCCCATAAACACAGGAGCATACATAATAACTGTTATTTTGACTCCATATAAACACCACCTGTCCATGATTCAAGCCCCTTTGTTTCAAACAGCACCTGTCTATAACACCAACAGTTAATAGGTTCAATGGATAGTCTTTACCGTCACTGTACTTTAAGGTCAACAGGTGGTTACCGAATATGGTTAAATAGTGCTGCCATCATTGATTTCCTGCCAGTGACCATTGTCTTTATTGACTCATGATAAGACATCGTACGTTTGCCAAATATTGCCTTTCCTATTTGTTCCCTATATCACCTATTATACATTTGTAGCGGTCTGGGTAGTTCAGTTGGTAGAACACTGTCCATAGTGCGGGATGTCCCGGGTTCGATTCTCGGTCCGACCCTGCATTTTCCTCCCTGCTGTTAAAGTTTGGTGGCCAGTCACGGTGGCCCTCGGAAGTGGTGGACTGGCAATATCTGCCCATATAAAGTCCATCCGATCGAATTTAGGGTGAGATTTCCCATAGAACCACGAGAAATTCAAGAATAACAGGGGAAACCGGGTGTAGCGCTCAGTTGGTGGAACACTCGCCTATAGTGCGGGAGGTCCCGGGTTCGATCCCGGTCCGACCTTGTATTTTTCTCCCTCCTGTTACACATTTTTTGAGTTCCTATTGCATTTATCGTCTCCCCTCATTCTTCATGTTTCCTAAAATTTTAATGTCTTTCATATTCGTTGATTGTGTTTTCTATAGTTTTATTGTGTTTCTTACAGTTTATTGTGTTTCCTATAATTTTGTGCTCCCTATACGTTTATCGCGTTACCTATTCGTTTTGTGTTCTCTATAATTTTTTAAATATTTGTTGATAAAAAGATTTCTCTTTCCATGCCGTCAGAAAAACAGAAAAAATATATCAATTTAATTTTTTACATTTTAATCAAAGTGTATTAAAGATATACTATATCAATGATAACATTTAATTTGTTAACTTTACATGAGAGTGAATTGCCATCGCATACTTTTCATTCATACGGCATTTTGAAAAGTGTCCTAATTTTGCGCTTGGTGTAGCGATTCGTTTAATAGTTGTCAGACGCTGAGGAATTGTTAAAACTACCGACTTTTGCCATTATGTGGGCGTCGGTGACCAAGTGGTCCAAACAGCGCTTTAAAAGGATCACAACACTTCTTACAGTCTAGGTTCGGATCCCAGTTTTAGAAGGTTTGTCAATTTGCTTGCCGAAGGTCCGTAGTTTTCTCCGGACACTCTAGTTTCGTCCACCATCTAAAACTGATACCTCAATAGAAGTAAAGGAGTCTTGATCAATATAGGCCAGGGGTGTTTAGCACCAATAATCACTCAATTCTGTAATTTTCATTATATCAAGCAGACATAGAACATACACATTCAACTTAAGTAACAAGAGGTAATGTGGCAAAAAGTTTAAAGCTTTTGAAAGATGATTATAAATTGCAGCAACAAATATATTGTTATCCAAAGAATTTAGACAGTGATTTTATTTAACTTTTTTGGTAATCAATGCGGCTTGTTGACATTACGAAATAAAGTGTAACAAAAATCTTTAATATTTCTACATTTTGACTATAATATAAATATTTGACATACATGTACAACTTCGCTTTTGATGTTTTACTTGTAATGGGTGCCCTTCATAATGCAGTCGGGGTCAATGTTCAAGGTAAGTACTTAGTTTTTGTTCTTCTGCCCTTGTTACTATTTTGGGCTTTATATATATATATATATATATATATATATATATATATATATATATATATATATATATATATATATATATATATATATATATATATATATATATAAAATGTTAGCCTATATCTGACTTTTGGTATTTTGGCCGTTTTGTATTGACACATTACCTTTCTTATGATTAAGATATTTTGATGATAGATATTTTGCTATATAATATCTCATTATTTCATTCATTTAGATTGATGCAATTTACAAAATAACATTCAGTAAAAGTTTTGTAGCTAAAGCATTATCAGATGGGCGTATCATGCACATTGAAATTTTTTTCATCATAATTTTTCAGAGAACCACCATATTTGTAAAGTTTTTTCCTGCTACCTTAAGGTCAATGTTCAATGTTCAGACCTTTTTGGAGACCCCAAACATTCAAGTTATTTACAATCCGCGTTTAAACTTTATTTCTTTTACAGCGATTTAGAAACAAGTTGTGCAACTTATATTAATCTAGCTCGTTGGCCCGAATTGTAGCGCGCGTGAGGTCTTATTGTGGGAGGAAAACCGGAAAACCCGGAGAAAAACCCACGTGCTCAAGCAGGTGACCTCATACCTAATCACATACGACGCTGGGATTCGAACCCCGGTCGCATTGGTGATAGGCGGGAGCGCTAACCACTGCGCCACTTGAACCCGCGTTTCTTGATCGTACACACAAGACTAATAGGACCTTTAGCATGATATACTTTTCCTTATACCTATATTTATAACTTGAACAATCACTGAGACAATATGGGTCAAGGTCAGTTGTTTAATTGTAAAGGAGTTTTACAGCTAATCATTTTAATTTCATTTATATCAAGAAAGCTTGTTATTGGATTTTGGAGAAAACCAGAGTACCGCCAAAAAAAGAAATTTTACAACTGACAAACTTTCTGGAATAAGAGAGAGACAATTTGATCCATAAGCCAGTGTTTAGATCGCATGACGTCAGAGGCCCAACATCAGTTTAGGTATAGTTAGAATTGAGAACACTCCCGATTTATATGTCAGATAAAGCTTATAAAATCAATTACAAAAAGGTTCAATATTTGTAGGATTATCATGTGCAGGTGCAATTATCTTTGCTCATTCTAACAAAGTATTGACAAGTTCTTTGATCAATTCCTGCTAATCTCCAATTAATGGATATTTAGAAGCAATTGAATTTCTTCTTTGTTCTCAATTTCTGTAAAGTAAGTTGTCTATGCAACATCAATCGATAAAATACTAAATAGAATCAACAAATTTAATTGCGTGGGCAAATAAAAATAATATTTGCTCCATACATGCAATAACAGGCCGTTTCGGAAACTTAAATGAGGATATGCTGTGTCTTTTCCAGAGTGTTTCTGGTAAAAGGCTTGTCTGATATTTTCTTAACTTCATTAGGATTAATAAGTGTAGTTTTACTTTTCGCTATTTCGTTTTTGGTCCCTCGTGCTTATCTTCGTTGAACCAAAATTGTACCCAGGTTGAATCCTAATGGATCCTAATGGTTTATGTTTACTTTATAACTTGTATGATGAAGAAAACACCAGTAAAACTATATATATTTTTTATCTGTGTGCCAATGCAAAGTAACATAGCCAAATATCGTTTATTTTGCGCTCGGAAGAATTCTTTTAATTTATAATTATATCTGGACCAATGCAAACCCATATGAATTTCATCTTGATATTTATGATAAACCACTCTTAACAATACACTAGAATATCGCCCAGATCTCTACAATCATTCATGCTCTGAGGTAGTACGGGGTTGTTTTCAAGGAAATTTGGTAAAACATTTGCATTGCTTGTAAAAAGCTAACAACATACAGGAATACAGTAATGAATAAAGTGGAGACAAAAGAAAAAAATATCAGAAATTATTTCCGAATAGGCACATGGTGCAGGAAAAAACGAAAATGCTAAAGATCCCTACTTTCACAATGTCCGTTTTTAACCCACACATGATGTTTAAAATTCAACAAATAAAAATTCCAAGAAACAGCAATATATCATTTGCCTTAGAACCTCTTAATATGAAGGCATACAGAAATCAGAAGTTTCACATCCTAGTTTATTAGCTGAATGAACTTATTTAGTGAAACAATGAAACGTTGAACATGCCCTTCATCTAAATTCACATACATGTGTGTACATTTATATAACACAAATACCAGTTAAATTTTGATGTGCCAGATGTGCACATTTCGGAAATTCATTCCTAATCAGTGACACTAAGACCGAAAAGTTGAAAATAATGAATCTAAAGTTCCAAAATTATATAAATCCAAACCCAGCTAAGGAATGCTATGCACGAGGGAACAAATCTTAGTTTTAAATCAATTTCAAATTTTACGTCATACCAAAATTTTGTGTTATTTGTTTGTTTGTTTTTTTAAATTCATTTAACAGTAAAGAGAAACAACTGGACAGATACCGTAAAAGATGTATGTCAAATAAAAACGCACCTGCTTATAAAGCCCTTGTCATTCCTAGGTGGGTACCAGACAAATATCAAGTGAAAGTGCACCTGCATACAAATGCATACAAAAGCCCTTACCATCCCACTAACCATGCAATAAATGAAACAGGAATAAAAACTTTAACGTTGAACGAGTAACGGAAAAGTACCAAATTAAAGAGATCTTTTGGCTGAATTACATATAGTTTGGTAGAACCCTTGCTCTTACAATTGTTGTTAGATGGAAGGAAAACATTATTTATAATTTATATGAAGATTGCTATATCAAGTTATTTATTTCAAAAATTAAGATGAATATGATAGGCTGCAAGTGGTAAATTATTCCATGAATATCTGTGAATATCAATATTACGATTTCTATTATATTTCTAATAATATATTATATTTCGATTTTTCCTATTTTATTTTCATTACAAACACAGCATTTTGCTATTCCACACTTTACAAAACGATATATTTCAGTAATGACTGAATATGACATTGTAATAGCAGTTTGAAATATTAATGATGGTTTTGGTGTTAACGGGGTTGTGGATCAGTGTTGTGTGACAACTAGGATCTAATTTAAAACGAACACCACTGAATTATTCATGCTATTTATATTATAGCATCACAATGGCTCTCCATTAATTAAGGCAATAAATCATGAACAATTTAATAAAACAAGCATCAAAAAGTTAATATCAAATTATCTTTATAACACATTACAAATAAATGTATCTACATTATAATTATATATGTATAAAACTGTTTCCACAGTTTTCTTTATTTTTTATCTTTGTTTTAGATATTTGTATTGTGTTTATAAATAAAATTAATGTTCATTCAAAAGTTTAAAATTACAGTCATAAAAAACAGGGGCTACATCAATGTGTTTGTACTGGTTGACTCTGTCACTAATAACATTTGTTTGTTTAAGTATTTTTTATTCAAATTGCACAAACATGATCACTGAAGAAGTTGCGGCATTACAATTGAATAAAAAAGGAAGGAAATGACCAGTATTGCACACTTTTTTAATATACAAATTATTATTATCACTATTGTGAATAGATTTGGATTTGAAAGCTATAAAGAGTTTGATATTAATATCTCGTGAGTAAGACGGGTTAACTATTCAAAGTTAAAGCCGCATAAAGTTTTCCTAGGAAAAAATGAAAACGGTGCTGATCTGAAAAATTATGTTCCTAATGAACAATGTTACATTTGGTTCAACGATAAAAGCTCGAATAAATACAGAAATAAGAGTAATTTCTCAGCGAGTTGTCGACCTATGGGATCTAATTTTATAACGTGATTACGTCATAAAAAATCAGGTCATTTAAACTTACAAAACGGTGAAATACTATAGATTTAACACAGAATTTCATTAAATTTGTCTCTTGTGACTTTGCAAGGGTTAAATAACATCATTGCTTATACATTTGGATATTAATAACGGACAATTTCTGCAATTTGTCAGGTTTCATCTTTGATTCATTCGAGTTCCCGTACATCCGTGCGCATGCTCAAAGCTAATAATAATCATCATTAAATTGACCAACCCTTTAGAGGATTACGTTTATTTTAAGCTAATAGGAATGAAATTTTAGAAAATGAATCTCACGAATTAGGATTAGAAGATATCTATCTTTTAAAAAATATATTTTTAGAAAAACCCAAAAAATTCAGAAAATTGAAAAAAAAACTTAATGCAGCTTCAAAAAGAATAAACATAATGTAGATGTAGAACCTGTATAAAGCATTATTTATGTAACTATAAAACTAAGAACATGATTACTATTACAATAACCATGATATTAAAAACAAACGAACAAGCAAGCAAACAAAAAACAACAGTAAGAATACTACTACTACTACTACTACTACTGGTTATAATAATAATAATAATAATAATAATAATAATAATAATAATAATAATAATAATGCTTTTAATCATAATTCTGCTGCTGATGATGATGATTAATATTATTATAATGGTTTTAATCATAATGATTAAGATATTATTATTATTTATTTTATTATTATTATTGTTTTTATAATAATAATAATAATAATAATAATAATAATAATAATAAAGTGATAACGCTATTTGAAAGTTGAGTGAGTTTGGTTTTTACATTAATAAACCATTACTTTTTTGTCATGTTGTAAAGGCGGGAAATTTAGAATTTAAAAGATCGGTGATTGTCTAATTTATGATTATTGTGATTCTAAAAACATCAACACTGTACTGTTGAGATGTTGTAATTATGGTTTTGCACAATATTCGATTTGTACGGAATAGCTCTGGCATTTAGAAAACCATAAATAACATATTTCAACATTTCAAGTTAAATAATGCTTTGAATTCTGATAATTCAATTAGAGTTATTATATCATAATTAGTATCAATATCAAAAAAGTTTTTCAATAAAAATGCTGTTATTGATTTGTTCAAAATGCAGACTTCATCAAACATTCACAGTTGCTGGCACTTCCATGGCAGTTTTGTCTGACAAATAATGAAGATTTATAAGCTTAGGATCATTTTAGAGTTTGATCTGGGTAAAAGTGCCGAAAAATAACTCGTACTTCTTATGACATAAAATTCATATTATGTGTCATAAATGAGAAAAATAAAGTTGGTAATGTTATTTATAATTTTTATTGAATGCAAAAATTTACGTATATAATGTTTGAGAAACAATTTTAACGAACAAGTCTTTATTTTCAGGAGAACTAGACGGATCTGTTTTATGTTTCGCCATTGTTTGGTTTGCCGGCGTTGTTTTGAATGGTCGCTATTTTTGTCTCGTAAGTTGGCATTGTTTTGGTTAGTTTCCATGGTATTTGTTTCTTTAGCTCTGGTTTAAAAGGTAATATATTTTTAGAATATTTTATTTGAAAAATTTTAGCCAGTGTTTCAGCTACAAATTTAACTGGATATAACGAAATGTATATATTTCAGTAACACATTTTACTTAATATAGCGAAATGTATGTATTTCAGTCACAATTTTCTGGATATAGCGCAATGTATGTATTTCAGTTACAAATTTTACTGGATATAGCGAATTTTGCTTATTTTATTTACAAATTTTACTGGATATAGCGACTTTTATTGTATTTCAGATACCAATTGCACTGAAAAAAGCAAAATATATACATTTCAGGTACAAATTTACTGGGAATAACGAAGTTTATGTATTTCAGCTACAAATCTTATTGGATATAGAGAAATATAGGTATTTTAGCTACAAACATCACTGGCTAAATATATGTATTTTAAATACAAATTAAACTAAATATAACGAAGTCTATATATTCCAGCTACAAATTAATCTGGATATAACAAAGTATATGTTTTTCAGCTACAAATTGAATTGAAATTAACGAAGTTTATGTAATTAAGCTACAAAGTAAACTGGATATAACGAAGTATACGTATTTCAGCTACAAAGTAAACTGGATATTACGAAGTATACGTATTTCAGCTACAAAGTAAACTGGATATAACGAAGTATACGTATTTCAGCTACAAAGTAAACTGGATACAGCAAGGTAGTAGTGAAAAATTTTCAGCTGCAAATGATCCTGATTTCAACTTCAAATAACGTTGTAATAATTAAGAATTAAAACGATATTTTAGAAAAATTATTTCCTATCAAAACCAAACAGCATTAGTTTTACTTATGTAACAGAGATTAAGATTGTACATTATTTGTCGATAAATCATAATATAAAATTAAATTTCATAACCAACCACTTATTAAGAATTTTTTGTAGTAAATTTAAAATAAACTTGACAAATAAAGTGATCGATGTGAAAAAAGTATTTAATTCAAAATTTCCTTTTTGCAAGATGAATTTTACTAAGAAAAAAAATCTATATATTTACATTCGGACTGTAATGCAATATACGTTTTGTTATAGAAAAACAAATGTGTTATTAAATAATTTTCCAAATGGGAAAACAGCCCTTTATGGTGAAAACAAACAAATTAGTGTACATTTATAGCTGCCCTCTTTATGTGTCATTATATCACTTTATAATAGAGGAAGGACATGTTTACCAATCCATTTAGAAAGCAAATTATTACACTGCCTTAACTTAAATGTCATGTGCATTTTGACACGTGTGATCAATATATTTTGGATATAGCTAAATAATGATAAAATAATTGCTACGTCTTCCAACATTTTTAGTATTGGAAAATTTTAATCAATTCTTCTCAAATGAAGGATATGTATATACATGGTTGTTCAATATTTGGAGTATGCGTTTCTTTCTGCAGGAACATTCATTCACGTGTTATTTATTTATATATTTTTTAATGTTATATATATATATATATATATATATATATATATATATATATATATATATATATATATATGTGTGTGTGTGTGTGTGTGTGTGTGTGTGTGTGTGTGTGTGTGTGTGTGTGTGTTGATGATTTTTATTTTATGCGTTATGCCATTTGGAACTGCATGTAGATGTATACGCAACCTTCCACACACACACACACACACACACACACACACACACACACACACACACACACACACACAGAGTATAAGTACTCAGACCACACCACACGGCATTAATTCGACTGCCCGACTAAAGTCAGGAAATTGTGAATTTTATTTTCATTGGTTCTAACATGTTTTTGTCTTTTACGGTTGTCCGTTTTGGTTGACTATTTATATCTTTAGCTGGTATTGTGTTATGTTTGTTGTGTTGACTTTTGTTTTTTAAAGTACATGATTGGTTACAATTCTTTCTTAACCTTTGAAACCATATTGGAATAAATTGCATATGACATCTAGATTATACACACACTAAGTGTTCTGCGACACCGCATATGTTTGATTTATTTCTGTTTAGTCTGATTGATCACAACTCAACCAATGCAAATAGCAGTTGGTGCTCGTTCCGGGGTTCAATCTTCTTAAACGGCGACTTTTGCAACCCAATCAAATTCATTATTTTAAATTGGTAGATTTAATGAGCAATAAAGCTGGCAACGACTGGATATAAGAAAACGACTTTTAGTAGAATGCTAACGAACATTAAATCGATTCATACCGTCAAAAACTCATAGGTGATTACATAATGCAGATCCACTTATTTATATACATTTGTTAAAATTTTCCCAAAAAAAAAATAATCGTATTGAATTCTGAGTCACCAACTATAAAACAAACAAATTTACAGAGATTTGAATTTCAATAAGTTATTTACATCTGACAATAACTTATAGTGAACCATAATGACATCATGTTGTTTAAAACTAAATGAAATAAATCAAATTTTACAGCTACAATAATGACAGATCTCTCAATTTATCCTATATCAAAACGTATTCTGCATTTCATCAAGTTCTTGTGCGTAATTTCCGATGACCGTTATGCAGTTATATCTGTGGTTAGGGGGGTAATTTTGTATATAAACCTCATGAAAATAACACAATAAATTGGTGTGAAATATATTTGTGGTATTACAGAAATTCATGATGGTGTCGTAAAACCCATAATATTTCCAATATAAGGCGGCTTCAAGATCTGTCATCATAAAGAATTCAGGTTCTCACAGCTTCGTAATCACGGAGACACAAACCAACTTCACACATAATTATAGCTTATAAACCGAGAATAACATGAAACGAAATTCTTAAATCGCTTAATCAATACGTTTGTTATTTTATGCCAAAGAAGAAAATTTGATTATCAATTAGAGAAGGAATGCCGGATTTAAATATAACCAATAATTACTGTAGACATAAAACAAATTGAGACTGACGGTGAGCTGTGATTTTAAAGGCGTTTTTAGTTTGTACATCTCCACATCAATGTTATTAAAACAGAAGCCGAGGCCAAATCCTGACGGAAAAACTTTTTTACAATGTTGTTTGTACAGGCTAAAGTGAGACATGTGCTTTGTTAAGAGTACTCGAAGAAAGCGGATTAATATTCGTTTGTTGAATTTTATTTGTTAGTACAACACAAAGAGATGGATACTATAAACGTCGCTTTAAGTAGAAGATTCCTTTGACTCAATGTCTTATATACGCCGTTCTGTCTACCTAATAACATCCTTTACGATGTTCTTACAAAATAATCACCAAATTTAATTGCAAATTTATGGTGAAAACTAAATGTAGCTGTTTATTACAAAAAAGGCATTAAATTACGTTTATCATAACATCCGGGTAAAGATTGTTTTAGCATTTTTAAATCATTTGTAACTCTAAAAGAAGATAAAAAAAACTTACATAGGTGCATTGAAGAGTTCATAGTGTTCAGATATACAACATGGATTGATTTTGGATTCTAAAGCATTCAGATGTACTTAAATGAGTATTTCGTAGTGTTCTAATGCACTTAAACCGTTATTATTGTTAAATTAGACTTATTGTTTCTTAAAATCTTCTAAATCTTTAAATTAAAAAACCTACAAAATGTGCTTGATTAGGAATGACCTTATCTGTTTAGTTTCAAATTCGTATTTTATTCGATGGCTGTGCATTTCGATTGTTTTCCAATTGTCTTTGACATGATAAAGAAGACTTAGCTTTCATTTCTTCTTTTTTTCTTGTTTCATCACCATTCATCTTCCGTTATAAAAGACGATATTTAATGACAAACGCGATGTAAAAACAACACTTCTCAAATAGAGAAAACCTATGTTACATCAGCAGTTATCCCATTATTCACGAGACAATTTTCTTATTAACAATTACATTGTATTTTTTATACACTTTGAACTCATTAAAGTAATACTAACAAACTTCAAATAAATTTATACGTACATGTGTATATTCAATTTAGGAGGTAGAGAATAATTACTGTCAGCAGAGACTCGTTCGATTAGAATTCGGAGACAAGTTGAATTTAAGTAAAGATTATATAAAGGTTCGATATACGAGTAATTTGCCTTTATGTTTCATCAACAAGATTGTTAGCTAAACACTATATAACAATTTATCATCTATCATTTATTGCAAATGTCATGTACAGAATTTTAAATTTTTACCGGAAGAAATATTAACCTTTATGCAAATTACAATTATATATATATATATTTACAGATGACGTAAAATGTAAAATGATTAGTTGGTTATTCGGTTGTTACTTGTCTGTTCATTGCATGCGCAATGCTTTTGCAGTCATTTAAACAAGATCAATATATTTTGTCGATCTGAATTTTGAATCTACCTACAACGTATATTTTTTGGATTAAGTTTTGTTCAGTATAATATCTTAATAGTTGTACATATGGTTTCCACTGATTGATGGCTATAACACAGCTCCAGACAAATCGCGGCTCTATAAACATATATTTTGTACGTCTTTGACATCGTATGACGTTAAGATTAAGTATCATTTCTCACACATGTATAAATTGGCTCTGTTTGATACAAGTTACATAACGGACAGCGGTTTCTAACACGTCATTAATCATTTCCAATTAATTGTCTGATTTTCACATGTTTATTTCCAAGTTATATCAAAGCTATAATTGATTTATAGTTCTATTATTACTTCCCACTGTTTTGTTATCGACTTTTTTCAATTATAATTGATTTACAATATTCAGCATTTATAAGTATGTTTTATCTTCTGCCTTGTTCTTAGTTTGTTTTATTTAGCTGGGGATATTCATTTGGCTAAGGTCAGAGCGGATATTTGGTGTTGTAGTTGACTAACCGTTATAAAACTGTAACATCCTATATATAGAATAAGTAAGTGTTGAATAAAGGTGTGTTACACCCCATTCAAGGTTCTCTCAATTATATCGAGGCGGTCAGTTCTTGAATGGTAGTAAAAACTGGAGTACCTAAAGAAACCCACCGTCCATAACCATCTTTCTCACACTAGGATCTGCCAAAGTTTGATTCGAACCTAAGCGGTAAAAGGCACTGTGATCCATAAGTGAGCGCTTTAGACCGCCCGGGCAACGAGGCCCCCTTAGACTTTTTTGTTTTATATTTAATAATGTATGCAAGTGTTTAGAAAAGGCAAAAACACCTAAACGCATTTAAATTTGCAACTTACAACTTCTTGTTGACTTGCAAGCTTAGAGTTATCTAGTTGTCTAATGTTGAATGCATCCAAGTACATTAAAATGTCATAAAGAACCAGAAACATTGTATTACTAAACTGGTAAAAAGCCTTCTTTTTAAATCCTTGATCACAAAATACACAGCGATGTTTGTAGCATGTCATTCAAAAATACATCGACACGTTCTCCATCAAAACATCATGATAAGTCGAATAAACAACACCCTCAAACACTGATATCCTGATGTATAATTAAAAAAGGCTGTGGTCAAAAACGGAGGATCATTACCGTTTTCTTTTGAGGAATCAAATCAGTTTATGTTTTGATAGTCTTTTCAACAGCAAAGTGGAAAATGTATTTGTCAAAAGATATTTAAAAAGGAAGAAGATAGATACCGGGCAAGGGTTAAATATTACACCAGTCTGAATTTCCTTGGACACTCTATGCTTTGCAGCTGTGTGTAGGGTTCTATATAAAAAAAACCTGGGATATTCCTTTACAACCTGGTTCTATATTAAAAAAAACTGGGATATTCCTATACAAACTGGTGCCGAAAGGGGCGCCGCCTCATTTTGCTTCAGACTGAAATATTAGTGGAGCCGTAGAAAAAGTTATTAACCCCGATTGATAGGTGACTGGCTTGTTTTCTACACTATTTATATACTAGTATTTCAAGATGTCATCACCTCCTCTCGTTTAAGAATTCGGATGAATTTCTTTATTGTTCATGTTTTCCGCTCCCTGCTACTTCTTTTTTTTCAAAACAAGACCATTGATCTTGCAAACTCTCTCTAGGCAATAAGTGTGTTAAGGTCAGACGAAATTCGGATTACATATGACACCAACCTCTAGTAAAGCAAAGAAGAGCATGGGCGTCTGCAATTATATCCTAATACATTAATTGTAACGGGTTTTAATCTTTGTAGGTCTCAAACCAACATTTGTTCAAAGATAAGCTCGTGGGATTTTAAATGACCTTTCTCCAAACTTCAATTTGTCTCAACTATATAAAGCATTTGCAATTGAAATATTTAATAAAGTATTCACCAAAACGCTTCCTTACAAGCGTCTCCACGGAGACTGATAATTTCATTATCAACATGACGCTCTACTTTATCTCCCATGAGACACCAAACTTTGTTGTAATTTTTTATCGTAAATGACGATTTTTAGCATATAATAAATATCAATTTAAACAAAATATATTTGTTTTGTTCTTCTCCCTATCTTACAGACATGCTGAGATTACTTGACTGTCTCTATTCAGAGCGATGTTTTTTTAATTGGCGTTACTTTGAAGTTAGCTAGTTGATTCGATACATAAACAGTTCGGACACTCTTCTTCTATATACATGTACCATTATGCCATTACTTCATGAAATTAGGTTTAGGTAATTGACACTTTACGACGTTTTGTTTGTTGTCAAAATGTGCTGGTTTTATTTTATTGAAGGCTGACCATAGATAATATAGACGGTCTGTTGGCATATAGTAGAATCAGAGTTTTTCTTTCCAGATTACCCGGTCTCACTCTTAACCGTTGATAAGCTTTGACTGCCTGCAATGCTTCTCGAATCACGTTTCTTTGGTTTTCTTTGTCACAATTATGTACCATTGTTTTCAGTTTTATCTTTTTGCATACTAGAATTGTCTTAGCACTCAAATTATAACTATTTGTGAAAATAATACAAAAATCTAGTGCTTGTTTTCATTTGAAAGCATGTCACGGACTTGCTAAATAATATTTTGTTTGCCAAAAAAATGGAATCTAAACTAAACTGAAAAGAGAGGAATAATAAACATAATTTTATCAATTAATCTACAGTCAACATGAAGGATATTAGGTTCAAACAATTTAAAAATAAGGTAAATATCTTTCATATATTATTATTATTATTATTATTATTATTATTATAAGTAGTAGTAGTAGTAGTATCTCCTTATAATAATAATAATAATAATAATAATAATTCATATAATGGAGTATGAAATAAATGTTCATTGAGCCAACTATCTAATCAAAGTTTTTGTTTCAATTTAAATGTTTTTGTGATTGTCTTTTACAAATATTCTCTTGCACATTTAATAAAAAAAATTAAAAGCTTATTCTGGAAATAACGTTTAGACGTGTCTGTTTAAATGGTAAAAATTACATTTGTAAATAAAAACGTCTTCTGTGCATTTACAAATTAAATAAATAGCTTTCGAAACCTTTTAGTGAGTAACATCGACGAGAATTTAACAACTCAATTTTCATTTTTAGAGATATTTCAGATTAAGGCATCACGTTATATATATATATATATATATATATATATATATATATATATATATATATATATATATATATATATATATATATATACATGTATATCCACTTCAGAGTCTGAATAATGTAACGAAGAATGTTTTGAATTAAATAGTGTGACAGAAGATAGAGAGAAATACAAGTGCATTGTAAAATTGGAAAGATATCCTACTGTTGTAAGTATCAGTAGGTATGTGTACTGATATTTATCGGCTTATATATTAAATCTATATTTCAATATTTCTGTTTTTATATATAACATGATATGATATTATAAATGATTCCTTGATCATAGGATTGAGCTTATTCTAAGTATAACGGCATATAATGCTACTGTAATTGTTTTTCACACTTTAATCAGCCAATCAGAACTCTTTCACTTGTGTTCAGAAAATAACTTGAATTCATTAATACATGTATTTACAAATATGTATACAGAATAATCAGGGGACATAATAGTTTACCCGCAGCCATTTTCTTCTTTTTCAACTTTTTTCCGGAGTGTTTTTCGGAGATTGCTTATTCTGTTATGGTTATTATTTAACTCCGTGATCTTATCCCCAGTGTACAGTATTGGATTATTGTGTTTATATGTTTAATGTTTATATGTATGACATGTATATTTATTATAAGTATATTGTGATATAATTGTTATGCAGGCATCAGATTTTGTATATTAATGTGTAAATTACCTCTTGTACCATAAACGTTGGTTTAGAGCGAAGGTTTTGCTGTTTCCATGTACAAGTTTGAGTTGAATAAATTGAATTGCCTTTCCTCTTTTACTTTTTCCATTTTTAGGCCTATTTTGTCCCGCATTTTGACAAAAATTGTTTTTTTTTTTACAATATAAAGGAAACCATTTATTTCACTTTATTGATTTTAAGATAAGATAGAGAACACATATTTACGTTAAATCAGTATTATAAAACGCATGCAATAAGGCATATACACATGTATATATATATGTGTGTGTGTGTGTGTGTGTGTGTGTGTGTGTGTGTGTGTGTGATTTTTTTTTAAAAAAAATATTTTTCAAAAATCTGGTTTCTATGTGTCTATTTTTAGTATCCCGAGGTCTCGGTGCCCGAGTGTTCCGAAGTGCGCGCTTCTGGATCACAGCACTTCTCACCGGCTAGGCTCGTATCCCACTAGAGCAGATGCTAATTTTAGAAGGTTGTCAGTTTGCTTGCCGAAGGTCTTTGGTCCAGTTTTTTCACCACCCAGAACCAACCGCCTCGATATAAGTAGAAGAACCTTGACTGGAGCCTAAAACACCATTTGCTACAATGTTTTCGTATTTCATTTGTGTGTCTTTAACATTTCTAAGTATGGCTGTCATCATGTACAACTGTATACGAGCATGTTGCGAAATGTCGCTGAACAATTTTGCTATAGATTTAAACATTAACCTGTTAGTAAATATATGTGTATACTAATTGTCTAAGTAACCAATGTTTCTTTGGTGCAAAACACTTTACATGCAAGTCAGGAAATTATTGCTCTTGAATCCGAAAAATATCGATATATAGTCGAGCCGTAATCAATGAATTAAATATTATATAGTTCTTTTCTACCATTAGTTAAGGCAGCGTATATTATGTTGTTCTAAAATCTCAGACGGAGAGAGCAACAAGCTAAGCACTCATGTGAGAGTCTTGTTAAAACTGGCGTAGTAGTCACATACAAACTTCCGTTCATTGTATACAAGTGCTACACTTAGAGGTTTATTTATTGCGCGTATTAATGGTATTGTCTCACTGGATTCTCTATAAATTGGATTAATTTTCTTGATTATCACATTCGATATCTATTTTATTCAATATATAGCCTAGTAGAGAATAGAAGAAGCTGGTTTTTATATTAGTGGTAATTTAGCATAAATGGTTTTATTCTCCAGATGTAACCATTGATCAATTAATATTATCACACAAATGTCATTACTTCTCTCAGCTTTGATAATAATTTATAGACATAGCATGTGTACGTTTGATGGATTTTGTCTGTTTACTTAAAATAGTGAACAAATATATTTAAATTAAAGTCACATGAATCATGGGGTTTGATCTCAACGTCTTAGGGATTCACAAAAACTTTATCAATTGGGTAATTTGGGTATTTGATACCAATACAATTAGTATGGTGTTTTATTAGCTTTTCCTGACCGCGTAAAAGCGCATTCCCAAGTTCAAACCCAGACGTCACACCGCTGTTGTTTTCACAGTTATATTCTGGGTTTAAGGTATTATAAAAATTGTCACGATAAGGATTGCTAAAAATGCCGATTTGACGCTTCAAACATTTAACCAATTAAAAAGAAAATAAAAAAAGCAAAAGATTAAAGCATTGAACATAACTGAACACTTAAAACAGATCAAGATTGATGGCAAGATTTGCAAACATAAAATTATTCATAACTTTTGTCACGTGCAGAATTTTGATAGTTATTTTGATAAAGAATCATAAATCTGCACATGATTCAAACACTAACACACGGAAATATAACTTTAATGTTTTATTGTTAAACGGCATTGTGATATTTAAATGGATTCGTGTCAAATATAAGCTTTAGAGTGAATTCATTCAATTTTATTACACAATGATAATTTACAATGACAACTGGTATTTTAAATGAACTAAAAAACATTATTTTGAAACTTAAAAAATATATATTTTATTTGTCCAACACAACACAAAAATGAAGATCAAGGCATATTTTTAAAATGCAGTTGGAATCTGTCTATCTGTCCATGTTTCAGCGACCTTGTTTTATAAATTATTTTTCTATACTCCATCTGAGATTGTTTTTGAATCATTCTTTCTAAAAGATACATACTGCCTTGAAAGCCATTTTTTGAACATTTTCCCATAGTTTTGGGCAAATATTCAATAGTTTTGGGTTTCAAATATCAAAACATTACTTTCGCATTTCGCAGTTCATGTCATCCCTCAGATAATGTCCACTCCTCTACTTTTGGTTCTGTGGCAGATCGTCCGCCTCGAGAGCAAGTGTTCGTGGGTTCGAACCCCGGTCGGGTCAAATATAACTCTTTAATATTTAAGATACTGTTTATTCCCCTGGTTCTCACCATTAAGAGTGTAGAGTATCGAATGGATCACGCTTTACCAGGATAATGGACTGGTGAAGTGGTATGTTTGTCTGTGGAGCCTCTGTGAGCTATCACCTTACCCAAACTCGTCCTACGTGCGCGTCACTATACGACAGAACATAATACTACTTGCAAATTTCGCATTATCATTGAACGTATAACATTGAACTATGATTTCCTGATATAACAAAGAGTATGGCCCTAACATAGTATTGTCAAACGTGTCGAATTTATATTATTACAGTAGGAAAGAAATTTGAAGCATACTGGTTCTCGAACCTCTCGTAGTGCTTAATGGAACTGCAGATGAATAATAGAAAAATAAGGAATATGAGCACGGCTGATTGACAAGTGGGCATGTTTCCTCATTAAAGCATCATTAAAAGTTATCATGATTGTAGTTAAGTGAGTGTAACAAACTGATGAATTCTAACTACATTGTCGTTAATAACGCTATTAGAACAACCACAAAACCTGACCATAATTTCAGTCAGGATTGTTGCTAAGAAAGTTATATACAAAGTGGTTCATTCAGTGGTCTAATTCAAACAGTCAATTTGTGCGGTTTTTCTTTTTTCTTCCTTTCCTCTTTTTTTTTTTTTTTTTTTTTTTTTTTTCTTTTAATTTTTTTTTGCATATTTTGAAAAATATGCGTTGTTTGAATGCATTTTTTGATGATATAAACAGCTTTATTATTCTGGTGTAAACAAATAACGATAAAATGACAAAATCAACACGTAAGTGTTAAATCCTCTTACATGTATACATGTATTCTGGAGAAGTAAAGGTACGTAGCTCATTAATACGACATTATATACGATATTATAAAAAACGTTTCCTTGCAGGAATCTTGCATCATTTAGTCATTATATCTGTAGATTAGAAACCACGTAAAATGACGTCATTAATTATTCTATTATTGCATTGACGTTACTGATGGCAACGACGTTTGTCTGATTAAGGTCAAATACGTCTCGGTTGCCGAATGGTCTAAAGTTACCGATCGCATTTTCTCGTTTTCTTTGTCATCCTATAACTAAACTCCTAAGTGATAGAATCTTAACTGGGACGTTAAACAACATCAGTTAACTTTACTGCAAATTACTGCAAAGCACCGTTTTATCCGGATACGAAATTAAAAAAAGAAAATTCAAACGAAACTTTCTAGTCTAAAATAGTTATTCCTTACTCTCTGTAGCTTAAAATTAATGTTTATAAAACCGTCAGTATGAGCAATCGTAGACCTAATACAGCATTTGTAAGGTTATAATTCGCCAATATAAACCGCCAATTAGGATATATAAGTTCTCTTTAATAGTCATTGATTTTTCATTTAAAATCCTCGACCACAAATAACAAAAAAGTCAATTTTGTTTAAATCTGTATGCGCAATTTTCTCAATTTTTCACAACATTTTTTTTCCGGAATCTTTTCCCGGTTTTTTTAGAACTGATAATTATTAATTATGTATGGTACATAATTACTAATTGACACATCATTGGAATAGATCACTATGTATAGGGTATTTAATACAGTGTATTTGATGATAAGATCGATCGCTTCCTGGCTTAATTTATAAGTGTGTGGACGGCGGTGTTACACTTTTAGTTTCTGTGAACTAGGGACAAGTAGGCACATATCTACATAATTTTTCTAAACGACTTGATCAAGTTTTTTTTGTGAAAATAATTTTAGTGGCGATTTAGGAAATTAAGTTGTGGAGAAACATGATAGATAACTTCATGATTATTAATTCAAGAGAAATGTAACATTTTAATAATGATTTAAACAAACAAACAGTTGCCGAAAAAATAATATGGTGCCGTTATAATAAAATTTGGATTAGAAATCGAGCAAGTTTATAGAGTGCCATTTTAAAAATGGATGATTTCAGTTTATAGCCGATAAGATATTAGAAATAATTATATATGCGCACAATAGAATTTGAGTATTTTATTCACGTGTTAATTAAACAGAGTGTTTATTAGTTTCGTATTATTAAAATTGAAATTTTGTATTAATAAATGTGGAATTTAGAGCAAAAAAAACAGTGTACTTGCTAACATTTTTCGCATTTGATAACATTTAACAGTAAATTATTGATTGTGACGGCGAAAGGAACAATATCTTATTTAAATTGCACCTCTAGAGAATTTGAACATTCTCAGAACATAAAATAATACCACAAAAATTAGTTTGAATTCTTAATTAAGAGATGTGTTTAATTCGCGTGTTTATTAGCATGTGCTTTTGAAAAGTGTAAAACTACTTAGTATTTTTTTGTAAAAAAAAAAAAGGCGGAAAACCTAATACGATGCATTAAAAGCTTATAAGTGAGCCATCGTCTGAACAACAAAATGTATAAAAGCCAAAGAAGAACTAACAATATATATTGAGATTTATATAAAAAGGTAAAAGTAAAAAAAAAAAAAAAAAAAAAAAAAAAAAAAAAAAAAAAAAAAAAAAAAAAACGAAATTCGATACTAGGATTTATGTAAGAGAATTAACGTCACTGGACAATAAAACCTAACATAGGTGTAAACAGGAGTTTATACAAGAGACACATATAGATACATACAGATTTGTGTAACAGAGACATTGACATATCAAAAATTGATATATTGAAAAACAAAATTTGATAAAAAGTGCATTAGGATTTTATTTCTATAATAGCCACAAACAAAGGAATTTGTTATATAGTTCGGGTGTACACACACCGCATATATATATAGTTTTACATGACATGACTGTATTGAGAAGAAAGATTTTAGAAAATCAATGCTGAGTCTAAATAAGAGAGTTCGATGATGGAATTACTGCTGGGATTAGGACATTTGGTTTTACTTCATACAGTGTTTATAGGTAAGACGCACGATTATCAGTTGTTTTCTCAGAAAAAATTAAAGTAATTCGGAGTACATAGGACCTTAAGCTCCACTTAACTCACTCACTCACTCTCTCCTCTCAGATAAAGAGATAAGGTATTCTCGTTTCTTCCAGGAAAGTCATTTTTCAAATAAAATCTTTTCTGTAAAAAAAAAAAAAAAAAAAAAAAAAACGGAAATAAAGCTCCATATCAGTCACCCATTCATCCACTCACTGTATAATTCACTCTCAGAAAAACCGCTTGGTTATTCACATTTCCGGCTTCCTGAAAAAAAATTACATGTATTTTTGAAAATACGAGTTTTCTTTAAGAAATTGGACCTAAAGCTCCGTTTTACTCACCTATTCATTCATTCATTCATTCATTAACTCACTCCAAATTAAACAGAGATTAATGCATATAATTCACATTCCTATCAGATATATGTCATTTTTAACATAACGTTTCTGTAAAAGTTTTTGTCACTCGTGGGAAATTGAATTTTTTTTTATTTATTTTAAACTAAATAGATTTTAAACAAGTCGATTTAGTTAATCTATTTGTTATGATATAAGAAGGATCATAACGACTATGAGTTCTTACAGTGTGGTATTGATCGAATTTTTAGAATGATTCTTTTAAGAATCCTGATTTTTGTAAAAAAAAAAAAAAAAAAAAAAAAAAATCTCTTAAACGTTGATAAAACAAAATATTATTTTTAATAATAAAAACATCTTTTAGCAGTTTAAGTTAATGAAGTTCAAGTTCAAAGTTAAAAATATTTTTGCAAAAGTGTCGTAAGTTCAATATAAGATGTTTCACATTGGATATAATGTTCAATACTCAAATTGGTTTGTTAATATTTTAAATAGCATTTTATAATGCCAATGATACATTTATTTATTTTTTTTTTAAATTTAAAACAGGGTTTTGCGCATATTATTAATCGTATATACCAATGTTTAAAAGCATAAATTAAAAAGATAGACAATTAAATAAACCGTCACTGACACTAGTGGAAATTTGACGAAAGAATGTTCTAAAATGCGCTTGCTGTTCACGCAGGCTGTACTTGGGCGGGATGTTCTTGACCCTAGAACTTTGTTCTCGCAACGGAATACCGCAAAAACAACGAGAACATGCACCGCCAACATTTTCGTGGAACAAAATTTTACAACACCAATTATGTAGGTGCATGAAGAACAGAAATGGCAACAAAGTAATAAGGTCATATCAACGTGAAAACACAATGGGTACTTTCATGCTTATGTGGTTATTTAATTTTCTAAACCGCATGTTTAGTCAAAATTTTGTTTTGCGTTTGGAGTATTTGTTTTATTTAGTTCATTGTGTAAACCTAGCCGAAAGGTAAGTATTTGCCAGTATGTTTGCGATTTATCATTTACTCCACAGAAATGGTATTTACCTGAAATACATTTGGTTTGTCAAACGCTGGTTATGGTATTATATTTTTTTTCCGTATTCTTTGCTATTAGACAATTTAAAGGAATCTGGATTTCATCTTCAACTGGAGGCGTCTCGGCATAAATGAATTTATTTTATAAGTGACGTACACGTGTAAAATTACGACCAATTAATAAAATCTTTTTGCTAATGAATAAATGCATTTATAAAACACAGACAATAAATATAATGTTTTGTACTAGAAGGTTTCTAGTGATTGTATGGTGTCATTGGTGTACTCAAATGTTTCCCACATGGTGCATTAATAATACTGAGTCACTAGAGTAAAATGTCAAAAGTTAGATGAAGTATGATTCGGGTTTAAATGTAACTAAATCATCTTATAATGAACACAGCGGGTGTCATATACAAGAAGCATAATAAAAAAAAGAAGGTGTTAATAGCAGGAAAATGTATTCTCGACAATAACAAATACAACCAAGAACACGAAACAACGAACAAGTTACAAACAAAACAAGACTAATAAAGACAAATATATAATGGGAACTCTATGAATATAACTACAAAATCTAGACATGTACTTGATACCAAATTACATATGTTGTCAGCATTAAAAGAAGGAGGTCGGTGGTTCTAACTCGCGCCGGTCATGCAAGAGATTATGAAATTTAAAATCCGTAAAGGGTACAAAGTATAGACTAGTTTACACGGTGCCAAAATATTGTTACTGGGAGAGCAGTATGCTTGTCTGTGGCTTAATGACTTAATAAGCTATTATATTACCAAAAACACTGGTCTTAGATATATCCTTAGAAAAATATCTTTGCTCTGGTCGTAAATATAAGAAAAATTGCTAATGCAACGTTAAGCATCATTACAATCAATCAACCAATTAACTAATGAACTTGATATATGTTATTATTGTATCACTGCTAAGCTAAACAGTCTTACTTTTTAGGCCCATAAAACTTATTTATTTACAGATTAAAAAAGAACCCAACATAACAAACAATGAACCAAAATTCGCTAAGTATTTTTCATCCATAAATTATATGAAAAATTAATGAATGAATTTTGACTCAACAAGAGTTGGACTAAGTAAAAAGTTATATATTTTTAATGATATTATATTTGATATTTTTTTTACTTATTTATATATACCGATTTTAATGTGCATGTATACCTGTCTTACCTTTCTAAATTTAACAAATTTGACAATTCATAATTAGAAGCTGACTCGGTTGGGTTCAGCAGCAATATCAATATTATAATAACCCATATGCAAATGTAAAGCTTATGAAGCAGTTAAATTGGATAATTGTAAATTGCTTTATGCAAAATAACACTAGTGTAAATACTGTATGTATGGTAGGTCAAAGGTATCTGAAATATGATGACGTTTTAAAAATTTGTTTCCAAAAATTGATAATATTATGTCCATTCGCTTATGATCAGTAATTCCGTTGTTTTTCTTTCTCCGTGCTATGTAAGTCCAGTTGTGTCATCTCGTACGAGGTCGACTTGAAATAATTCGCCATCTCCCTTTGTTCTTAGCCTGTCTGTTTTATTCTTGCAGATTCTTCCATTCTTGCGTTTCATTTTTGCAGAGATAGATTCGCCCATTCTTTGATGTCATCCAGTCATATTCTACGTTGTCCTCTGCATGCTCTTTTGCCTTCAATGTTCCATATAAAAACACGATCTAAAATTGTTTTAAGCAGTTTGGTTGTCCATGATTTTGATATTGGTAGATACTTTTGACGTACTCAGATACCACTAGCAAGATGAAAGTATAAACTTATAAATATGTTACCATATCTACAAAAGGTCCAAATTAGTCATAACTAACGAGATTGTTACAACATTGGTGTTTGTCAAAATGAAACTCAACACACTCGCCGTTGTTTACGCTAAATTTTCTATTATTTGACGAGGTTATTTCACGAATTTCTAACTTCGCTTATTGTTTTTGTAAATGGAAATTACACATCCATCAATTGCGGTGGCCGAGTGGTAAAGGCGTTAGCCTTCTAACCCAAGGCGTATCACCGCTATTTGTTTGCCAAACCAATCTTTTTCCCAAGCAATCTAAAACTTATTATCTCCAGCTTTATTGGAAATATCCAATATCTGGTCAATCACTTCGGTTCTTCAACGAACAAGAAGGTTTATTCATTCAGGAAAATAATTAAATTTCTTCTAAAAAGGGACATGCACCTACACCAAGGTTTTTTGCTTAGTAAAATCGTTCATTCCTGATTTCAGTTGACTTCCTTTAAACGGTACTGTGGTTGACCCTATGTTTTACCGAGACTACTTATTTTGCATGTTTATGTTGCAAGAAACCAGAAAACTATTATCCTTCCGAAACACTGTGTTTCATTTATTTCCTAAACAATTTGTCTATCTCCGCCTGTAGTTTCCGAAGATGGTTTTTCTCTTGGAACTACAGTTTCCTTTACCATATCAGAAATGAATGCCTTCATTCAAGTGAAATGGTCTTGACTGGGGTGTAAAACATAATTACTCTCATCTCCACATGTAGTATATAAAATCATAATTGTTAATTCGAATTGTGTTTAAAATATTATACTTATAAAGTGATCTATCATTCATCATATTGGAAAAGTACCTTGTGAATATCTGTATGTAAGGCGGTGTTAAACTCAGCAAAGTACACCAAAAATCATATATTAAATATCAGATTTTTATATAGGCTTTTCACTAATACTACATAATTCCTCACGTTGTCCGTGGATAAAGTCAATAATGATTTAAGAAACAATTCAAAACTGTGTCGTTCATTTTTAAGAATTTGAGATTTGCCACTTATATGTAGCAGTTTTGTTTTATTCATGAATATCATATACTCAAAATAAAACATTTTAAGACATTGTTAAATTCAATTCAGAACAAATAACGAATTTCCAACTCACTGCATCAAATAGATCTTGTCTTCATTCAAAATTTATTAGATATCACATCAAGAGAAGGGATTGTTCTAAATATCATTCAAAAACAATATATCAGCATATTATAAAATAAATTGTAAAGGGCTTATTACGTTGAGAGTCAAGCAATCGTACATCACATGAAAGAATAGTATAAGAATCTCAAAAAGTGTACTTGGTTGTTCATTCATAGTGAACGGCGATTATAGGACTGTGGGTGTGAAAATAGAGAAAAAGGAGATCTGCGTTGTGATCTAACCTACCAACTTTGTTCAACAAATGTTCCCCAAAATACACGTTTGAAATTTAAATAAAATGAAAATCAAGCTAACGAACAAGTTATCCCATAGATATAATACATAATGATTTCATTTTATGATTTATTTTATAATGGTAAAATGTATTTTAGACAATAAAAAATAGATGAAATATGCTTTAAGAAATAAAGAACATTATTTGTTTAAATTTTTGTAATACGGATCAGGTATATCATTAAGAAAACACGTTGCATGATGTACCATAGACTCGGTGTTCGTGGGTTCGAGATCCAGGGTGTACGCCATGTTTTTATTAAGTTATATACATTTGATTAGCACCAGTCCACCCAGGTGTCAGCAAATTCGGATATTGTTAGGTACTGTAGGTTAAACCATGTGATAAAATGACTTTCAGGCCAAGTGACAGGGAACTGGTGTAACGGCATCCAAGACATGATTTATTTACTTATATCGAGGCGGTCAGTACAAGGTAGGTGAGGTAAGTCTAATGGCAGGAGAAAACCATCGACCCTAGGCAAGCAGAAACAGTCACGTTATTGTCATTATAATATGTATTAAAGTATCCCGGGTTGGTAGGATTGGTGGTTGTTTTTCTATGAGAGTTTCTGGCAGATGTCCAATTTTATCCGTTTGATTGACGTTTTGAGATAACAGCTTAACGACATTTAATATCTTTCTATTTTATCATGTTAAATAATAATAAACAAAAGTATTATCTCATAGCACCATAAATGTTAGACTTATCAACTAAATTAAGTAAAATATCATTCATAATTCATAAGCATATGCATTCTAGATGTATGCGTTTCATGTTATAACGTCTGTGGAAAATTTGAGTTTTTTACATAGTGGTTTAGTAGAGGTTTAATGTGTGACCTGTGCCTCATTCTTTTAAATAGTAAATAATGTCAATATATTTTATTCAGTATTTTGAATGATAAATATGCCTTTTCTTAATTTTATAACCGATTTTACCAATCGTCAGTGGCAGAGAGGAATACTATTTTCAGAACAGCTGGTTGCTATGTAAACTGTGACGTCAAAGACAGAGAACTAGTCAATTTGTCATGACGTCAAAGACAGAGTCCAGTCAAGTTGTCAAGGAATACTTGTTAGTCAATGGGGGTCACAAAATATAATTTTAAAAATTGATGGTAAACTTTGGAAACCTCCAAGTGAATAATATGAAACAATATTTTATTTTTCAGATTAGTCATTATAAATTGCAAATTACTTCTAGTAAGCCCATTTTAATAAAAAAAAAAAAAAAAGACGAACTACATGTAGTAGTACTTTCTGTATCAACATCAACTAAAGAAAGATAATCGATAATCAATAGATTAATCACTGAAATATGTTAAGATACTCTCGAAAACTTACAGACATACAATTATGTTTAGATCATAACAGAGATACACATTTACATGTATATTAGGTAATTGATCACTAACATTCCAGTTCTACAGCCATGTAAACGTGTTAACCCTTACTGATTTATTTTTACTTCGAGCTTTTTTTGAGATACTATGTACAAAAGGGTTGCAGCATTTTCGACTTGTAATATTCAAAATTTTTATCCTGTAAGCTCTGATCGTGTCTTTTATTGTTGTTTATAAGATATAAAGGGTTGATCAGTAACATTTTTTGGGCGCGTTTCACGAACGTTTCTTAAGTTCAGTCCTAAATCTTACTTAGAAAAGGGTGAAAATTGCATTATACTTTTGAGTCTAATAGGCATATTTTATGTCTGCTATGCTTAAACTATGTTTAAGGCATTACTTTCAGTTTAGTTAAAACAACGTTTTGCTCAATTAAATTTAGCTTATAACGATAATTTTTTTATTAAAAGATAAAGGAACAGCACGGAATTTTAGACCGACCTTTACATCAAACAAGATTAATCTTTCACTCATGTCGCACATTATAAATATATAATAATCATCACTTTTAAGGCAATAAAAAGAAAGAAAGAAAAGTAAATAAAGGAAAAACAACAAAAGTTAAGAGGAAAAGAAAAAGTAGTAAAATCTCTTGTTTATTCTTGTCGTTCCTATGTAATCTTTCATGTACAAAATTGAGAGCCTATATTTAAAACTGAAAATTCATTGGCTTGCCATGCAAAGTTTAAAATTAATGCTATGGTTAATCTAATTGCAAAACAAACATTAAAAGCTAACACTCTTAGTCCAAATTAAAAACAATTCTTCAAAACCTCCAGAATCTCCATTTTAGAGTGATATCAAACGAAATAATTAGTTGAAATCATTCGTAAAAGTAGCTCGGTGAATATTTCCTGCTAAAGCTTGTCGCCTAATGAGAGAATCTCCAGAAAGAAAATTAATTGAATAAGGAAGACGGTACTTGAATACAGAAATACTGTGACATCAGTTAACGCAACACCATTCCTATACTTAACTACATCTTGGAATTAAATCTAAGTCCTCCGTGTCGCAAAGAAATGTACGACCACTCAATAAATGTCGGGTTTCACATCTTTTTATTACCCAATTTGCGCTATAAAATTTTTCCTGTAAAGGCGTTTTGTCATTTGAAGGTATCTTGTTTAACAAATGTGATGGTTGTGCGTTGATATGGATTACCTATTATTTCCCTCTATAACATATCTTTATACTATATTTCTTGTTCCTTTAGACTATAAGTATGTTTTCAGACAGTTTTCATGTTAGGTAATTTGGGTTCATGAGTTATTATGCATCATCAAAAAAAATGTAAGCTCTTATTTACAATTGAAGCACGTCGGCTACATCTGAAGACATTTAAATGATGCCAAAAGACAGATGTGAATACTTGTAGAAAATAACAAAGTTCTATTACGTATGGTGTATATAACACTTTTTATGAAAAAAGAAACATTTTTT
Organism: Tegillarca granosa; assembly: GCA_029721355.1. NCBI lineage: Eukaryota > Metazoa > Mollusca > Bivalvia > Arcoida > Arcidae > Tegillarca > Tegillarca granosa. The sequence goes on from CM056600.1 coordinate 11,634,146, forward strand.
CCGTCATTGAAAGCTTCAATATTAATATTTCATTTATGCACATGATATTATTAAAATTGAACACAAGATTAGAGACTATAATGTATTAAATTCTATAGAATAAATTAATGAGTTATTAATTAATACTTAGAGTCTATTGTGTTAAAAAAACAATAATACAATCAAACATACTAGATTTGCCAATTAGTTTGCTTTTCTTGATATTAAACGCTTATGCACGTCTGGTGCTTTAAATGCGCTAGGGTTATACTTCTTAAAAAGTCACACCTCTTAAAGGGTCATAAAAATCTGTATTTTAAAACATATATATGTACAAGCAATAACCAGCAAAATAAAGAGCAAGACATAGAACAAGCAAATGGCTGATAAAGCCAATCAAATACAAAAACCACAAATATTTTGATTTTTAACCCTGTTTTGGATTAACCATTCTGTCCTTATCCAGGGAGGTGATTTCGGTGTGTTAAGAACTTTCATAAAATTGTAAGAAACGTGAGATATAACCTTTACTATAAGTACAAAAGTCAGGTTTAGTATAAATTATTCAAAACTGGTTCTCATTAGAAAAAAAAATCAGTCAAAATAAAGCTAATCAAAGCAGACAAAGCACTAAGCTGATACAAAACGATTCCGAGCTATAAAATGGAACAAAACAAATCCGTGTAATTTTAATTAAAATGTGGTTGATACATAAATATTGTTGTGGTTTTCACAACTGTAAGTCAACTGGATTATTGCATTGTTGAAGTGACCAACAAAACCGTATGTGTTCATTAACAACTATATATTAACATGCATTAGACTTCGATACATTCATACGCTAGGCGATATTAACATATTAAAAGAGAAATGGCACAATCGAAATTTCTGATACTCCACAACCATGTTTTCAATTCAAGAAGTTTTAAAACTGAAAAAGAAAAAATGTTGTATATATATATATATATATATATATATATATATATATATATATATATATATATATATATATATATATATTTTTTTTTTTTTTTACAAATAAACGTTTGTTTTATAGACAATGTACATTTAATATAATAGAAGACCATATTAGAACAAACGGAGTAAGATAGCAGACATAAGATAAATGTGTTTGTTATATATGAAATGGACTTGAAATGTCTTACTCATTCGTTCATTGTTAAGCTAAATGGGAATAATTGTCACATTGTTTACTATTTAATCAGGCTAATACTTTTATGCACCATTGGTAGGATATCGTAAATGAATCTAAATACTAGAAAATTAATAATTACTTAAAAGTGCACTACTTTTATATCCTATTGGCGGCGAACTATAACTGTTGTCCATCCCTGTTAAGTGATAGTCATTCATTATTGTATTGGTACATTGTTTGTAGATGAAGTAGATATATAAACAAAATTACTTTCATTACCATTAGTCCTTTGTGTTATTAGACTATTTATTATTGAAATGTCTCCCTATTTACCTGCGCGACCTAGACAATGGTTGACCATAAGTTTTATTTTGAATAATTTACAATTAGATATAGGAAGTCATGGTTGGTTCATTGTTTAAAAAATTAAGGCATGTGTTTGTGGTGGTGAATGAAACGTCTTCGAATTTTTTTATTTTCAAGGTACACATGGGATTTATTTTTATTGAACCAAAATTCAACAAAATTTAAAATAATTATCGACAAAATAATTTAGCCACGAATATGACGGATTTTGTAGTGTTTAGAGTTACAGTAGACCATCTTTTCAGAAAGACATTCATCCAAATTAATTTTGCAGCTGTATTCTCTCCCAAAATGATAAATAAATCAGTCTGATCAAATAATTTTCTGTTTGACCCACTGTGTGTTGTGACAGTGCATTATGCAAAATTTTCATAATAAATCCAATAAACTTTAATTATTTCAGTAAGTTTCACCTACTTGAGTCTAGTCGTAATTGGAAATCGCTAGGCGTATCTGCGATTTTCTTAAAATATTTCTGAAATGCCGCTATGGAGAATTTGATTGTTAAAAAACAAGGCAGATGGTGGATTCATAGGACGTAATGCGCCATCAGGAATATCACATCTGTTGTAAACATCACTATTTTTGATATAGTAGCAAACAGTTTTCTTTCTACAGAAATGTTCTGTGGTAGTCGAGGATTCGCATTCAGTTAAGACTCAAGTTAGTGAAAAAAACACTAAAATTAATTTCAAGTTTATTGGGCTTTTTATTACAGTTTTGCATAATTGAATTTCACAAACACAGTGACTCCAACAGCAAATCATTTTACACCATATGCAGTACTATAAGTTGATTTACATAATGAGAACATGGGTTATCTTTATCAAAAAAGATCTAACAATAACATGCTTTATCTGGGCTGTTACATTGCAATTTGTGTGTGAAATATGCAAAATATCACTTCTATCGCAAAATATGCGAGACTAATTTCAACGAAAAACTACCTTAAATATTTCCTACACTTACCGGTTGGTTATGTAACTAATATCAATTATCTTTAATTAGTCATTTTTACCGCTATGGTATATCTGATATAGTCTGTCTGAAACAAAATGATAAGTCCTCGTAACAATATGACAGTTCTTTATCAAATTCATTAAAAGCTAACCGCTGTATAGAGAAGTAATTATCGTAATAAAACCTACCTGTAATTAGATACTATTAGATTAAATGTCAAATTCATACGGTCATAAATTTTTCATTTTATTGACATTTTCAAAAATCAGACCAAAACCATGTGAATTCATTAGTTTTCGACACATGCTTTTTGGATATTGTCATGAATATCGTTTGAAAATAATATGTATTAATTTTAATATTTGCAACTAAGAAAAAATGAAGTTAAACATATGGCTAAATGTAATCGATATATATATATATATATATATATATATATATATATATATATATATATATATATATATATATATATATATATATATGAAACACTTGATTTATAAACGATTAATTATAATTCTTTTGTTTTCAGAAATAACTAACTTTGCTCACGACACTGTCCGTATTTTTAATACATATTCTTAATTCTATAAATAGCTACCAACCAATAGTATTCATATGGATTAAGTTATGGGTACATCCTTTGTGGACAATGTTTTCAAAGATACTAGAAAGTCCTTTATGATCTTTGTTTTCAGGTAGTCAATAGCTGATAAGCATATCGGAAGTTACAATAATAAGGTCTAAACAGATCTTGACTAAGCATAAATGAAACCGTCGTTTCCCTCCCCTCTCTCTCTCTCTCCGTCTGTGTGTGTGTGTGTGGTGTGTGCGAGAGAGAGAAACCAAATTCATGTTTGATGCATGTACATATCTTGTATACAGCCCGATAGCTGAAAGCATACAGTGTCAGTAAAAATGTTTCTACTTTTATTGCTATATAAAACCCTTTCTAAACAAGCCATTTACAGCTTTTAGTGAGTATCAGTAACATTGGTTATGACTCCTATATTACTAAAAGTCTGATTGAATTACCAGAATTAACTCTCACTTTTAAACCATTAACTCAAATTTAACATTTTACATCTAAAACGTGTTTATCAACAACACCTAAAAGGACATAATGGAGAAAGTAATTGACTTTTTTGGGGAAAGAAAAGTGGTATTCTTAACACTAAATGAAACATTTTTGTTCTATTAATAAGGTTTTTACCTAGCTTTTTTGTTATCATATCTAAAATTTCTTCATTTGTAGTAGTGTATCCTTATTCCTAGAATGGTGTATCATTTGCATTCAGCTAAGATTTTGATATAAGAGATCGTTTTATAGCTAGCGCAATATAATATAAAATTGGAATGGTTAATGACAGTTTTCAAATCTCCATAGACCACACGCCACAAATTGATATGCCGGTGACATTTTAGAAATACTACATAAACAGAATAATGTATCTTTAACAAGGGCAAATTAAAAAGTCCATTTTTATTGGCCGCATGAATTATTAAACACATGTATAAGTTTTGTATCAAATTGATAAAAAATAATTACATAATTAAATTAACAAATAAGACTGTTTCCACATATGATTTATCATTAGAATTGATCGAAGTGGAGTAATAAAGTTTACCATTCAAGACATGATTTCTTCATTTATATCAAGATACTCAGGAGAGCGAAGAAAACCGGAGTAACCGGAGAAAAACACCTACCTTTGGCAAGCGAACTTGTAAACTTTGACACACTAGAAACTGTTCAGAGTTGGAATTGAACCCAGGGAATAAGAAGCGCCTAGATACGTAACCTCGTTTTAGAATTTGTCATAAAAGAAAGATGCTGTCATATACCACTTTTTGAATTTAATCATAAAAATACATTCAAAAAGTGGTATATGACAATGCTAATATTGATATTTACAAGAATTAATTTAGAAGATTCCAATAGAATTAGATCACATAGGCAACAGACAGAACGGTTAAAATTCTTTAACACAAACTAAAAAATTGTAGAAAGAAAGTTTGCATTAAAAAACAAGTACTTTAAACAGCCAACACAACTGAAAACCAACAGGAAAACATAATAACAAAAATAAGAGTAAACCTGAAAACAGGACAAGGCAAAGAAAGTACAAGCAAATATTGGTACCACTGATAAAATATTTAATTAAAAACAATTGATTAGTGCTACAAAAGAAGAATAAAAATGGTGCAAGACACAAGTAAGAAAAATGCATTAATATCAAAATTAGTTTTTTTTTTCTCAATTCATTTTTACATTTTTGTTCGATTTATTTGTAAACTATATTTAGAGACGCTTTTTAGATGTTTTTAAACGAAATAACATCGGAAAAAGAGAAAATTTATAAAAAAAAATATCTAAGAATGGATTCTACTTTAACCAAATTCCTAAATTTTATCATTAAAATACTTTTTACGACATATATGGTTTATATTTTTTCCCTCAATTGTATTCATTCTTGCTTTTTGGCTTGTCAGTTATAAGACGTTTTTGTTAAGGTGCTAGCTCATCGAGTCGGTATGCCGCAGAGAAGCCATCCACTCTCCCAGTCCATTTTCCTTGCACCAAATGAACCAGTCGCTACTTTGTCTTCTTAATGCCTAGTGCCATGCAAGGTTTTAAGAAAACATAAAAGCTCTTTAGTCTTTATCTTATTTTCTGCTTTATACTACCACGTGTTCTTCAGTACTAGGGAACGTCTAGTCATTTCTAATATATGGCACTCTATGCTATATTTAGGACTTGATCATGACTACTTAGATTGACATCGCTAATTATACCGGGAATGTTAAATGTTTTTAACTTTTCTGTTTTAAATTTATTCTTACGATAACATTTAGCATAAACTTTCTTATTTTGTAAGGGTTTTCAGTTATTCAAAACTTAGTTTCAATTAATGGAACATTAGCGTTTTAGCAAACATTGATTAAGAACAATAAGCCCAGTATTAGATTTTTTAAAGAACATAAATCAAAGCAAAGTAATCACATGGCCTTCTGTCTAAATTCCTTATGGATACATTTTTAACATTTCTGTTTTAAAGCTGCATTAAGTTTTCCAAAGAAAAAATTAAAACGGTGCTAATCTAATTAATGATGTTCCTAATGAACAATGTTACATTTGGTTCAACGATAAAAGCTCGAATAAATACAGAAATTACAGTAATTACCCAGCGAGATGCAGCATTTGGGATCTAATATTAGAACATGGTTACGTCATCAAAACCCGGGTCATTTAAAAACAACTTTAAAAACGGTGAAATACGATAAATTAAACACAGAACTTCGTTGAATTTGTCATTTGTGACTAAGTAAGGAATACATAACACCATTTCAAATACATCTGGATATTAATTAAGGACAATTAATGCAATTTGTCATGTTTCACCTTCGATTCTTGGGTTTTTCCGTACATCCGTGAGCATGCTCCGAGTTCATAATTACCATCGTAAAACATTGACCAACCGGTCAGAGGATTCCATTTATTTACAGCTAAAAGAAATGAAATATTAGAAAATGAATCTCACGGATCGTGGTTAGAGAATATCTATTTTTTTAAAAAAAATATTTTTTAGAAAATCAAAAAAAATTAAGACAATTGAAAAACTTAATATTGCTTTAATGAATGTATTTAATTCATGGCAGTTGCCATTATGTAAAAGCTATATAAGTAATCGAGTGTCATTTATAATGCTTTTTAAAAAACGCTTTATTTTTAACATCAATAAAACAAACATACTTTTTAACAGGTCATAAACCATTATAATAACGGTTCGTAATACTGGTTTTATAATAATTTATATCGATGCTGAAAATGGTTTCTATGGCCATTATCTTTTATAGCACATATGATATTACGTTGTAATTCAGTTTATTTTGAAAAGTCTTATTATGTGAAATAAATGAAACCGTTAAATTTTATATAATATATGTTTTATATGTCCTGTTTGAAATTTGAATTTTTGTAAAATTATACATTTCAAAATTGTTATGTGTTACTTTTGAATTGTATTATTTTATTCAAAAGCAGCACATGACAAAGATATATACCCCACATTGTTCCATAAATGGTACAATTTGATGAAAAATACTAACTGTTTCATCTTTGACTGATTGTACCTGTGTTTTGTTATTTATTACCAATTGGGGTAAAGAAACATATTGACCGATAGATAGATAAATAAATAAATAATTATTATAATATAATATATATATATAATTTTAAAAATTTAATTTTGAATATGTATTCAATTAATTAATTGATAAAAATATAAATATATAATTAAATTACAATAATTTAAATGAAATTAAATTAATCTAAATTTTAGATAAATAACTAAATATTTAATAATATATATATATTTCAATATTTGTTTTTTTTTTCTTTGAGAGTGCGTATTACTATTATATATAATTCAAACATTTCAATGTCCGGTAAAAAGACGACATTGTTGGAACCAGCGGTAATTGTTGATGCAATTGGTAAAAAAAAAACCTCTGTAACTGACATGTTCGAAATCAAGAAAGAAAGAAAAAAATGGGTATGATCTTTAACACTTTAAACAATAACTTTAACGATATTCTATTTGTTTCATTGTGACAATTCACCATCTTCTTAAAAAATACAAGGGAATTATCATAATAGCGTCAATTAAAAAAAAGTTCCCTAGGGTTTGGTTAACAAGTGCATATACATATTTTGGAGTAATGGAACTGTTAACATACCCTCATTTTCGTTTGACCTTACCTGTAGAGTTCATTCACATTATTAACACTTTGAATTCAACATGTACTGGGTCTATAATTACATTAGTTAGACATTAAGACTTTTGTCATATGGAATGTATCTGAATATATAAACAGAAAGGTGCACAACTCTGAAAGGTGGTGTTTTAAGCACTGTTACATAACTAGTAAACCTACAAGAACGATCTGTCACTGGTGACTCGACAATTGGTGCTTTTAAATTCAATTACCAATTTTTGTCGACATTTTTGTCGCAGGTCATTACACGACATGAACTCATGTTTTTATGCTTCCTATCAGATTTCTATCAGCTTAGTAGTCTGACAAACACCTATTTTTCAGTTTTATTTAGTTTCAATTGACTTCAAATTTTGAGATTATATTAGTAGGTTACATTAACATTCTAGAAATACATAAATCCTTAAACCCAAATCATAATCAAAACGTTTAATTGATACGTTAAAAGAAAAATAGAAAATTAAAATTCTCAATCTTATACAATTAACTAGCAAGAACCAACACAACCACCAACTCAACTAAGAATCGGATAATTAATAAATGATAAAAACTATAGGACCACTTGTGAAAGCTTATAACGATAAACCTTCTTTTTTTATTTAATTTATTTATTTTTTTTTTTTTTAAATAAAATTACCCTATCGTAATTTATATTGATATATTGATATTGCTATCTTTAATACACAACAATTATATTCAATTTTATTTAATTTATGTACATGCATGTTTTTACATTAAAATGTATCAGTTTTGTTTTTATTAAAAATAAGTAAGAGGCAATGACTGGATTCGTCCAGACGTTTTGAAGTGTATACATAGTGGTTTATGTGTTATTTTCAGACTATCTTTTAAGCAGTATGCTCTGCTCCCGTTTTGATAATGTTTGTATTTGTTATTACCGCGTGAATATTGGCATAAACAATTAAATATCTTTATTGCCGGAAAAATTCCAAAAATTAATGATAAAAAAATAAAATTTTACAATTAAAAATTTTCCGTTTTCTTTTAGCATAATGTTTTAAAAAGATGACATTTGAGCATTTTTTCTTCTAAAAATCTTTTTGCACTTAAAGATAAAAAACATTCTGAAATCTTGTATAATACACCAACGACCGTGTTATTTTATGCATAAAATTATTAGAGTATGCTGTGGTTTTGTTTTGATTGATAAATAAGTTTTCTGATATGCCAATTTACAGACAGGAAACAGATAGCTAATATTTTACTAATGATCTCCATAGGGAATCCAATGAATGGAATTTCCTTTCTTTTAGAGATACAAGAAAACTGAAATATCTGTTTTATTTTTATAATAAACTATTATTAATTACCATTATTTCCATATAGGCAGCTGCTTTATTCACGATTACACCGAGAATGCACTTAATTTCATTCACATGCTTTTTGTAACATTTTTGTCATTTACTCCTGTGCATACATTGAATGTTGTCGGACAATTCCTGTAGATTTCAAAACACCCTTTTTTTAAAGCATACAATGTTTGCGATCTTGGTTAATGATTTTTTCCGTTGAAATTTTTTGCCTTTTTCACCATCATTCGTGAATATTGATAATGATGAGCAAACCGTGAAGCACACACACGCACACACAAACTATCTATCTATCTATCTATCTATCTATCTATCTATCTATCTATCTATATATATATATATATATATATATATATATATATATATATATATATATATATATATATATATATATATATATATATATATATATATATATATACTGATTATACCCAACAAACTTTGTCATAAAAATCTATTTCAGTATTCGTTGCAATTTTATAGTAATTATATCTTGTAATGATTTTGTCCATTGTTTCGTATTTCACAAAGGAGGATATCCATCTAAATCATTAATTAAGTGAAGTTTGATGATGCGAAAGCGTAGACGAATTGGTCAGACCGTATTATGACCCCTTTTACAACATTTCCTATCATAAAATAAGGACATGATATGATGATGAAGAAAATGAATTTTTTGTCCAATATCTCATTTAGAACCGCATTAAAGACATTCGATATCACCCATTAAGTCATTAAATTAAAATGACGGAAATGCAATAGATCATAGTTTAAACTTGATTGACTGTTTTATACGAATATTATTTTAATTTAAGTTTTTATCAGTTTCTCATTTATCCTCTAGACTAATGTGATACATTAGCTAATTTTAATTTAGCAATATAACACAATATTTCCAGGCAGTTTTTTCTTAAAATTATTGTTCGAGGAAAATACTGTTTTGCAAAATCTTCAGTTATAAAAGTACCGACTACAAGAACATCTCCAACTTTTAACTATGTGTATGCTTTATTTACCATAACCTTTTATTTTAACAATATCTTAAATACATGCATGGAAAAGCGATTGCAATGAGAGAGAGAGAGAGAGAGAGAGAGAGAGAGAGAGAGAGAGAGAGAGAGAGAGAGAGAGAATGTGTGTTTTATATTTTTATTCCTATTTTTTCTGATGCAATTGTCTCATATGTATTAGCTAATTTGTGAATTTGTATGTTTTCTGGATAACTTTGGTATTATTATTATTATTATTATTATTATTATTATTATTATTATTATTGCCATGTTTCAAGAACGTGCCTAATCACAAGAAATGTGTGCCTTATTGTTGGCATCATATTAGACGTATATTGTCCACACGTATGCCTTTAGTATCCTATATTGCAGGATAGGACCGAATGGGAATAGGATCGGAATGATGAGGTATTAGCATTTAAACTAAAGCTGTTACAGCGCTTTGGTTTCGACCTATTTCGACCGCAGATTAGAACAAATCTTAATCGTAACCCTTGATGTTGAAAATGGACTGAGTGGTCTCAATTTTATGTAACATTGTGGTCTGCAATGATTATATGCAACATTGTTGGCACATGTAGAATTCTGAAGATCACCTTAAGAAAAATAGTACAAAGCAGATAATAAACAGATTCATCTTAGAGAATAATAAGGAAAAAATGCCCCATTGTAAAATGTAGGGGGAAAATTAGAAGATTTATCCAATCGTGATAATAAGCGTGTTATCAATGTATTCTACTTAAACATAACTCACAAGAAATACGTCCCATTGTTTTTATAGTGTGTGAAAAATGATTGGACTATCTACAAAACATTATATGCTACAATTCATTATTTTATTAACACTTCGAATACTCGTATATGTCATTAAGAATAAATTATTGTTATTCCACAATTTTTGATTTGAATAATAATTATATTATTACAATCAACATTTCCTGATTAACTTAATTATTACGTTGAACATGTGAAATAGGGAAATCATCTAGACATCAAACATAAAGCCACAACTTTTTTCCGTATATTGTAACACTTATTTCACAGCGCAAGTCACATGGTGTGAAGTTGGACACGCTATGTAACTAAAATTTGACACCATTAATGTAAATAATCTTCAATATTCTCATTCTTTTATTATTAAGGTAGACATAATTTGGTTATTACTTATAATTTGGTCCTTTTCTGAATGATTTTCGACAAATTCATGAATATTTAACTTTAAATCATCTGCAATAGATATAAAATTACATTATTTAGCCAATTTTATCATAAGTTTGATCCTATCCGAAATAATTTTCGTAAAATACATAAGTAATTTATTTTAAATCACCTGAATAAGGCACCTGTCCTGAATTATATTGTAAAGTCCATTTCGTCATTATTTGATTCTTTTCCGAATAATTTTCGAAAAAGAATAAAATATACATTTTAATCATTTGATGGATATATATGCATCTTTAATTTTATTATTTAGTTCAATTACTTTTTTAATTGATGAAGAATTCAAACTGTCGATACCTAACCATAAACCGCAATATATATATATATATATATATATATATATATATATATATATATACCTCACATGTGTCGAATTCACTTTTTCATTGTTTTAAGGTTAAATATAAAAATGCTGTTGAACTCAATGCACACGAAAGAAAGCGATAATACAAAAAAAAAACCCTTTCTATCTATTTGGGTGCGAAATTAAGGTATTTTGCTTGAAATTGCAAGAGGGTAAAACGAATTTTAAGTAAAAAACCCTCATTTCGTTTTGAATGTCAAAAATGAATATATTTAATATAAAAGAATTCAAAACTTCCGCTTCATTCAAACTGAAGACTTTTGTATCTGAGTCAACTTCTTTTAAAATTGTTTAGTGCTAATTCGACAAAACTGTTGTTATCGTTTTCTAAGTCTTGTCTAAAAATCTTGATTTATCTGTGTTACTCTAGTATAAAATGATTTGTAATATTATATTTTTAACGTTAGTTCAGTAACTTACGATTCTGAAGCTGACAAACTAGTGTGCATCTATCATAAGCTTGAAGCCTTCTTCATAATGGCCAATAAATTTCTTGTTATGTTAAGTAGTACCCCCTAAAATGTATATTTATGTCTTAAAACCTAAACATTGTTTTACATATAGTTCATATTGAAAATAGGATGGATAGGCCTACCACAAATACCACCACGCTGCTTGATACAGTATTGATGTTAAACCTTCCGGTTCTCTCTGAATTTAAATGGTCAATAATCAATAGATTCAGTATGGATATGTTCTCCAAACACAGACGTTTTGTAATAAATGGTCTCAGTATGTTGTCCTTTTGACATAACAAATTTACAGTTGAATGTCTAATGTTATATTTAAATAGTTTAGTGTAGTTTTTTTTACAAAACAAAACATTGTCTCATTAAACTTAAAATTTTAAAATATTGATGAGAGAAAAATTGGGAATATCTGAGTAAACACTTAATTGAGTAAATAATTGTGTAACTTGGGCCAGTATGTTTTTATTACAGGTTTATACGCACGGGGTCATTACAAATACAAAAATGGTCCTAATTTGTATACATATTTGAAAGTTTGAAGTTGTTGTCCTCAGAATATCTCCGAATTTCAAATAATGAATGCTCTCATTATGGTTTATCTCGTCTTCATTCATTTGTTTGTTTTTCTTAACGTTAGTGATTGCCAAGTGCTTATTTTTTATGTACAAGCTGTTATCATCTCATCAAAAATGCACATACACTATACAAATTAATAAGACAAATAACACATGGACTGTTCATAGTTGTCAGTTTCAAATAATAAAATGTTCATGCAGTCTTAATTGGAAAGATCAACCAAATGTATCAACAATAAAACTTCCAATTATGGAACGCCGTAGCTGTCTGATTTGGTACATAAAATGGTATATAAATTCATTTAAATTATTATATCATCTCATCATTATATTATAAGTAAACACCATTATATGTTTGCAAAACATCATTAATTGATCGAAAAACATCATATGATTGCAAAACATCATCTGATTGCAAAACATCATCTGATAGCAAAACATCATCTGATAGCAAAACTTCTTTATATGGTGGTTGCGAATCTAACAAACGTCTACGTGAAATTGATTCAGATTCACGACGACGTTTGTCAGATTCGCATCCACCATATAAGGCAGTTATGGCGTTCCATATGTCTGTATATAATGTTTCAACATAAACTTATGTAACTTTATTTATCGTAGTGTTATATAAGGTTATATAAGTACAGTTAACTATAATACGATCAGTTAGACTGACAATAAAAGTGCAATATGTAGGAAAACACGTGTAAATAATTCATTTAGAACCATGCTTCTTTACTTCTGATTGTTGTTAGATGACGATATTAGATTGTATTGACTGTAGGTTACATACAAACAGTGATTGCGTTCTGATTCCCGATTCTTCTAAAAAATTTCTTTCTTGCAGCAATTTATTGCAAGTGGTTATAAGAAAAATCATTTCAGACCTTAAAACTAAAGATCGTAGTGTCCCCAGTAACCGCCGCTTCAAATATGGCTTTAGAATACTTTCTAAATTAATAAAGAAAGGGATTTCAAACCATTCCGGAAGAGCAAAGAACAAAACATTATGTGAGATCAGAATTTTACAACTGACAAAAAGATTAAAAATGGACAGAAATCCTGTGTGTGTTAATGAGAATTTCTGTCCTTTGTTTTAGGATTCTTATTGGTTTAAGTAAAAATTATCTTTACCCCAACTATTCAAAATAATGTACAAAACAGTTATCCTACGAGACCCTAACCACCCCACATAGTTTATATTTAAATGTCAGGTTGACAATCATTCTTGTGGGATACTTTGTGTTAATAATTTATACCCATGGTCATGCACTGTACTCAAACTTTTTCTTTAATCAATAATTATTCTATTTCTGCATTTCATTGGCATTTTGATATATTCAGGTTTATAGTTTCAGTTTGAAAGACTTACAAGGTCTCCATGTCATATGCAGAATATTGAATATTTTTTTTTCGTAAAAATTCTAAATTCTGCACATGACATAAAGCCTATAGATGATTATTTGACAATCATTTCATGTACTGGCCTTTCCCCTCATGCTTTTAGCAAAAATTCAAAGTAGCTAATTCACTAAACTCAGCTAGCATAAAAATTATGTTCGTCACATAAGATTGAGAACAAATGCTACTTTTTATATGATTATCCTACCGTAGACATAGATTATGACACATTAAATTTATTTTTACACGTGTAAGTTCCTTATAACTTATTATATAATATGTAGTGAACATCTACATTCACATATGTATTATTTTTATTAGAAAAACTATATCTCCATACTCAATTTTCTTGTCGAGCTTGCTTTGTGTCATACGTGTTCGACGAATTCTGGTGATGCTGTGATCTATCCTTCTTATATTTCTTTTTTAACATTGATCTATTATAGATGTTTTCAAATTACAATCAAATAAATCGCTAATTAGATTTTTTGAGGGGGGAGGGGTTCCAACACGGAATTAGGATTTATCACAAACAGCTTCTGGACATTTTAAAACGATATGTTTTAATTTTTTCTTCACTGCCATTTTTGAAGGACTTTTGACAGAGAGCTTTTAAATGATCTTGGTGATATTGCTACTTAAGAAAAAATGAGTGAATCCCTCATGTGACTTGTTATAAACGTTCGATAATGTCAGTTCTTGCTACTTTAGTATCGAATTCTGAAGTTCCGGGACAATTTGAGGAAGCCTGTTAAACAAACCTTGTCCGTTAATTGACACCTAATGAAGTTGTCTGTTTACAAGTCTGGACACGGTTATTTAGGAAACGCTTTATGAAGCTTATAAATGAGTTATTTGAAGTGTGCGGATGTTAGCGGAGTACTAACAAATGAATCAATTTCTTCAGAGAAACCGTGTATATCATCTATATTACTGTGTGAATGGAACCTTTTACAAATATGTTTTACAGCGTTTTGGTGTTGAAATTGTATTAACTTAAATACTTGCCTATTTGTAAAAATTGATATATTTACACAGCTTTGTTAATTGTTGTTAGAGAGGAATTCCGTCGTAGTAGGTAGCTTTAAGGCTTGATTTTATTACAGTGCTTAGGAGAAAATCCCTTCTTAAATCGACACTAGTATTATAAACATGATCGTAAAAGTTTCGTATCCATTCCGTCTTCCTACTCACTTTTATATGATACACCTTAAAATATTTCCCAAAGGTCTTGAGCATCAGAGTTTCATTGAATTCTTAATTCATTTTATTTTTTGCATGACAAATAACATAAATTGTCAAGATTGTTAATTTAGTTTTAGTTGTAAAATAGTAATAAAACTCATTTTAATTGAACATTTTATTTGTCAAAAATATGATTTTCACACATGTATCTCCTTCCAACGATGTGACTCAGAGATTTCATGTGAAAACTTTTATAACATGCAAATTAGTATCACACGAAACTTAATCTTAAAGAATGCATACACCTTTTCAATATAAAAATGAACTGTTTCTACATAATTTTAATGGCTTGATTTAAAAAAAACATGTAGAGGAGTTTGTATGTTAATGAGCGACATCCGAAAGTCTTCTTTAAGTTTACAGCTCTTGTAAAATATAATCATTTTTTATTTTTACGGACATATCATATTCTATTGCCATTTATGAATAACAAAGCTAGGAAAGTGATTTGCTCTCATTTTTATACTTATTTTAAGATGATTTCCTTTAAATAAAAACAAAAACTTGTTTTGGCATTAAATATGGCCGCTAATGACAGATCATGGCGGACAGGCCGACAATAACAAAATAAAAACGTAATGAGCAGTTGACATACATGTTGTGACCCCAAAACAACTGGTGTATCTACCACACCCGGGTACCACTTAATACATAACAATAAGTTGATTTGAAATACATGTAGTACCTTTCTGTGAAAGACATGTTACGATGTATTGTTAGAAGCGATGGTCACTAGAAGTTTACGTGTGGTCAAAGTCTGCATCGTTTAAACTGAATTGGGTACTTAATAATGTATAACTTTATGGAATTTATATAAATGACGGTATCATTGCTCGATGTAACTATCAATGTTATTAAAACTACATCTCACAAAAACAAGAGTCAGTAGAATCTAAATCAGCTTTTGTATTGGCAGACATCTTTAAATAGCCGTACCTTATCTTTTCATTTCCTCTCTTTTTTCGTTTTTTTTTTTTTCTTTAATTTCTTAAATATGCAAACATGTCAAATCTAATGATGTTTAATTGAGAGAGAGAGAGAGAGAGAGAGAGAGAGAGAGAGAGAGAGAGAGAGAGAGAGAGAGAGAGAGAGAGAAATCATTTATATATATGCATACATTTACGTAATGACTTAACAAAGAAAAAAATATTTACATTTCAGTTGCTGCTGGAGTTGATGATTCCTCCAATGGCCATATTGAGCTTTATTTTGATACTTCACCACAGAACGTCACTGTAGTTGCCGGGGAAACAGCGTCTCTAGAGTGTTATGTCGTAGCTAAAGGAAAACATCACGTAAGAATACCTTAAAACCCTTTGTTAATCACTTTGTATGCCCGCTTTATATTATAAAAAAAACAGAAAAATGCTTTTGATTAAAATGATAATGAGTTGAATTGAGTAATAGTGTTTATGCACTGGTCCAGGTTTCTTCACTAATATCGAAGCTTTCAGTTTTAAAATCGTTGAAGAAACCGGAGTGCCTCCAGAAAACCACAAACCTTTGGCAAGCAAAATAACAAACTACCCGACGCAAACATAGGTGATGAAATGCTTTGTGATTCGTTACCGCGTGCTTTATTGCACTTAGTCACTGATGCTTTTGACCTCTAACGGGTTAGCGATCGAATTCTCTGATATTTAGATAAAATGTCAAAGATTTCCCCAGTCCTACTTCCAATTTCCCCAGTCCTACTTCCTATTTCACAAGTGCTACTTCCTGTTTTCAAAGTGTAACTTCCAATTTCCCCAATCCTTCTTCCTATTTCCCAAGTCCTACTTCCTATTTCTCAAGTCCTTCTTCCTATTTCCCAATTGCTACTTTCTATTTTCCATGGAGCGATGTGTTTATAAATACATAAATGACTACTTATTGGACAACGCTATTATTACACCTTTTCAGTCTGGGTTCAGACCAGGTGATTCAACTGTAAATCAACTTTTAGATATCAGTAACGATATTTCTACAGCTCTCGATAATGGCAAAGAAATAAGGGTTATATTTTGTGACATAAGTAAAGCTTTTGATAGAGTTTGGCATCGAGGTTTATTAGAAAAATTAAAATCTATTGGAATAGGTGGTCCATTACTTCTATGGTTTAAAAGTTATTTGGAAGGCAGACAACAAAGAGTCGTTCTTAACAATAATATAGCCTCAACTTTGGAAGTAATACGAGCAGGCGTTCCTCAAAGTTCAATTTTGGGTCCTATTCTTTTTATAGTTTATATCAACGACAAAGTAAATACCATACATAGTTAAATAAAACTGTTTGCTGATGACACGTCTTTATATATATCAGTTGAAGATCCATTCTATGCTGCTGATATATTAAATAATGATCTTCACATTGTACATAACGGGGCTCAAAAGTGGCTAGTTACATTTAATCCCAATAAAACCGAATCAATGATTATATCACGCAAAACATCTATGCCTTTTCATCCTCAGCTCTTTATGAATCATATTCCAATAACCGAAGTTGAAACGCACAAACATTTGGGCATACCGTTTTCCTCTGATGGGTACTGGAAAAACCATATAGTTACTTTTTTATCAAAAGCTAATAACAGACTTGCCCTATTGAGAAAACTTAAGTATAAACTTGGACGACGCTCTCTTGAAAAGATATATATAACTTTTATAAGACCCTTATTAGAATATGCTGATATAGTGTGGGACAATATGACCAAAAACTTAGCAGAACAACTTGAAAAAATTAACATAGAAGCAGCCAGAATAGTAACTGGAGCCATCAAACTGACAAGCTTTACTCGCTTATACAAAGAGACTGGATGGGACACATTACGCCACAGATGGAAGAAACATCGACTGATTAAGTTTTACAAGATGTACCACGGACGAACACCAGACTATTTAACAAATTTAATTCTCAACGAGTTTACTCATCGTCATGATACCAGACACAATCATTTGCAGACAGTACGCTGTAAAACAAATTTTCATTATAATTCATTTCTCCTTCAAACCATTAGAGACTGGAACGAAATTCCCCAAGATGTTAGAACTGGCACACTTTATGGTTTTCAACGATCTATTGACAATACATCTAAAGTTCCTTCATTCTATTATTCAGGGACAAGCCAAGGTCAAATTCAATTTGCTAGACTTAGAATGAAATGTAGTTCTTTAAATAACACTTATTTGATAAAAATTTGGTTCACAGTTCTCAGTGCTCTTGTGGAGAAGTAGAGTCAACATTTAACATTCCATTTTTTGCTAACCTGATATTATTCGCAACAATACCATCTCCAAACTTAATCAAAGTTATAATATTTGACACAGTTTTACTTTCCGACGCACAAAACAATGACATTTTTTCTACTGTTCAAGAATATAGTTTACTCACCAAACGCTTCTGATACAATAACTTGTTTCTAAACAGTTACTACTTAATATTTTGTGGTACACTGACTTATTGTTTTATGAAATTAAGGTACACTGTCTGATATTATTTATCTATATGTTTAAAGTACATATTTCAACATCGGTCAAAAATGTAAATTACAGATATGGAGACGGGTTAATATAAGCATCTGGCTTGCCCCGAATCCTCTGTAAGAGTCATATATGTTTATTAATTTGTAATTATATATTGATGAATAAAATATTGTTTAAACTATATATTTTCCAAGTCCTACTTCCTGTTCCCCAAGTGCTATTTCTATCTCCCTAATCCTACTTCCTGTTTCCCAAGTCCTACTTCCTATTTCGCCAGTCCTTCTTCCTTTTTCCCAATCGCTACTTCCTATTTTCCAAGTCCTACTTCCTGTTCCCCAACTGCTACTTCCTATTCCCTTTTCCCTAGTCCTACTTCCTATTTCCCAAGTCCTACTTCCTATTTTTCCCGAGCCCTACTTATTATCGGTTGACTTGAAATATCTCTATAGGATAATGGATTCTCTTAAGTTACAACATTTGAATTTTTTCTTTTTTTATATTTATAATTTCATTCCATCTAAGTTAATTTGTCCTTTTTTTTTATAGATCCCGACTTTAAATATGTTTTTGCAAAGCAAGCTTAGCTTGATGTTTAGCAAAATGAATCATTCCAATGGAATTTTGGATTTTGTATTTTAGGACAAATTGTCTTGTGGTACATCTGGAAGATGTCTTATAGTCTAGTCAATCTACAGTTTGACCTCAAACTAATTGAAACAGAACAAATTTTGTTACTAATATGCTCTCAAATACATGAAATGTTTAATAGTAAAAAGTCTTCCAAAATCTGACAAGAGGAAACAAGTTTTTGAGAAGATTTAATTTCTTATGGGGATTTCTATAGACGAGGGAGATAACTCCTGTAAAACAGGTGGAGTTTTAGTCCAATTATCATATGTTTTTTGCTATTTTAACAAAAAGTAAAGTAAAGACCCTGGAATTAATCAATCATACTTGATTCCATATGTATATTCCACATTTCTGATTTCATTTAAAGTGAAATCATTGGCCCATTTTTATTAAGTTGCATTTTATTTTTAGTCTTTTACAATCTAAAGTTTCTATAGCAATGAGGAATTAATAACAGAATACTCAAAGTAATGAAGTAGAAGTATAGAAAAGTTATGTTTTTAACCTGAGATATACTTATTTTATCATTTTTGTGTATAACAAAAAATATTTGAGGTGAATAATTTTTTTCCATCTCATCAACATGCCCTTAATCAGCGTTTTGCATAAATTCTTTCAACAAAATAATTAATTTTTTTTAACATTCTATTTACATATTACATTCTATATTGTCTTAAATTATCTATTTTTCGTCTATGTATATATTTCCATCTAATTTCTAGGTTGTTCTTCATAAAGTATCAGAGAAAACTTGAAGTTTTTGAAAATTTTTGTGTAAAATTTAGGATCACAATACAGAGTTATCTCCCTTTAAATAGAAAATGCTATTGGTAACTTCAATTGGCAAAAAACCCAATTCCACTGGTTTGAAATTGATAGATTTTTCATAGTGAATAAAAACACAATTCCTAAAAACAATCACATAAAAATATTTTCTGTTGCAATTACTTTGAGGTTTGACCCTATTTTTTCATAAATTGACTGGACTATTATATAAAAAACAATAGAACTAACAAAAGACAAATGATTCCGTGGCAGTGCGAACACAATGCGTCTACTTTATGTTACTCATATTTGTAAGGAATACTTTTAAGTCATGCCTTAGTTGACCGTTTTCAGTAATAAAATAAAAGTAATAAAAAAAATAATGAATCAACTTAAAAATCTCACATCACTCTATGAGTGAGATCGGTTTTTCTGAACAAAAGCATTGACAATATAATTCTTTATGAGGCTTTATCGGGTTTAGGTTTATTTTGTCAAAATAAATAAACAGAAAGATCTATCTCGTACAAAAAGCAGGACGAGATTTTTAAAATACAAACTAAAATAAAAAACAGAACATGACCATTTTACATTTTATATTAGCCTACGTCGAAAAATAGATCACGTTATGCAAACAATATTTATTTCACATTGTCGTAAACAATGTTCATTTCACATTATCGTAAACAATGTTCATTTCACAATATCGTAAACAATGTTCATTTCACAATATCGTAAACAATGTTCATTTCACATTGCCGTAAACAATGTTCATTTCACATTATCGTAAACAATGTTCATTTAACATTGTCGTAAACGACTGTTCCTTGGTGAAAACATCCGTTTCTTGAAAGAATATCAATCGGTGCTTATATTTGTTTAAGAATGATGGTTTTCTTGCATTTGAGTACGAAAAAATATTCTGCACCAGTGATAGTAAATTGGAGAGAAATCTAAAACTCAAATGGATATTTTTAATGTCTAGAACTCTCCTATACTGTCACTTGCGTACGATTCTATCAGTCCTAACTTGCTTTGCTTCAATTGCTAGTAGTTGGTTAATGACATACAAGTGTACGTATGTAACCATTAAAATTAAATATATAATTACTTTGTAGGTAGTATGGATGAGTCCAAAAAATATAGTGTTGACGAAGGACCACAGCAGAATCACAGATGACATGCGCATAAGTGTTGAACGTCAGCAGATCAAGGATTGGCATTTACATATACGTGATGTGACGTATAAAGATAGGGGAGGCTATTCGTGTTTTATTAATACAGAACCCCCTAAAGTAAAAATGGTATATTTAGACGTGAAAGGTAAGTTGGTTAATCATGGTTCATAAGGTTCATCTGTCAGTAAATATCCTTTATATATATATATATATATATATATATATATATATATATATATATATATATATATATATACAATTCTTAGATGTTAGATTTAGCCCAAAAACCTACAAGTATCTGGATAGACATTAGTGGAATACCCAAAATTAAATATAGGGGTTAGAACTTTTCAAAAGATAAAGTTAGCTATACTAAATCAATGAATTCATTCTCAAATTGGGAATTATTTCAAAGATTGAAATTTAAAAAATAATAGCCAAACGTATTCAATAGTTCTGTAGTTACAGGTTTTTTTTGTAAAAGATACAAGTATTAAGAATTTATCCATTGGTACATACGTTATCTCTGATTATTTGTTTATAAATGATTAAAAAAACGAACATTACTACTTTCAATAAGTGCAACGAGCAGAAAACATGCATTGTGAAAAGTAAAAGTCTATAACGGAGCTATTAAAAGGTATATAGAATTTTGCATCAATTAGCTTGTCTTATATAAACTCTTTGCTGCAATCAAAATTTGGAAGCAAACTGTTTTCAGTTACGTAAATACTACACTAAAATATAATGTCTTTATTTAGATAGAAAAATGCAGTCAGAAGCAATTCAAATACCTTTATTTAACTGATACACTCAAGAAATGTATTCATGATTCGTATAAACTTCTACAATCATATTGACTAAAAATTAAAGATCAAACATTTATAAGCTTAAATAAAATTATTATTTCAACTTGCGTTCATCGACGTTTGTAAACAGTGATAAAAATGTTTGTTAGCATTGTAACACCTATTCCCTACAATATCTTGCGGTACTGTATATCCTTCCTTTTAATATATATAACTGTGACAATTTTCAATTAAATTTATACTTGTATTCATGTCTTCTTGCTCTATCCGGTGAAAAATCCATACGATGTTAACATTTTATTTATATGAAAGATTTGTGTCGCAGAGGTCTATGGGATGATTCTGTTCTTCGTCAGGGGATCCTGAGTTAGAAATAACACAGCTTAAAACTATCTTTCAGAATAACAAGTCCCCACAGGACACCTGTCAGTAAATAGTCATCTCTTTTGAGGAATAATATGTAAGATGGTATAAACAGGTTATATAAATCAGTTCACGAATTGTGATGGGAATCGTTGCTTTATGCTTTGTGCACCTGATTGTAAAAAATGTCAAGTAAACATTATATTTCATTTCTTTATCTGCTAAATACTGCAGATGCGATAGTTGTCAAATGGTTGAAGCCGTCAATTCAACACCATGATGTATCAGATATTTGGGTAGGATATGTCTCAAGGTATAGTGACAGTCTAATTTTACACGGAGGTTTGAGACTTTGTTGACAAGTGTGCTTTATGTAATTAAAGGTTGACAAGTACAAGTTTACGTATTACTGTTTATGTTTGTTGCTGGATTATTTTAATTAGAGGAGAGATTGATATGTTTTCATCTCAGGTTTTAAATTTCCATTTGCATGTACATAGAAACTCGAAATCTGCTTCAGCTTTTATTGTTAAGTTTACTGGAACAACTTCCTACAATGAGTTGTCCATACAGGTAAGCTATCTGGTGACATTTGCCTCTATTTCTGAAAAGTGGTGTGTTTCTAGAATTTTATTTTACTTACATACATAAAAGGCAATCTACAATGCATTGTAGATAGGTTATGTTTTACTTTTGGAATATTTCTAGTGTCAGTCCAAAGTCATATTTAATATCATCATATTACTATAATATGTATTTTGTGTTGAAAACTGTTGACCAATTGCAAATACATAAACTTCCCTTCGCTTTTAAATTTTCATTTACACATCATTTAAAGTGCTCCTAATGACTCTGATTTATGATTCAGATACATTTAATGATAAAACCTACAGATATTCTTTATCAGTTTTCAATTAATGCATTATAATCATCTCGAAGACCCTCATTTGATTAAAAGTGAAAACAAAAATATATTCATCATGAAAAATAATATATGCATTATTCAATAGCATTATTCAATTCATTATCGAAAATATCCCTTAATATTTTTTTTTTAAAAAAAAAGTAAAACCCAATGGAAATACTAGCAATTATACTGTTTGATTATTTTCGAATCAATTGTATAATCAAGATTCAAATACATAAATGTGCTAAATAAAAAACATCATTTTTGTTTGTTTAAATTTACTTGGTGATATATTCTAAGTTGTCATTTGGTTAAATATGCACCTAAAGGCGGTTTATAAGTGTCAGGTATAGGTACAAATTTTATTCTTCAATTAAATCAAATTAATACACATTTAAGAGATTTTAATACTCCCAATAGATTGAACGCTAGAACAAATATAATTATTTATGACAAATCCATGCAGAAATACAGCATTATCAATCAATATTGATTTATTTTTTCTAAGTATCATTTATTACAAAAATTATCGAAAAATTTAAAATTTAAATACAATTTAAGACAATGCAAATGTACAAATTTCGATTATTTGTAAATCAAACCATATATTCTCACGCTCTAATTATTTGTGTGAAATCGTAATGTTTGAATTGTTAAGGCACTTAGTTATGTACACAGAACATAAGAACTTGGTAAATGTTACTAAATAAAACATCAAACTGCGCAACGCATTTAATTTGACAATTAATGTTAGTTTAACTAATGTATCTGGTTCTTTTCAAGAAATGTTTGAGTAGCAGGCAAATGAGTAGAGAGGTTGTTTATTTGTTATATTGTATACCATTTTCTTAATTTTATCATCCAATACATTCAAAACTGGTACGATGTATAAAGTAAATGATAAAATTGGAAAAATGGTATATGACAATATCCATAGATAATATATACGGAAAAGAAATTAACAAATCTTATAAATATTCCCGGCGGTCATTGGCTTTGTTTCAAGTATGTTAAATTGTCAAAATCATGTTTAAGTAATACTCAAAAACGTTGGTACTGAAAACGGTTTAAATCAAAAGACACCCAATTTTTTGAACTGTTGAAATTCAGTTAAGTCAATAGCTGTTCTCTGTTTGTTCGCTGATAAGTGTTACAAATATAGTTTATGTCAAACTCACACCAGATCCTTAACACTTGCCATTTTTAGCAGCTTTTCGGTATACGGTTCTTATTCCAAAACTCACACAGGGTTTTAAACTCTTGTCATTTTGATCAGCAATTCTGTGTCTCTTCCTTTCAGGACAGTTATTCCAAAATTAACAGGGTCTTGAAAACTTGTCATTGTTTATTGTAAACAGCCGTTCTGTATTGTTCCATTCAAGGTTAATAGCGCCATGAACACTTTTCATTGTAAACAGCCGTTCTGTATTGTTCCATTCAAGGTTAATAGGGCCATGAACACTTTTGATTGTAAACAGTCGTCCTGTATTGTTCCATTCAAGGTTAATAGGGTCATGCACAGTTTTCATTGTAAACAGCCGTTCTGTATTGTTCCATTCAAGGTTAATAGGGTCATGCACACTTTTCATTGTAAACAGCCGTTCTGTATTGTTCCATTCAAGGTCAATAAGGTCATGCACACTTTTCATTGTAAACAGCCGTTCTGTATTGTTCCATTCAAGGTCAATAGGGTCATGTACACTTTTCATTGTAAGCAGCCGTTCTGTATTGTTCCATTTAAGGTCAATAGGGTCATGCACACTTTTCATTGTAAACAGCCGTTCTGTATTGTTCCATTCAAGGTCAATAGGGTCATGTACACTTTTCATTGTAAGCAGCCGTTCTGTATTGTTCCATTTAAGGTCAATAGGGTCATGCACACTTTTCATTGTAAACAGCCGTTCTGTATTGTTCCATTTAAGGTCAATAGGGTCATGCACACTTTTCATTGTAAGCAGCCGTTCTGTATTGTTCCATTTAAGGTCAATAGGGTCATGCACACTTTTCATTGTAAGCAGCCGTTCTGTATTGTTCCATTTAAGGTCAATAGGGTCATGCACACTTTTCATTGTAAGCAGCCGTTCTGTATTGTTCCATTTAAGGTCAATAGGGTCATGCACACTTTTCATTGTAAACAACCGTTCTCTGTTTCATTCACAGTATTTGTTCAGGAGTGAGCAAAACAAAACACCTTCTTAATTTATCTTAACTCATATATTAATGCCTTCTTAATGCATTACCGGCAGCTTATTCTGTTACAAAAAAAATGTTAATTACTAGATGAAATATGTAAATGCCTCCATGTTATTTCAGTGCCACCAAGAATTATAAGCACATCACCATCAAAAAAGATAACAGTTAAAGAAGGAGAAACAGTAGAACTAATATGTAATGCAACAGGTGTACCTCAACCAAAGATTACGTGGATAAGAAAATCGTGGGACAGTGAACGAGAGAGAATAAGACAAGAGAGTGAGTATTTTCACACACACACACACACACACACACACACACACACACGGTATAAGTTGTATATAGTTAATTATTTGGAAATGATTTGGATATCTCTAATTATTTTCTTTGCATCAGTTGGACATAACCGATAAAAATTGATCAGTGAAAAATTAGAGATTAATTTATTCACTTACTTTTTGTGTTGCAATTAAGTATGCTTTCCACATTGCCAAAAATGTTTGTAGAAAAATATCAATTGTAATAATAGTTGAAGCACGTTGGGTTTTTTTTAACAAACTTTAAATGTATATTTTATTAAGTTACATTTTTCTGTTTTGATCTTCAGATTTTAAACGAAGGGGTTCGTTTATGTTTTGTGTTCAGAGTCGACTATAGAATCATATTTTTTAAGCTTTTATTAAAGTCACCTAAAATTGGTTTACGCTAAGACAAGAATATTTTATTAATATCAAAACAATTAGTTTATTGATGTTGAAAGAAACCGTAGGAACCGAAGAAAATACAGACCTTTGGCTAGCATAACAATATACTCTATGACACCAAGATTTGCCCGAAACAAAATAACTGTTTGTGAGGTTGGCTATAATCCGTGACCACGTTTTTAAGATCCATGGCCTCTACGTAAAGGAGATTGGAATTTTTATAACGGATGAAAAGAGTCCTACAGACGTTTAGGCTAAATAAAATTTTGTATTTACTCTTGGAATCTGTTTAACGTTAAAGTAATCTTGAATTTCTATATCCCAATAAAAATCATTGCTGTAATTTGACGTCAGAGACAAAATTGACGTCACTTATGTCAAATAATCATGTCTGTTCGTTTCTAATCACGTCTATTGGTTTTGTGCTCAGACATTGTAAATTTACATCAAGAGGAGATTTAGAAATTTTTTCCATGTTTTTTTTTATCATTTTACTTGATATAATGGCGTGATCTTAGTTATTTCTAATTAAAAAACCCAATCAAAAAAATAAATAAATAAATAAATAAACATAGCTGCTGCTATCATTTCCATTATTTCGTTATAATTAATAAACAGATCTATGTTATATTTCAGCAATAAGTAAACCAGGGGAGTGTTTATATATACACAATATAAGTAGATACTGTGGCGGGACATTTGAATGTGTAGCACATAATGGTGTCCAAAGGAGCGCATCGGCAAAAATGGAAATAGAAGTAGTCTGTAAGTATCAGGTATACATATAAAAAGAAGCATATCTTACCAATAATTAAACTTATTTGAATAATGTTTATGCGTTTGTGACAGGCCTCCTGAAGCATTGTAGTGAAATATTTCCTGTATTTTATTCAATGTATTTTAAAATAAAATTATAAAAATAGTATATGAAATAAGACGTTACATTTACTGTTTATAAAATTCTCAGTTAAGACGGACATTGCAATTCATTTACAGTTAAGTCCGTTAAAGTACTATTGAAAAGTCACTACCAACGAGAATTGTCATTATAAAGTTAATTTAAGAAATAAAAAATGAGTGATTTTCAATTTTATGTTATATATATATATATATATATATATATATATATATATATATATATATATATATATATATATATATATATATTAAAAATGAATCAACAATACTCTCATATATACGTAACCATTAGGTATTGGACATGGACTGATATGTTGGTGTTTGGTCGTATATGTATTATTTTTAAATTTTCAAATTATTTTTTATAAGCTCGCCTACCAAAATTAAATGAACCTGTATAATATGTCACAAAATAAGATACGTTCTTAAATGCATATTGTTTTATTACATTTGGATTATGTTACTTCAAAATATTTTATTTCACCTGAGCTGATAGCTTAGATGAGCTATTGCGATCCTTCTTCGTTCGTCTCCGTAGTGTCGTGTGTCATGTTTTGTGCGTCTTGCGTAAACTTTTGACATTTTAATCTTTTTCCTTCAACATCACAGGACAAAATTTATTAAAACTTGGATACTTTCATGCCTGGATGAAGGCCTTTTAGATTTGCGTAAATGAAGTAGTTATGTTCCCTTGGGGCCCAAAGAGGGGAATAGTGAACATAATCTTCTACTCTGAATGCACCAGAGATATACCTTAGTTATTTTGTATATTCCTAGGTAATCAAGTTTTAGATTTGCACAAATGGTAACCATTGGGCTCTAAATTGGGGAAATGGAAAGGCACTAAGTGGGGAAATAGCTTAAATAGTATGTCAATAATTCTGGAAAACTATAAACTTTTTGTATAGACATATATACGAGAATCTTGTTAGTATCGATAATTTTAATATAAGTTTCAAGATCATGGGTTTAAAAGTCAAGGTCACAGCTTCTTAAGAAAACTACAGTTGTGAATTATCTTGAAATTTATTACTTTTCTAAATATATATATGTATATATATCAAAATAGTGTAACTAGACTTTTGGAAAAATAAACTGGATACTAAAAGCAATATTTTTTTTTTGAAAGATGTTATAGTATGATATATTGAACTGTTAGAGTCTATTAAGCCAGCTTTTTGTCACTGAGTTTGTGGTGTAACCCAAATATCAAAATAGGGAATACATCCGTGTTCTACAAGTCTTGGTACAGTAAAGGTACATGTATATTATATTATAATGTTAGTGACTTGGTTAATGATTCGGGGAAATTTATGCAGTTTGGCGATATTAAGTATATATATAATATTGATGAGAACTTTCTAAATTTTGAAGGAATGGTTAAAGCAGTCAAAAAATTACTACTATTATATAATATTGAAAATCTCTCGGCAAAAAATCCGAATCCACTGATACCTTTTCATTTAACTTGTTTTTAAAAGCTAATCAATGTATAATAGATTACAAACTCATTGGATGAAACCAAACGGCCAGATGAAATGGGAAAGTACTTTTGATACAAACTGCTTTGATTAGACAAAGATAAATATATTACCCTATAGAATTACCAAGAGTACTTCTTTTAGATGGTTCCAGTATAGAATTAACAACCATATTTTAACAACAAATGCATTATTACATAAAATTTAAATTCTTCCTTCCGGAAACTGCACTTTTTGTAAGAGTCACCCAGAGACAATTGAGCATTTATTTATGGAATGCCATGAAACTCAGACTCTTATTTTCTTAATTGCGTCTAAATGCAAGACAGAATTTAATTGTGATAAAAACACATTTTTTTAATTACTAGCTAAAACAGTACATATTATAGAAAACATATTGATTTTGGCAACCAAATTCTATATTTATAAAAAGTAAATCATCTTTGAATGCCTTAATATCATCCTTACAATATATGTATAGAACTGAAAAAAATTACATCTTCTTCCGATACCAGCCTTTATAGCATGGAATTATGGAGAAGTTGGCTTCATCTTATCTTGTAAATATCATATGAACTTATATTATATTTACCTGTATACCTATTTTAGGAATTAAGCACATATACGTCCCCAAGTAAACTTTTAAGGAGGTCTTAACTTTGGAAGAGATTCAACATCGAATGCTACATATAATATCCACGTGGCTATTGTTTCGAGCAACATAGTTAGGATAATGGACGTAATGTGTGTTTGGTGACTTGTCTTTAAACCGGTTTTGTCATTGTTATGTATTAAATCACAAGGACATGATCACGGGTAAAGGTCGCTCAGCGTTTTGACAACATAAATGTAGTGTTGTGAACGCTGAACTACCTATACTGGTCTAGTCTTAATAATTTCAATTTGGTTATTTGTGTATTATGTATTAATATGTTTGTGTTGTTGTGAAATGATATAAATAAATAAACAAAAAAAAAAAAAAAAAAAAAAAAAAAAAAAAAAATAGCGTAGCTACGGAGCCCGCGAAGGGACATTGAAATAAATAGTTGTTTGCGTTCACACGCAATGAAATTTCGTTTGCACGCAATTGTATTTCGTTCCCACGCAAAAGAATTTCGTTCCCATGCAATATTATTTCGTTCGCACGCAAAAGTATTTCGTTCCCACGCAATGTTTTTGCGTTCGCACGCTATAATATTTCGTTCCCACGCAAAAGTTTTTCGTTCCCACGCAATAATATTTCGTTCCCACGCAAAAGTATTTCGTTCCCACGCAATGTTTTTGCGTTCGCACGCAATAGTTTTTCGTTCGCACGCAATAATATTTCGTTCCCACGCAAAAGTATTTCGTTCCCACGCAATAGTATTTCGTTCCCACGCAATGTTTTTGCGTTCGCACGCAATAATATTTCGTTCCCACGCAAAAGTATTTCGTTCCCGAGCAATAATATTTCGTTCCCATGCAAAAGTATTTCGTTCTCACACAATAGTATTTCGTTCCCACGCAATGTTTTTGCGTCCGCACGCAATAATATTTCGTTCCCACGCAAAAGTATTTCGTTCGCACGAAAAAGTATTTCGTTTGCATGCAAATTTATTTGGTTCCCACGCAAAAGTATTTTTTTCCCACGCAATGTTTTTGCGTTCCCACGCAATGTTATTTCGTTCCCACGCAAAAGAATTTCGTTCCCACACAATAATATTTCGTTCCCACGCAATGTTTTTGCGTTCCCACGCAAAAGTATTTCGTTCCCACGCAATGATATTTCGTTCCCACGCAATAGCATGGCGTTCCCACGCAATGATTTTTCGTTCCCACGCAATAGCATGGCGTTTACACGCATTGTTGTTGATAAAGACACTTTAAAAGCTGAAAGTTCAATATAAAGATTGTAATTTAATAAAATGACAGGCCAACGAAACATTAAGAAAATTGATTTATTAATCAACCTATATTTTAATTATAGTTTGATTTACGATCATTTAGTCTTTGTTTTAGCCGAAAATAATGGAATCAAAATAAGTACAAGACATTTGAAACGTCGTTTATCAATATTTAAATTTAGAAGATGTTGTTGACTTTATGAAACAAGAAGTAAAAGGACCAGGGCTACATCATGGATATCGGATCATGTTCGCAAAATGTCGAGACATAGTAAGGAAGGAGACTAACTGTACGTTTAATAATGCAGGAAATGACCCAGAAGGAGTCGAAATAAGAACACCAAAGCGCCTTGTTCGATGCGATGTGTTTATTTTGCGAAAGGACCCAATTGTATTTGGCACATCGATAGGTACGATAATTGAAACCTTTCGGTCCATGCTTAAGCAGCAGTATCGATGGCTAATTTCAAGAAGAATAATCTCGTTGAATGTTTACCATACTAACAACAACCCAAGAATAATAGGAATAGTTCTTAGAATCTGTTAAAGTAAGGGATCACCTTGCATAGTGAGAGGAGATTGCGGCACAGAAAATGGACATGTACGTGATATTCAGATATTTTTCATCGAAACAGCTCATTACATTGAAACAGCTTAGCATGTCTGGAGCAAGTACATCAAACCAGACGATTGAAAGCTGGTGGGGATTTTGACACCCGATTCTGGATGGAACTTTTCCAAAGTATGGAAGAAGAAGGGCTGAACAATGAAAATTTTCTTGATAAAAATCTTGTACAGTTTTGCTTTATGGCCTTGATACAGGTAGGTTAAATGCTGTTTGATAGTTCTGTCTCATATCCAATATAATGTTTCAGCTGAATAAATAATACTTATAACAACCATAGCCGCGTTTTACAAACAAATGACTCAAAAATGAATGATATGACGTTAAACAACATTCAACATACCAAGCGACTAAAGTATGTTTGTAGCTCCCTAATCATTTCAAATAGTCCTACAAGACTGTTAGTATAACCTATTGCCATCAAATAGCTGCAGTGAACCAACTGTTTCCCTTCGAATTTAAAATAAAGACAGTTTTAAATAATATTTGCTGTGTGCCGGTTTATAAGCTGCAACAATTTGAGATAGGATTATTTATTTGTTTCTGAAATATATTTAAAATATGCATTTTTATTTCAGGACGAATAGGATGACATTGTTGAAATATGGAACACCCATACAATACTTCCGATGTACCTTCCGGTCATCCGGATTTGATGTATTCCATTCGATGATGTTGGGTTCGGAAGACTACAATGTATTTGTGTTCAGTACCAGACGAGGAATTGAACGTGTTTATAATTTATACACAGAAACAATCAGAAGACACAACTTAGATATCCCAAAGGATTCGATTTCTGAAGTAAATGTGTTTCTGTGAACTAAAATACTGACTGAAACCTATCAAGACCGATGCAATGCGCTCGTGTCACACGAATTCTGGATGTAAATCACGCTCACACACTTAACTTTTACAAAATCAAAATAAAAACTGACAACATTATTATAGATATAATATTATAAGTTTGGTTATATTTTCAACGACCGATACAAAACTCGTATATCCGGTATTATAAACTAATCCGGTAATATTTTGTTTCTTGTTGTATGTTTTGCAGAATCCGCCGCTGTTGTTGATGTTTCAAATTCAGGTGATTGAATTTTATGCTCAATGCTTTCAAAAACATTGCTAAAACATTCAGTTATGTATAAACAATTAAAACGCTTAGGATCAAAATTCGATATAGCCGAACTTTGATCGCTCGAAGTGTAAAGCCCGGGACTTGGTCTGTATATTCGAGCCATCTGGGTGAGATCGAACATCGAGTCAGATATTGATATCGAGATGGTATGGACGTTCTAGTATGCCTACCAAATTTTATCCCCTCTTTTTACGTGGAAAGTATGAATGTATATCGACTTAAATTGATGCGAAATGAATATAAAGAATAACTCAGATGTGCCAAACAAAATTAAATTAACCAATTTCATTCTTCAAAATTCAACAAATGTCTTTTGAAATACTGTACACAGGCAAAACACATTACAGGTGGTACCAGCAGAAGCTTGTCGCAGGACGCATGTTAAAGTGCGAATTTGTTTCACGTAAATAAGACAAAATCAATTTAATAAATCAGTTTAATTAGTGTCTTAAAATTTTGTTATTGCTTATGTATAGTAAATAATAAAATTACAATAATTAATAAAATTTTCCATTCGGATTTTGTCAGCTTTTATTGCACCAACGTGGTTCGAACCAACAATCAAAGTTATACAAAACCTTTCAATAAGTCTAACCTACTACATGTCATAAAAACTTTCATATTATACAGGAGGTATCTTTAAAAACGATTTAAGATTAGGGTTTATACGAACACGAAATGAACGCTAAATCTCGATAGATAATTGGTAGGTTGGCTAAATGTTGTTTTACGTCGTATTAACCATTTGCAGCTATTTGCGACGTTGTAATCCAGTATTGCATAAACACTAATACAGCCAACAAAGCAAATTATTTAACATCCGAAAAAAAATTTATAAATCGTAGGCCTCATAATGGTTGTAAGAATTGTTTTTATATTGTCCTATACTTATCAAAATAGATTAGGAATTGTTTAAGGTATGATAATCTGTCACGAGGTGTGAAAATACACAAAATCAGGATTACAATCTGTCACGAGGTGTAAAAATACACAAAATCAGGATTATTTGCGTTTACTTGTATGTTTCGGTATTTGTTTCAACATAACATTAAAAAGTCTGCATTTAACATAGGGCGGACCTTAGTATTACTTACTTTGCACTGCA
The DNA here is from genome assembly GCA_029721355.1 of Tegillarca granosa. Taxonomy (NCBI): domain Eukaryota; kingdom Metazoa; phylum Mollusca; class Bivalvia; order Arcoida; family Arcidae; genus Tegillarca; species Tegillarca granosa. Next base: position 11,667,164 of record CM056600.1, read on the forward strand.
ATTTCTTTTTCATAACGGGGCGGTTTAGTGTCTTAAAATAAAATAAGTGTAAAGAACAAGTGTACACATTATTTTGTGCAACATTCTGCGAAACGGAATTAACACACACACACACATATATATCATTTCTGGTTAATCACAGACACACGCAGCATTTCACAATAAGCGAACAAGGTTGCACGCAAAGGCATTATGTTGTGTTTGAATCGAGTTGTATTTCCAGTCAGGTTTAACGTAGAGAAGATAATGAACCACTATTATTTGACTTTTTAAAATTACATAAGAAATTTTATACATGAAGGTCATATAATAATGACATAGTTGTGTTTGAATATGTATGTCTTTTAAAACTGAATGTAATTCAAAACCATCAAGCCATTTATCTGCACATTGTATAACATCACAGGTTAATGAATTTGTCATATAAGTTAATGAAAGTGTTCAACACGTTAGTTTAAACAATATTTTATTTAATAACATGACATACAACATGCATAATAATTTACAATATAGAGGATCATGGAACAAGAGTAAGACTCTTATATTAACTAGTTTCCTTAACAATTGGTACAAAACTAATAGTCTGCATGGCTAAGAAGAACGTATCATAAAAAAACAAATAAATAAATAAAGTGTAGGTTTTTAAAAGACAAATTCATAATATTTAAATGTACAATAATTCACTATGTAAATGTGTTTTAAGAGACATATATTAACCTATAGATTCAATATACATTAAACGGGATTCAGTCAGAAAATCTCTTTGTAAGAAGAATGTTTTTTTTTTTGCACTTTGTCAAAACTAGCAATATTTTCGTCATAAGTTAAGTTTTGATTCCCAAACAGTAATATATCAATGACATAAGGGGCATTTATAGTATGAATAGTGGCATTTCTGATATGATTATACAAATTACACTGTAGTAGAAAGTGTTGAGTATTTTCGGTTTGACCGCATGCACAATAGGGGTTTTCAACAAGAGTTTTTGCAAACAAATGATTATTTAATGAACTACAGTTTAGCCTAAGTCTAGTGTGATAAATTTGTCCTATGCGACTACCTGAATAAAAGCATTTAGGAATTTGTAATTTCTGGTTTAAAAAGGATTTTAAAATGTTTAGTGAACTGTTTCTTACTGATACAGGAGTATTGTTCCAATCTCTAATAGTGGCGGGAAGGAATGATTTATAATCTGTCCTACATAATATAGTTTCTAAATTTTGAGACGAACGGGTGTTATAAGAATGGATTTCTGAATTTGTAGATGAGATAATTTGAGAGAGATAATTAGGAGATTGCTTATGATACATCTTAAAAAATTGAATTAATCCATGTTTTTTCCTTCTTGTTTCCAATGTTTCCCACTCCACGTCGTGATATAATAAATTTTAACTTGTTAACCTAGTCGCCCCAGTTACTATTCGAGCTGCTTCAATATTTGAACGTTCTAATTTTTTTAATATACACGTCTGTCAGGTTGTCCCATATGACGTCCTGTCCAACACCTTCAGACGGACGGAGAATTGGCTGAAAGAACTAACAGAGACAAACCAGTATATCCTATAAGGAGTTATAGTTATATAGAACCACGTGTCTTTCTGGCAGTTTCAGAATGTAAGACTTTGTTAATGTAATATCAACATCCATAGCTAAAGATATACGCCCTTTGAAGGTTTCAAAACAATCCATAACTGGAATATGTAGTTGAGTAGCACATGTGCTTGTAAACGGCGCGCTTTCATGTTCATGTATTGGTTGCGTGAAGAAAAGTAACAATGGTGGTTCAAAACCCAATCTAGGTACTTTATCAAAACCAGTCACAAACACCAGCATTCTCTCTAACCCATTATTTTCTTCTGAAAAAAAAACAAAACATTTCATATTTGCATTTAGATGAATAATTTGACATAAAAATATATTGTAAAATCAAACAACTGTTTAAAATCTTATAGCTGACAAATCAGTTATCGAAGGTTTGTTTTAAGATATCGTTTAGGTCATTTTTGGATAAAAAAAATATGAAAGTCAATTGACTAACATATAACCAAAATTAATATTTCAGAAATGGTTTTCCTATATTTTGAAGAAATAAGTAGATAGTTGCAAGTTTAATTTATTTAAAACCAGTGGTTTTCCGAAATAATCCTTCATTGGCAATAAAATTTAAATTGCCTTCTAAAAGTTTATTTGTTGGATATGGATTCTCCATATGTAACACTATATATATAAATAACACGTATATCTATAAGCGGTGTACAACGTGCATCTGCAGCAACAGACTTAAACTAGTCATAATCAATTGTATATCCTGTAATTGTTTATTATTATTATTATTTTTATTATTATTATTATTATTATTTATTATTATTATTATTATTATTATTATTATTATTATTATTATTATTATTATTATCTAAATGAACATCTCCAGTCTAATGGTAATCCGTATTATAAAGTTTTCCGCCTTAATTTTATCACAATATTTTAAACAAGCAAACATTGGATAAGATCGAGGTAAATCGATTGGTAATTGTTAAAAGCGTTTATCTCAAATTAAAGACGGAATCCACAAAAAACTTACCTGATGCTGCTTTTTACCTGAAGCGTAATTCAACTGAATCTACTGTCACAATTTCAAAAGTCACGTGATGATACGTTTTGTTTGAATTGTAAAATGACACTGCGTGGGAACGAGATACTATTGCGTGGGAACGAAATACTATTGCGATATTATTGTGTGGGAACGAAATACTTTTGCGTGGGAACGAAATATTATTGCGTGCGAACGCCAAAACATTGCGTGGGAACGAAATACTTCTGCGTGGGAACGAAATAATATTGCGTGGGAACAAAATAACATTGCGTGGGAACGAAATACTTCTGCGTGCAAACGAATTATCACTGCGTGGGAACGCAAAAACATTGCGTGGGAACGAAATACTTTTGCGTGGGAACCAAATAATTTTGCGTGCGAACGAAATACTTTTGCGTGCGTACGAATTATCATAGCGTGGGAACGAAATAACATTGCGTGGGAACGAAATATTATTGCGTGGGGACGAAATATTATTGCGTGGGAACGAATTATCACTGCGTGGAAACGCAAAAACATTGCGTGGGAACGAAATACTTTTGCGTGGGAACGAAATACTTTTGCGTGGGAACCAAATAATTTTGCGTGCGAACGAAATACTTTTGCGTGCGTACGAATTATCATAGCGAGGAAACGAAATAACATTGCGTGGGAACGAAATATTATTGCGTGGGAACGAAATATTATTGCGTGGGAACGAAATTCTTCTGCGTGGGAACGAAATATTATTGCGTGCGAACGCAAAAATATTGCGTGGGAACGAAATCATATTGTGTGGGAACAAAATAACATTGCGAGGGAACGAAATGTTATTGCGTGGGAACGAAATACTTCTGCGTGCGAACGAATTATCATTGCGTGGGAACGAAATAACTTTGCTTGGGAACGAAATACTTTTGCGTGCGAACGAATTATCATTTCGTGGGAACGAAATAACATTGCGTGGGAAAGAAATAACATTGCGTGGGAACGAAATAACATTGCGTTCGAACGAAAAACTATTGCGTGCGAACGCAAAAACATTGCGTGGGAACGAAATACTTTTGCGTGGGAACGAAATATTATAGCGTGCGAACGCCAAAACATTGCGTGGGAACGAAATACTTTTGCGTGCGAACGAAATAATATTGCATGGGAACGAAATTCTTTTGCGTGGGAACGAAATACAATTGCGTGCAAACGAAATTTCATTGCGTGTGAACGCAAACAACTATTTATTTCAATGTCCCTTCGCGGGCTCCGTACGTAGCTATTGATAAGACGATTATTTTTATGCGTAATATGTGATTCAAGGTCATAGCCTTAAAGGTCAAGATCATAGCTGCATAAGAAGATTGAAATTAACTTAAAAAGTATTAACTTTTTGCATATGCATGTATACTCAAAAATGGTAGGTATTGATATGATATGACAGTCATATTGATCTATGATTCAGTGTCATAGGATCAAAAGTGATTAAAGCTTCTTGAGTATTCAGAAATTTGTTACTTTCTTTTAAAAACTTTTTACTTTTTGTATAAACATGCACATTAGGATATTTTAGTATTGATATGACGATTATTTTGATATATGATTCATGGTCATAGGTTCAAAGATCAAGGTTATAGTTGCATAAGAAGATTGAAATTATAACTTATCTTTAAAACTATAGTTTTAGTTTTATACTTTTAGTATAGGCATGTATATTGTAATATTTTCGGTATTGATGGCAATCATTTAAAAGGAAAGTCAAGGTCATACCTGTATAAGAAGATTGCAGTTAATTATCTTAAAAACTTTTAATTTTTTGTAAAGGCATGTATGAAGAATATTGTTGGTATTAATATGACGATTGTTTTGTTGTAGTGTTCAAGGTTATGGGTTCAAAGGTGAAGGTCAAAACTTCTTAAAAATGCTGAAATTTTCAATTATCTGGAAAAATTTTACTTTTTTGTATAGACATGTATCTTAGAATAGTGTAGGTATTGGTATGACGCTCATTTTGATATATGGTTTTAGGTTTTGGGTTTTAAGGACAGTGTCATATTTGCATAAGTATATTAAAATTGTTAATCATTTCAAAATTATCCTTTGTACTTTATTTCCTACAGGCATTTGAGCTTTTTATAAATGAACTTTGAATCAGATATTTCTGATTAAGTATAATCACCATAGGGTCCAAACTTGGAAAACTTTGATAGCCTTTCTGTAAGTACTGCTATTATATTTTGTACTTTGCAAACGGTATGGGTCATGGTCACGTAGGTGAGCATTAAGACCAATTGTCCTCTTTTTTCATTTTTAATGAAATTTTGTTTTAGTTCCACCAGAGGTTAGAATGACAACTCCAAGATTAGGCCAGATCCGCGGTAAAGAAACAGTTCTAGAATGCACAATCAATGCATCTCCATTTGCAATATTCACATGGGAAAAAAATGGTAGACAGATTCACACATCTGACAAATATCGTATAGAAATCTATGATGATGGACCTCATATAAAGAAGTTGAGTCTTCAAATATTTGCTCTCAGTGCTGACCAATACGGACAATACACCTGCTTTGCCGAAAATAATTATGGAACAGATACAGAATCTATGATATTGTATGGTATGATTGATTGATTGATTTAATTGGTTTTACGTCCCGGTCAAGAATATTTCACTTATACTGAGACGTCATTAGCTACAGGTGATGTAGCAGAAATTTTGACCTTTGCAGTGCGCTAAGGGCAATGTGCAGGGATGGTTGTTTAACGTGTCACGCCCTGCCGTGACACGGCGACATCTGCTGTGACACTGGGCATCGGTTTTTAAGGTCTCATCCGAAGGACCCCGTGAATTGAATTTCATTTGTAAATGCCGAGTGCTTGGCGAAAGAACAGTCACTGCCAATTCCAATGTTCGAATCCTCGACCTCCTACCTACGATACCATATTGGTATTTCTCTGGTTCAAGAAACGAGCGCATTATGGACTTTTCTCTACCTACTATAAATGCTAAGGAGCGAAAAGAATTACTGTGAAATAATGAAGTTCTCAGTGTACCTATTGATTCAAACCAATTAAAAGTTCGAGTGAAAGTTTTTTTTCACATAAGAAATTCCTGGAAGAACGTGGTTGTCATAGAAACGAGATTTATATCAAACAGAAATCAGTAATCAAAAAGGGAATCACTTTGTACACTAGAAGTAATAAGTTACTATACTATAAAAATTATATTAAGATTTATTATAATTTAATGATATACCACAAATAAGCATGCGTTCTTCAGATATCAAAATAGTATTATTCTTGTTGGTGTAGAATACAACCATGTCATAACTGTCTAATACAATTTAAGTATTATAAAACATTACTGAAGCCGTCAGTACAACTCTATAAAAAAATTTGGACCTCCGAACTATTTGAAAAGAGAATTAGTAACTAATGTAAAATTTATTATTACAGTTTTATTTATTTATTTTTAATTATTTTTTTTAATTTTATCTATTTATTATTATTATTATTATTTTTGTGAAATGGTGCAACTACATTGCTTATATATTGTAGAATATAAACCATCTACACTAAGAATGACAACTCCAACTACAAGAGTATTCTCGACACCAAAAATATTGTCAGAATCTCCTTACATATACATAGGGTCAAATACTCAAAAAGGAAGCACAGCATTACCTGGTTTGTATCTTTATTAGTTTTTTAAATGTCAAAAGGTCTTTATTCAGACACCAGGCGGTTATAATTCGTATGAAATTTAACAAAAACAAAATCTATATCCAATATACAAGGCAAATGTGACACAAACCAGTGGTTTTTTAATATTGTTGCAAAGTGGCCTTTAAAAAAACACATAATGCATTTTTTATTAAATTTCAGAATCAACGAACCTTTTTCGAGTTGAGTAATGATGTTTACGCCCAAGACAAACAAAAAAAACCCCACACATTTCGCGTTTTGCCGTTTAATAAATTTCTAAAATATTTGCGTTTTTTTTTTCAACTGAGTTTTGACCAGTGAAAAAACGTCATATAATAAATTAGAATATATTCTGCATTTTAAAATATATTATTTTTTAGATAATTATACATTTTTTGGTTTCTTGTATTTGATTTAATTTTTAATAAATTCCGATTCAAATTTTTATATTAAGTCTTTTTTCGGTAAGAAATATATTTGTTAATATCTTATATGTAAATATATAATACAAATACCAGTTAAATTTTGATGTGCCAGATGTGCACATTTCAGAAATTCATTCCTCATAAGTGTAACATTATCCTAACTTACTAGATAAACATTAGATACATTTGATTTACAAGATATGATGTGACATATGAATATCTTATAATGATAGTAAGATATATCCTAGGGCATATATTACATAAAAAGTGCCCTTGGTTGAGGGAAATATGGAGGATTGTCTCTCCGAGGGAACATTATCTCTTGAGCCAAAGAATGGTATGTTTGTGTTTCATTAAAATAAATAAATAACAAATACCAGTTAAATTTTGATGTGCCAGATGTGCACAATTCGGAAATTCATTCCTCATCAGTGACACTAAGACCGAAAAGTTTGATAGATAAAAAATTATTTATACCGAGGCGGTCAGTTTAGATATAGTGGAGAGAGCCGTCGGCAAACTAAGATTTAGCTCGAGTGAGATTCGAAACTAGGCGGTGAGAGGCGGTTAAGGCGACTGGATCACCGAAGCTAACAAAACGCAAACGAAATGTATTTTTTATTTGATCATTAAGCTTTTGTTCAAGATGTATTTATAGAAAATACCGATATTAAGTATTATACTGTCAATTAATATCTTATTGATTTTTTTTATATTTGCAGGTACATTAGGACTTACAAATTCATCAAGAAAATTAACAATCGATTATATTTTGTTTAACTGCTTAATAATATTTATTTTGAGATATGTCAGCTGAGAAAGAAAACTGCATTTTTGGATTATGTGTGTTCATAGTGAAACCTGCTCGGCTTGGTTTGTTTGGTAGTAGTTAAAATTTTGTTCGACACAGTAACCAATTCTCAATAAGTTGAATTGGAGCAATTCAATTAAAATGACTTTATTCGTGTTATTTAATGATATATTTAAGAACCGCCAAAACAATGAGTTTCAATAAACCGAGCGATCCGCCAATAGGGAAAATGCCAAGATACAAAGTAACACCTTAGGGAGACCTTTATACGCAACATCGACTCGAGGCCAAATGGTAATATATTTTACCTTCAGGTGCCTATATATTTTCGTTTATAATTAAGAAATGCGTTTTTAAAAGAAATATTATGCTGTTAATACTTATGGTTTCTTGTTAAATTTAAAAGAATTTTTAATAGTGAGACTTTTGAAATATGATGGATTAAAGATATCTCAAAATGTGTCTAGTCAAATAAAATTGAATGTAAACATGCGACATCAGCCATTTTCTCACTATTATTACCGGTGATTTTGAAGAGTTGAATTTACAATTTTAATTTGTGTGTGTGAACTAAATCAGCGCCTACATTGCAATGAGGATAGTTTAGAGTTTCACTTGCTTTACAATGTTGTTTTGTATACGGCAATTTGTAAAGGAAACGCAAAGTGGTATGCTAATGTTGACCAGCGGCCAGATAATAGATCGTAACGTGTGTGGTATACAGCATGTATTAAAACTAGTTTAAATAATGTGTTCAGATAAGCAGTGCATTATTTAATAGGTTTTTATATGAAGTACACCGAGTTTAAATGAGAACAATATTGTAAAATGAAAAAATAAGTATTTTGTTTTAAAACAAAAAAGACGACATAAAAGTTTCGATATTATTATTCCCTATAACTTCTATGGAAATATACAGAACGCAGTAATCAGAAACATATTTTGTGATGTTTAATCAAAATTTTTTTAAAATAATCAAAACCGTTTCGTTTAGACACTCTTTTGGATTTTTCAATTACAAATATTATTGCAACAATTTTCATTTTTTTTTAATTCTATCGGCAGATGCTACGGCTTATTGAGTATCAACGTTTAATAAAGCGCTAAATAAAATCTTATTGGATTATGTATTATTTTCATGAAATGAAACATAAAAACGTCACTAAACAGAGTGAACAGAGTTTTACATTTTGCATTGAAACCTGATTTTTACGTTGTCAAAACCGATTTTATTGTAATGAAGAAAAAAAAATACTATTTCCTCACTATCTTGTTTACTTTTTTATTTTTTTGGACAACCAGGTCTCTAGCTACTTCTCCTTGCTAATTCTAAAATAAGGAATATAAATTATAAAGAGCCCCAAAGTTTAAAAAATTACAATACCCAGTTTAATTGGAGATGATCAATAAGTCGGTCACCATGTAATTAGTGTGTACCACTACTTGGACATGTTCAGGCACCTCAAATATCTAAAACGAGGTTCACAAACTGTATCTTTATAATTTTGAAAACTTTTTAGAAACAAATGTCAAATAAAACAGAGCCAGAAAATGAGTGACAATAAAATAAAATTAAGTGATCTGCTGATAAAAATATTGCGTGTAATATGGTAACTGCTGGTCTGATAGTAATTCCATCAAACATATAAAAGGTTAGAGTTTTTCAGACAGTGTTAGATTGACATAGTTAGGATTTACAGTAAAGATTTATCAATAGGTTAAAAGTTAGATTAATGTATGTTAGATTTGGCGTTACAGTTATGTATCACCATTACCAAAACATTATAGCTTTCTTATAATTAATTAAATGTAAATAATATATATCAATAAATAACAAAATTTTATGACTCGGTTTTTGTTGGTTAAGTAATATTTTTAGACTTATATAATTATTTGTCAAAAATAAAGACATTTTACACTACACCGTTAGAAAAATAGAAATCATGAACATACGTGTTTTGAAAGTCAATTTTAAACTTATTTTGAAAAAAAATAAATAAAGTACAGAAAGTGAATGTTTACCTAAAAATAAAAACGCAATTAATGACAAAAGCAAGTCGAAGTTTTAAAGCAATTTCGCTGCTAATTTAATTTGGACTTTTATACATTGACTTTTACTGGATAAAAATGCCATTGTTCAAAGTGCATGTATGTATATATCATTCATCGGTGGCTAGCTAGCCGATAATTATTCGTTTGTGTATAAACTTGTCATGTTTTGATTATCTACTATGTTTTAGATCAGACCAAACTTTTTTGTTTGAAGATTTTTATATATATATATAATAGCAGTGATTCTTTAGATCAACCAGATTTGTTATTGGTAGTTTTCTCTTTTGCATTCTATTTTATGTGACGTTTTTATCATAGTCTGTAGTTTATTTATCGCTTCAAACGTTTAGAAAAGGGGAATTATTGACACCCCAAACAAAACAATTTTAGAAATATTCAATGTTTGCTTTGTAAGTTTGAGTGAGAGGCGTATTATATAAAAAATACTGTATGTAAGATGACAGAAATAAGAAATCTACATGTACCTCTTTAACTTTAAAGTAAAATATTTTTTTGTGATGTCCACTTTTTCTGTTCGAGCCAATGAACCGCGAACTAAATGATAATCAAGATTATATGAGCATTTTATATCTGCTTAATTACCATGATTAGATCACCTAAAGAAATGGTATTTTAAACGTAAATTTTACATCATGTAAAAAGGATTCTAATGTATACATTTTCATTAAATCCATAACTGCGTTATAAACATTCCTAAGTCTTAATCCAACTTCCCTTGTTCCATTTGTATTTTATAATTTGTTGATTAAATGCAAAGTTTGATTATTGTTGTAAGTATATAAGTTTTTATAGATACTGTATGTCAGATGAGGTAGACCATGACTGTAACGTTTTACCAACTTAACTGTATCTAATTGCATCATCATTTCATCTGTATTAAAAAATTATTTGTCAACAAGTTTTTGTTATTTATTTTTCTTTCTCATTTTACTCCACATCAAGATTGTACTTCTCTGTTAAAGTATTCTGATAGTATTTTTGAATGTTTTGACTGCCAAGAATATGTTATTTAGCTATAGCCTTCTAAATAACATCTATAACCAATTAAGGTGTTTTTTTTCAAACTCAAATTGTTAACAATTACCATACCTAAAAATCGTGTTATAAAAATTCTATTTTTTCTCAATATTTTTGCTTTTTGATCTGTTAATATCATAATTTGAAGAATATCATTCATGTTTATGACTCACACAGAGAAGCGTGTATTGTAGCCGCGACCTTAATCCTTTATTGTGTAACAGTAGATTCTAATACATGCACTTAGGTGTTTTTTAAAGTAATAACATCTACACTAACGATAAACATCAAAGTATATTTTCTTATTTTTCTTTGTTTTCAAATACCTGATCATTTACATATGTATATTTTACAGGTTTTAGATTTAGAACTTGTGCGAGTGCTTGAAATTTAGTTAAAATAATTATTCTATTGATTTTTTAAGAATATATTATTGATAAAAAATAAAGAAAAACGTTATTTTGGCTCTTCTTTTATCGACGTAGTTAGTTTTTGGAGGACATAAAAATATTTTTTTTAAAGATATTTTTGTTTCAAAGGGTACAGACTTATTCAATGATTTTTTTTGGTTAAAATCAAGGAAAACAATTGAAAAAATTGACAATTAAAATAACCAACCGATTGATATTATTTGAGCAAGCGTAACAAAAATTGAAAACAAATAATCTATACTAAAATATTTTAAAAAGTGACAATAATTTATGCATATCTTTGTTAATGAAACGATTTAAATATGAGGGCCTTGGAACATATTTTACCACAATTCATTTAAATGGGTGAACATGTTTTGGGTGAAGTTTGTCGAAAAAAAAGATATCTTCTTTGGTACATCTTAAAAGACTTTGATGTTCTAGTCATTTTTTCGAAAATAGTTAGTCCTTTTTTAATTTTTACCTTTAAGTTTGTTAAGAAATGAATATATGCACTCTTAACTCTTGTCTAAGAACCTATTTTTGATCGAAATTTTTTATTTACAAAGATTATTTTCTTTTAATTTGTGAACGTATATTTTCGTTTCAACATGCAGATAATATTTTACATAAGAAAAATTCACAAGAATGTGTATGAAGAAGCCATTGTAAAATTTCATATTCCATATTTTGATGTTTGACGGGTCAATTTATTGGATTAATAAATTTGTTTTAACTTTAATGTATTTAACAGTTTACGCTCTTACTGACAGTAAACACACATATGATATATATGTTGACAATTTTGATTACCTATTCCTATAAATTTCATAATTAATAAAGAAGTAGGAGTATATTGTAATTATCTTGAAGAAACTAATAAATCCTTGATTAGTTGCCAAGTAATTTCTTTTGAGTCAAAATATATAACAGACTTTTAGAATCCAATTTATCATAAACCATTATCTTCTTTTTATCGACAAAAATCGGATTTCTGTCTTACTTTCAAACAAATCTAAGCACAGGTAAAAGGTAATTACAGGTAATTGAAGTAGAGATGATAAGGTTGAAGTAAAGTCTTAATGAGTAAAATAGGTAAATGGTCTAGCATCATGGTATTAAATTGTTGCGTAACATTTTTCCTGATTTTAGAAGACATTGTCTGTAAATCTAAATCTTCAAAACCAATTTTAAATAATACAAACAAAAATAGTCAGGTAATTTAACAAAAACTTCAAAAGAATTCATTCATTTATTTATTTATTTATTCACTCTTTATTTCAACTGCAATAGTTTATTGCATACATGTATGATATACTACAATGTAATGTATTGATAACATAACTATTAAAAGAAACAAATGACATATAGCATATATTTATGAACAAAGTAAGCCACAATAACATGATTTTCTGTTTACATGATGGTAAATTTAGTGAAAAGGGCTAATTTTTAAAGAAATTTGAAATTTTAAAGAAAGTTATTGCATATATTTATAATATACTGCAATATTAAGTGTCTATTACATAACTATTAAAAGAAAAAAAAGACATATAGCATATATTCATTAACAAAGTAAGCAACAAAAACATGAATTTCTGTTTCCATGATTGTAAATTTAGTGGAGAAGGCTAATTTTTAAAGAACTTTGGTCTTCAATATATGCTGGAGACAGTGTTTCATAAACTGAGATGTTTGTTTTTACAAATTTAAATTAGTCAAGAAAAATTTCTGTTAATAACAAAATGTTAGCTTCTTTTACAAAAAAACTGAAAAGAACTTTTACATTTAAAAGAATGAAAAATATATCTGACATATTTTTCCTGCGACATCTTGAAGTTTGTCCTCTCTGATATAAGGTTGCTTGCATCAAAATATTAGTTCGTCCTCAATTTTGATATAACAGAGTTGACACAACTGTTTACTTACTGATTGTGATTTGGTCCGTAACTAAGCTTTATAGAACGATAATGACATTTGTGATTTTGTGACTGGAAGTCGTCATATTTTACTGTTGTTTACGAAATAAATAATACAAATGAACCGATGAAAGTCGGCTGTCTGTAATCATTCGATCGATCAGAAGCTTTGTTCTGATTCAGTGACTTTACAATTCAATATTTTTTCATATGATGCTAAATGAAAAAAATCCAATTTGAATAAAATTAGACAAGTATAAAGTCAATAAATTCAAAATATATCCTGAATGAAGCTGAGGTTAACTTTGCTGTCATCTGAAATGAACTCATACAGACGCTTGAAAAAAATTCTGTTTGGAATGAATAAGTTGTACAATTGTCAAAAAAAGAGTAATTTTCTCTTATTCACATCGGCTTGATAGGTAAAAGCATATTTTCACTCATGTCCGATCATGTGCGTATATTCAGGTCTTGAATATGTTTTGGTATGAAGTGTTGTCTGGTATTCAGAGTGTTTTATTGATGTGATTCAAGTTAAACTACACTTCATATCCATATAGTATTTTTGGCATGACTTACTTTATGTAGAGACTAACGGTTGTTAGGGGGTTCAAGTATTTCTACCCTTTTTACATCTGTCCTTGGTTTTTTCAGTTCTACACAGCATGAAATTAATTTTGATTCTGAGATGAGTACAGTCTTTTGTAGCACATATTGTATTGCCACCCAACAGAACCTAAATGTATATTTTGAAAATAATTTATAACTATTTACCAGAATTTACCATCTATATATTTAAATTGCTGAATATCAACACTGACGTTAATAAATTTGCTAATTCTAAATCTCCATTTGCTGGCATACGAAAAAGCATAGACTGAAACCATATTGGGTTGTACTTAAACCAGTTATATTATTTTCTATTGCTGGGTTTTAGCATTTTAAATCTCCGACTTTAGCTAAATGAACATTACTTTTTACGTACAGGGTAAATCATCACTAAATAGTTCGTAAAGAAAGGTTTACAGGACACCTCCCTGTCTAATACCTATAATCAAACGATATTGATTTCTAGACAGAACCGACTGTATTACAGTGACAAACGGGTGTCCAACTTTTTGAATAAACACCAAAACCATATAACTTTTACATCAACTCTTTGAGCCAAAGGTTGTCAAATGCATTCTGGCTATTTAAGAACGCAGCGTATACTTTTGATCCCCGTTTAACCAGATGATAGCTTCTTTGAGATTATATGACGCGGGGATGCAACTTAAATTCCTCTGAAATTCCTGCTGTTGACAGTTAGGGAACTGTATAATTTTTGAATTGAACTAGACCATTTTTAGAATATATAATCTTACTATCTTCTTTTTTAACGAAAATGTGTTTAATTAGTCATTACGATATCATTAATAAAAAGTACATTCCTCATTACGTTAGATGTTCGTTGCAAATGCAAAAAGGCAAATAAAACTATAAATGAAAACTGCGAAATAAAACCAACGCAGACAACTGGCAAAATAACTAACAAGGCAAACTAAAACGAACAAACAAATATTTGGATAACCGATTATGAAAATCCCTTATTTAGTCGATTAATGTAGAAATTCAAAGGTGATTGGTTATAATACTATTAGAGTTCCAAAAGCTTTTCTACATTTATTTCAAATTGTAGGTAAATAAATTCGGATATATTTAGACAACAAATTAAACTTTTTTACCAAAAAATACAGAAACAACTTCTCCAAGCATGTATTTTCTAAAACTATACCTTTTCTGATTTTTCAGAAAACATATCTAGACGATATATTGCAAAAATGAACTACAGTATACTTGTATATAATATCTCTTCGAATGATAAACCTAAACAAATTACTATCTGATAATGTAACGATTACAAAAATCTATGTTCATCATTAAAACACATTTAAGATTGATGGGTTCTGATTACGTGCACGATATTACCTAAAACATATTTACAATATATAATCCACAAGATTTTTCTTACTATTTTCATTTTTATGGATAATATATATACGTATTAGTTGTTTCATTAATGATTTTTAAATTAAGTTTAGGGCCTGCTAAAAATAATTAAACAACACTACTAGGCATCAAATTAAGGTAAGACCATAGTTATTTGTAGATCTTTATATATCAATTTCATTCTTGTGTATCTATGACAGTGATAAATATAATGTTTGTTTAGTATGGTACAATAAGCTATATTTTTAGTATATGTGTTTAAGAACTACTGGTTACAGGAATAAAAGAAATGGTAAGAGAACAATAACGAAAATCATTGGGCAACATCCAATAGAGGTGTGTGTTACACTTGTGATGGTTTATCAAGATGGTTTTTTTTTATCACGTTGCTATCAGAAATTACAAATAATATTAATAACAATAATAGTAATGATGATGATGACGAAAACGACGACGATGATGATGATCATTTTGAGTAACAACAAAATTCTGCGCCAATTTCCATTTCCGTCTTTTTAGACACAAATTGCTTTCTTTTAAATGAAATACTCAATCCTAAAACTACGTCGTGCTATTGAATCATTTGATTATGATTATTTTTTAAGGAAATCCTCTGTTATGAAAGATATTTTTTCAAGTCCGAGTATTTTAGCAAAAAATACTTAAAAATAGGAATTAAAATGGTTCAATAGATCAAATATAAATCCTTCCGAACGTTGTCAAAAGGATTTTCATAAAATTTATTTTCCTACAACAACAAAATCGATAATTTAATCGATAATATCATCTCTACCTGAGTTTAAATTGAACCTAACACAGAGAGATAAAGATTACTCTGGACCTTATAATTATCTCTATCGAGAACCGCGTGAAACAAACAAGATAACGGAGGTCTTAAAACATCTTCTCGAAATCACAAAGGAGTAATGCTCACAGTGTAAGCTTATTTTCAATTAAATTTCAGATTGTGTAACATTTATATCGCGTTCTTGTAACTGAATGACTTAATTACAATAACATGCTATAAAGCTTTTGAGGGATGCTTTGAATCTTTAGACATACATTTGACTATTCAAGAAGAATTATATTTGTGGTTTTTCTTATGAAGAATAGATGTCTACTATTGTAAATATGAATTTAAGTACTTCAACACAGGTTTCTGCCGGTGACAGCGACCTTACTTATGGAACTGGTCCGATTACATGGGATGATGCTACCTGGATTTTGACAAGTTCCTTCATCATTTTCACTATGCAGTCTGGTTTGTATTTATTTTTTATTTAATTATCAGTTAATAACAATTTTTAATAAATATGTAGAAAAAAATGATTTTATGATTGAGCTAAATTTGTTGATATTTCAAAATTTTTAACCTTCAATTTTAAATTCTTTAAATGTTTTGAATTAATTAAAAGTGTAACATATGGTTGCATTTTCCTGTCAATGCAATTATCCTTAGAATTTTAAAGTAGCTTTAATTAAATAACAACGTTTCTTGGCCTAATAAATTATCATAAATATATTAAATAAAGTTTCCAAAGCTGTATGAAATTTGACTTTAAAATATCCAACATGCCACAATGTCAATTATGCGTTTGAAAATTTGTTTTAGTTAAATCATATCAAGATTGTAATTATATAAAATTAGATAGTTTTTTTTTTCTGATTTTAGTCCTCGTGGTGAATAGACAAACAAAATAATCACGTCAGGTTTTATATCCCTACCTTGTTTTATTTCAACTTTGATAAGAAAATTGTTTTAATTTACATGTTTAATGCTGTTGAGTCGTTTTAAACCAGATTAGTGTTAACAAAAGTTTGTGCTATGTACACATGTACATTATAATAATGCTACTGCAAATTCATTTAAAAAATTATCATACTTTATGCACTTATAGATATATTTTTGAAAGGATTTTTTGATTGGTTGAATCAGCAATTTTAGCTATTCGTGACTAGACAATTTTTATTCATTTCAAAAGTGTTTCCTATTTGCATTATACTAGTACGCACGCACCCATTCCAACCTTTAGAGGTGTAGTACACTTGCCCTTAATATCGGAGTTTAACATCACAGACTTCTTAGTCCAGTTTACTTGTACCAAGCCAACCAGTTAAGGCCCACGAAAAGGAAAAACACTTTTATACTTTCGGTCAACATTGTCTTGTCAAACAACGGTGAAGGCTTACGACTAAACCATTTGGCCTCCCCGGTCCCCTTTTTTGAAAGGAAAGAGCCTTTTAATTTTGAAGAATGTAAATTGTTAAAGATTATGGTATCTATTACTATGAATATATTTTGGGTAACAGTGCAATAGCTTTATTTTTTAAAAAGAATTGAATCACATTCAATACAATAATAGTCATTCTTCAGACAAAGAAGCGTCTATAATTTTGGTTGAATCGACTAAAAAATACATGTTATTACAAAAAATTGAAAGACTTCCAATACAAAAGCTTGAATTTTCTTTCATCAACTTTCATAAAAGTAATTACATTGCCAGATATTCATTGTTATTATAAATAGATCGAGAGGTTTCTTTAAATTTAAATGAATAAATTTTATACAATGTGATAACAAATAATCTTTAAAAAAGAAAAATTAATACAAAGACCTTAAAAGCTTTGGGAGCCATAGTTAATGTTATCATAATTGTCAAATTACTAGCATTTTAAATAGATTGAAACAAAATTTCTGTTTTGATATGTCAGCATTTAGTAATTTAGTAGCATATATTTAACAAAAACATTTCTCTGGTTCTTTCTTTAAATAAGTAAAAATATCTTAAAATTTTGAAATCCTTTAAATGGCGTGCTCTCTCTCTCTCTCTCTCTTTTGACACAAAAGGAACCTAGCGATCCTACAATAGACAATTCATGATAATATCAAGAACAATGCCAAAAATTTTTGACCTTGTAAGAATGGACGAAATAATGCCATACTTCAACTCATGAGAATCACATTAGTTGTTGTAAATAGCATTTCTCGTTTCGGGTTTTCGGCTTATTGTTTCTAAATCCGTTTTTTTTATGTTTGTTGCCAAATGCGTGTTTTTTTAACTTCAAAATTTTAATTTTTTATTAGGCTTCGGATTACTTGAAGCAGGTGTAGTTACTAGTAAAAATGAGGTCAATATAATGGTGAAAAACGCGGCTGATGTGATCTTTGGTGGACTGTCGTATTGGATGATAGGATTTGGATTAAGTTTTGGTG
The DNA here is from genome assembly GCA_029721355.1 of Tegillarca granosa. Taxonomy (NCBI): domain Eukaryota; kingdom Metazoa; phylum Mollusca; class Bivalvia; order Arcoida; family Arcidae; genus Tegillarca; species Tegillarca granosa. The sequence goes on from CM056600.1 coordinate 11,685,291, forward strand.
TTGACGAAGGTGTTAACCCGTTTTGTGGTGTAGGTTATTTCTTTGTAGATTCCTCCAACGAAGACATGGGACTACTTTTTGCGACTTTTGTCTTTCAACTCTCTTTTGCAACCACTGCAACAACTATTGTATCTGGTGCTATGGCAGAGAGAACAAAACTATCGTCATACATTATATTTAGTTTCCTGAATACCATAATATACTGTATCCCAGCACATTGGATATGGAGTGAAAAGGGATTCTTGTATCAGCTGGGATGTGTAGATATAGCAGGTTCTGGAGGTGTACATTTAGTCGGCGGAGTAGCAGCATTTGTTGCTGCTGGTTTACTGAAACCAAGAATGGGTAGATATGACAATGGGATAGAACCATTACCAATGGGGAATGCAGTCAATACTATCATTGGTCTTTTCATGTTGTGGTAAGTATATCATTTGTTATAATAACACGTTTTTCATTATACAATGAATAATTTTAATGTAGATCTCTTTTTATTTTGGCCATAACCTCAAAATGATCCAAACTTTAAAAAATAATGGGTTAATTTATTTTATTTTATTTTAAGTTTTGATTTTAATTTTTATTTTTATCTATTTATTTTTGTGTAGGGGGATTCTGATGTTCTCCCGAAACTGACCACCTTGATATACTAACTAAACAGTAGAACTTCGAAAACTCGAATACCACGGATAATTCGAAGTCTTTATTTTGTCCCGACCTGTTTTCTTCATAAACTATATGAAAAAACTTTGATAACTCAAATTTCTATAATTCGAATACCCCCGATAACTCGAATTAAAAATTTGGTTTGTAATTTGATAATCTATTTAAAATCCATCTATTAAAAACTTCAAAAACTCGAATTTTTTTTAACAATTGGTGATCAATGGCCCGTTAAATAAAACTATCAAAAAAATCACAGGGATTATCAGTAATTAGGCTATCTATAAGTTTCCATCAGTATTTATTTTTCCCTATTGCATTACATTCGAATAACTGTAGCTGTTAACAACATCAAAGATTTCAGCAGTGGAAAACATATAACAAGATAACGTCATCCTTTAACTTTGATAAATCAACCACCCCGATAACTCGAAGTCATCTCCAAAGTCCCGTGTTGCTCGAAGTTCTACTGTATTGACTAGGACGAAAAAAATACTAATTTCTTTCAACAATTGACACGGATATGCATAACACACTAGATCTAATTGCAATCAACTTCTGAAGTAAGATGGTCTCGGTGGCTAAGTGGAAGAGCGTTTGTATCGCAGAGAAGAAAGACGTGGGTTCGAACCCCAAATGGATCATACATAAAACTTTATAGTAGAGATACCGCTTCCTCGTCTAGTGATCGGCATGAACAGAAAAAAGTTTTACAGGTACACGTGGTGTCAGGATAATTGACCGGGGGAGGTATGCTTATCTGCGGTATATTGACTCGGTATATTAGTACCTTACTAAAAGATTACCATAAATGTGCACATGACAAACCATTAAATACACATGTACATATCACGTATACACGCAATGACTTGTTTCCAGATTAATCCATAGATCTTAATAACCTTGATCTCGTCTCGAATAGTTGACGGGTTGCTTATACGACGTTAAACAACATTACAACAACAACTACTACAACCTCTAAAGTAAAACACTAAATGTATTATTATTTTTTTTACATTTCTATATTACCAATACGTACAAATGTACGTATAAAACCTGAGAATGTAAACGTTCATTTTTCCTGATACAATTTCCAATTAAGTTTAAAACATAGAAATAAATTCATAATAAGGTTTTTCTAGCGTGTTTATTTCTCGGATATCACATTTTTAAAGCTTCATTCAACGGAAAGAAAACACAAGGGAGTATATTCCTTTTGAAAAGAGTTGTTCGGGCAAAAGGTCATTATGATCTAATTTCTATACAGGTAGATAATCTTAAAGGCTTTTAATCCAGAGAGATGAAAGACCCTGGAGATCTTTAATCAATTGTTTTTTATTACAAAAAAAATGATATGTATTTTTATTTCCGTACATCATTAAATTCTTCGATTTTTCAGTAGCATTTGAAAAACTGTATTAATAAATTGATGGTTCTATAAAATAAAATCTTTAAATCATCAAATCATCTTTTTATTAGTAGTTCATAGAATTTTAAACCATGAAATGATATACCATATTTGTCATTCCATTACCTGTTACATAATAATTGTGATTCTTGCACTAACTTCACTGAGGTCTTAGCTGACACTTGTTATTCCCATAGCTATTACTTCGAGAACAATAAATTCTAAGGTAAAATGTGTAAATATTAACATCATTATTATTTTCCACTGCAACCACTTGCAGACAAATTGAAAAAAAGTTAATTGGATGGATATCGATTAAATGTATTTAAGACTGGTCTAAAATAATGATGACAAATATGCATAATCCGGGTTGAAACACGTGCTACTCCGAAAACCTTTTAAGCTAACATGCGTCATTCAATTTGTTTTGCACGAAAGAGGATTAGAATGATTTTTTTATTGATTTAAGGGGGTTTTACGTTCTAATCAAGAATATTTCACTTATAATTAGACGTAACCAGCTATAGGTGAAGTTGCAGAAGTTTAGGCCTTTGTAGTGGGCTAAAGGCAAAATACAGGAAGGGTTCTTTCGCGTGCCAGGCCTGCGCCAGTGCCAGACACCATGCATCGGTTTTTAATGTCTCTCCCGAAAGACCCCGTGACTTTCATTCCTAAAGGTCGAGTGCTTGACGTAAAAAAAGCCAATTTCTATTTTCAAGTCTTAAACAGACCCGGTTTGAACCCCGTACTCCAACATACGAAGCAAGCATTCTACCAACTGAGCTACCGTAGTGTTACACGAGACAGGGGTGAAAGCACTATAAACGCTTTTTTTAAACCTGATATGGTTAAATTAGAGAACAACATATGGTCATAAAGAGGTATGACGTAGGCGTATTGAACCTGACTGACCTGGAAAGTAAATCAGATTTCGGTTCGGATATTTCATATCATGTTGCTTTTGGCTTAATCTCTCATCAATATATACAACTTAGCAAATGTAACAAAAACATAACTAAACAAATAAAAGAACTCAGAAAATGTGATAAAGTTTTAATACAATACTCCCGACATTAGACAACACGTTTTAGTGTAATATGATTTATATAAGGTCACAACGAGACCAGAATTTTCAGAAATAAGCGTGTGGTAGAATTTATAAAACAGATACCTGCTAACGTTTGATGTGCCAGATGTGCACATTTCGGAAAATCATTCCTCATCAGTGCACAAGGAGCCGAAAAGTTTGATAGATTAAAAAACATATGCCAAACAGTTGAAAATTAATGAATCTAAGGTTCCAAAATTATATGAATCCAAATCCAGCAAAGGAATGCTTTGCATGAGGGAACAGGCCTTAGTTTTAAATAAATTTCAAAAATTAAGACGACTGAAAAACAAAAAATTCGTGATAAAAATTTTCCACAGCAAACTTCACATTTATTAAAACATTTCCTTCCAAATAAAGAAAAAAAATACAATCAAAGAAAAAACACCGATTTTGAATCGAAAATCATTTTACATTTTGACATGATACGCCGTTTTGTACTACCGTTTACAAAAACGAGGGATTACTCACGCGTATTACGTCATACCGTGAGCAAGTTATTGATCAATAAATCAAGTTTTCTTCACTGGCTTCTTTGTAGACAATGACAAAAAAGATAAATATATAAATTTATCTTTTTACAAGGTAACAGAATATCATGAATGGGATTACATCAAGTGTATTTTAGAAAGAATTCTAGACAAAAAATGTACATGCACATGTATTAAATAAGAAATCAGTACGGAGTGTATGTGGGAGTAGATGTTTGTTTAAAAATATTAAAATAACAAATTGAACCACGTTTTAAGACTGATCCGATTATGACAGGCAATATATTACCCTTAATATTCAGATCTTGTCTCGGAAGAAAATCGCCTAGCTGTTAAATTGTAAAAGACGGTCGTTAAAACAGAGTCTCTTTACATAAAAACAAATATGATCGCTAAATCTATCAAAGATATCTGCCTTTTGAAGAATGTCATGAAATGTACTATTTAATATGATCTTATTACTCTATTTTGAAGATAAAACAAACAAATTTTGTTGATATAAACAAGGATTTATCTTTGTATTCCATTCCAGGTGGGGATGGCTAGGATTCAATTGTGGAAGTACATTTGGAATATCAGGTGGAAAATGGAAACTTGCTGCAAAGTAAGAAAACAGTACATGTATCACTATAGAAATTTCTATCAGTGCTAGGGACATATAGTCACTTTAGGTTATGCTTTGTTTTACATAAAAGGCTTTTTTCTTATTGACAAGATGAACAAAAAGTACACATTTTAACTGGATTTGTATTTTATCAATATATATGTTTAATTCAATTAATTTAATACATTAAATTCGACAAAATGTTTCAAACCCAAAATATAACTAAAGGACGCACCGAAATTGAGGAGGCAGGCGTCACAAACCCACATTTTTGTGATATCAATACAAAACAACCGTATTGCAATTGCACGTGATAGGACGCTCTCTCATTTCTTTCGTTCTTTCTTTGAGCTATAAAAAACCGTAGATAAATATTTGCGAATCATTTTGTAAATTATTTTTTTATTTCTTAATAAATTTGCAACGTAAATGGATTGTCTCAAATTATCCATAACAGGCATTTGAGATACCCCATTTTAATTTAAAAGTTTATGAATGAAATTAAAATTACTTTTTTTAAAAAAAATGCGCTTCCTGTGAAATTGTGAAATATTTATTCAATATTTCAGAAAGTTTTAAAAGTACGCTATAAAAAAGTTAAGATGTAACGTTGGTCTTAAAAGTTTTCTAAATATTCAACAAAAATAGCTGTTTAAATTTAATGTGACATATGTACACATTTCGGAAATTCATCCCTATCAGTGACACTAGAAACGGAATAAATTGATAGATAAAAAAGATAGCCCAAATTTTTGACAACTAGAGAATTCCAAAGTTCCTAAAACGATACTGAATCCAAAATAATTGGTTAGTGTTGTACCTTGTACAAAAAAGAATCAATGGATAATTTGTATATAAATGCCAGATGTTAATACAGAGCTTGGATGAGTGAAGTCAAGACAGTATCAAATAACATATGAAGAACAAAGATAAATAATTATTCTAATTCCCAAATGTTTCATTAAATTATTATAAATTATTGATTTCTGATTTTACATTGATATCATGACATAGAAATTTTAATGACTGACAGTAGTTCTTTCCCTATGGATATGAATGATGTTATACTATTTATTAACACTCTTACTTAAATAAAACTTATAATTTGTTTTAGATTGTCAGATTTAGTAGATTTTAAACAGTATAACTTTGATTTTCCTGGAAAACATAATAATAGATTGCAATTACTTTTAATTGTTTTTAGAAAATTATTCGGAAAACATTGTCAGTGATAATTTTACCAACAATCAGGCAAATTTATCTCGAAATATTTTTTTTTGTTACGTTATAAAAAGAACTCTTATTAATTCAACCTCAGGTAACTCACCCTTGATATTTGAAATAATCTTGATAAGAGGTAGAAATAAACAAAATATTTTCCTGTGACCTTTTCATATTTTATTTTCTTTTAAATAGCAATTGTCCATTGTCGAGTCGTTTAACATTATAAGATTTAACAGGTATTTGTGTTATATATTGTTAGAAGCAACTAGGGATCAGAATTTAATTACTTGATCATTGGCATTATCTTGATAAAGTGGACAAATTGTTAATTGAGCTTCAGTCGCTTAATAATTCAGCATTTGATCGTTGATGCATATAAGGCAAATATTAAATGATAGGGTAAGCTTTATGAAATTTCTCCCATGTGCACAATCTTCATTGTAGATCTCAATTCTAATAATAGTACAGACATTATTAAATACACACGAAAAAAATTCTGAAAACCTCCGCTTAATAAACTCGAAGATAGCCAAAAATGTTTTCAGAGGTGATTGTAGTGTGTAAAGTAAAATGTCAAAGGTTTGTTAAATAAGTTTATTATAATAGATACACATCACCTTTATTAGGCTATATTACATGTATTATTGTTTTTTATAGAGCTGCAGTTGTTACGTTGAATGGTTCGATGGGAGGTGGCGCTGCAGGCATTATCTATAGGTTTGTTAGTTTATAAAACAAATTTTAAATTGTTATAGTCAATGAACTATTCAAAATAAATTTAGATAAAAGGTTCCTAATAAAATATAAACATACCAGTCCATGTCCAAATCACAGTCCCAAATTAGTAAAACCTTTTAAAAACTTGCCAATTCAGTTATACAGGCAAACTTCCATCAAGAAAGTACGGCCTTACTTTGGGTCTACATTTTATGGCTTGAATACTAAAACTAAATTCTAAATGTTAGATTTTTTTCAAAACTACTGAAAACGTAAAAACTTAGGGCAGGATAATGGCATTTGACTTAATTCAAACTAAAAAAAATATTCAAATTTTAACGAGAGTTCCGTTTCTGGTTTAAATCACAAGCATCCCAGTTCATGTCAGAAACACAATTCCAAAAGCAAAGGTTTAATTGTGAAACGGTCTAACGGTCTAAATACGTGAACTTCAGCCAGAGAAGTGAGGTCGGATGCTCCCGGAAAGGTAAGCACTTCCTGCCTCGCTAGCTAAATCCGCCTCGCATAAAATCAAATTTGATGATGGAAGGAACATTGACAGTAAAATAATCTAGTACTATACGTATCAAGAATATTGCAATAGCCATAGTCATAAACTTTTGATGGTCTTGATAATTTAGGCCTGAAATATCTCTTTGTTAAAAATTGATTTGTAAGCACCTTGCTTTACTATTGAAAGTTTCCGTAGTAGAAACATATTCTACAATAGCATATAACTGTGAAAAAAAACACCATATGCACATGATGCAAGAAAAGGCAAAATACTACTGCATAAAAATTAAAAGTTAAAAGTTTAAAAAAAACTAAAGCAATCACGTTTGTTTTATAGCTTCAATTGTAGGCTGTCGTTGGTGTTGTCCAAAATTTAGGGAGAAGTCCTAAATATGAAGCAGTCGTAGCTCGCTAGAATAAATTGTAATCACACGTTTTCTTTCAATTAGGTATAAAAACATCATAAATTTAACTTTCACAGAATTGAATCAATATTGCATTATATCGATAAAGAAACAAATCCGCAAGCAATAGTGCACAATTTCTTCTTATTGGTAAACAATTATTTGTTGGAAAAGTAGTTTGCCAAACGCAACAAACAAGTTTTTATCAAATCCTTAAGATTCTGTTGATGGTATCTTAAGTATGTTTTTGTTCGCAGTTCATATGATGTTTGACAAAATAATCAGAAAAGCTGTAGAGAACTAAATATTTATAGCTGAGGTTGCCGTTTTGTAAAAGAATGACATAAAGTTTTTTTTAAATGAATGTGACCAATATTTATATGACTGTGTTTTAAATAATGTCCTAAAGTTTTCTCTCTCTTTTCTAGTGTTTTAACTAAAAAAGGAAAATACGATGTGGGATACATAGTAAACAGTGTTCTTGGTGGACTTGTCAGTATTACAGGTAAGTCGATTTTTGACCATCTCTTGTCCTCCTTTTTTCTGACATTTTGTCAATAAATATTTAAAATAATCATATAAATCAAATATACAAACAAATTTTGCAAAGGTAATGTAATTAAATATTAAGATACAGATTGCATTCTGCGTTTGTCCATGCTGCTTGGATATATTTAGTCTTTGGTTGAAAAGTAGTGCTTTATTAAATGTTCCTTTATAAAACAAAATCCCTAAAATTTTTGATTTTTCAGACCTATTTGAAGGTAATTTCAAAACCAAAATGAGTCAATTTAAAGACACTATGGGTTATTTCATATCTTAATTTAAGATGAATTATATCGTTAACAAGAACAGCATCAATTCATTGATCTTTAGCATGACGAAAAAATACATTAAAAACTCATTGATTTTTTTTATTTTGACTACAAACACTAAATTTGAGACTTCTTTAAATTACTCAAATAATTTGAAAATCAGTAAGTAACGAGTAACACTACTACAACACCAACAACGCAACAAAATTCCTTACCGCTTACAATTCGCATAAACCAAAGTTACATTGTAGATATTTTACTATTATTTCGAATGAGTTTAATAATGGCTATTGGTTTACAGGTTACAGATCATTGGCTTAAAAATTAAATAAACTAACCATTTCCTACGACAAAATTAATTTAACTCACCTGGCCACAAGTCATTTGATCTTTTGGCATGATACTGTGTTATTAAGTGAGTGTGTAAGTACTTGCGGGTTTGTGTGTACGTTGTCAATACCCGTTTTCGATTTCTCTTTTGAAACTTACGTACAGAGTTATATGAAACGTAGTAAATATGGACAGGTGCAATTCAAATTTATTCATGACATTGCCATGGCTACCGAAACTAGGTCAAGGTGACCAAGGAGTCCCAAAATCTTTAAATCTTTAAAAATCATCTACCCGATATTGATCAAGGGAGAAATCATCTTATATGGTAATTTAAGGGTCTCTGAACTATAACTAATATTTTGAAAACGTATTGATAAATAAAAACAATGAATTGCAAAAAAATCAATACACCTTAGAAGATCTAACAGAGTAGAATATTTCGTTATTTTACATAAGTTTCCAATTAAAAGTTTTTTCCCACCGAATTTTTTGCAAGTTTTAACTTTTTTAAAAATTGTTACAGATAGATTAATACAACACATTACCAATTGATCAATATATAAGAATCTAACTAAGGTACAATTTTTGTAAATATATAACACAAATACCTGTGAATTTTTCATGTGTCATGTGTGCACATTTTGGAAAATCATCCCTCATCAGTGACACTAGGGGCCGAAAAGTTTGATAGACAAAACACATAAGCAAAATAGTTGAAAATTAATCAATCCAAAGTTCAAAACCATGCAAATCCAGATCCGGTTAAGGAATGCCTTGGAAGAGGGAACAGACCTTAGTTTTAAATGAATTTGAACTATGATATTTCTCGAGTAGGAATTGTTGGCCTTTTTTAATTTAGAGTTTTAGGGTTCAGGCCTAGTGAAGATTCCACTGTGTCTAAGTTTTTTATTTTAATTTTGTAACACTACCCATGGGTGATGCAACTACCAACTCGACTACGATGGTAGGCATACTTGTAGTTATATTGCCTGTAATACTTCCAGAATTTAGGCAAGTAATAGGTTCACTAGATCTAAATTCCTTAAATTTTGCCTATACGAGGTACACTGTGCTAAACTTGATGATTTTTGGAGCACACGTTCGATGATTGAGGGTAAGTTCTTTTAAGAAAGATGATAGTTATTAAAAGTAATTGTGACAGCATGTACTTTTTGGAGTATACTTACTTTCTATTAATATGAGATATCATGTTAGAAACATCCCTTATTTGTTTTTTACATTTTCTAAGATTTTGGCTTCGGAAAAAGAAACTGCGTTTGGCTAGAAAATGTCTCGCGTAATTAGAAATTTACAGAGTAAATCTGAGCTAAACCATTTTGTTACCTTTTCGTAACAGTGTACTTACTTGAAAAAAATATCAATTTTAAGTATAAAAACTGAAAAACATATTTAACTTGTTGTAATTTTGTAATTAAAAAACAATCTGCATCATTATGTTACAACGCTGTTTGAAGATTGATGCAGAATCGTGCCTAAAATTCCTTTCTTATTATTCCTTTTTATTAAAAATATTTTATTGTAAGTATTTTTACTCTTTAAAAACTGTTTTAATTATCATTTTCATCTCTTACGCTTTAATCAGTTTTATAAAATATTGACAATTTTTTACGGTATTTTAAATGATTTAACTTAAAAGTAATCTGTTAATATCACTTGAGTTTTTGATATGATATTTTATATTTTCAAAATATTTTTAGATATCTGCAAGATTACAGCGTTTAAGAATTAAAAAGCTGTTAATTTAAATGTTTTAATAACACCAAACTTAACTTTTTTTAACATTTGGTTATTTTAATGTCTTAATTTTTATTTTAATAATACATTATCACTTAAAATGCATAATGTTCTCAAATTAATTAGCGAAGTCAATAAAAAAAATCCTGTCACATTATATACATAAAAAACGTATTCACTGAAAATCGCTGTAGGTGTTTTTAAAAAATAACTTAAAAGCGTAGACAGTTTTGATTGTTAATTAAGTAATGATCATTTTTTGACATTTGATTCAGGTCATATTTATCTAAAAATGACAAAATTCATTGATTACTTTTCATTCTGCTACATATTACCGTAAACGCTGCAATGTTGAATAATCTACCTTCATTATGTACCCTCGATGTAACAGATACCTTTCTTTCTAAAAAACTAGAAATATCAAAATAGTTTATATAATCTTGATAAAGACTCTCTCTCTCTCTCTCTCTCTCTCTCTCTCTCTCTCTCTCTCTCTCTCTCTCTCTCTCATCTTTTTTGCCTTTTTTGTCTGCTCCTTCGTTAGAAAGACCTTCTTCAACACATTTTTGTTTCCATGACACAAATTTGGCACTAGCGACTTTATGTACTGATTCTTGAGGTACATTTTGTCGCCCATACTTTAGAAAAATAAAAGGCTCACCTTGGTACACATAGTTGACGACATCAATATTTACCGATACGACAATATGTACAATTACTGTGGTTATATAATGTCGACGACAACAACATGTACAGGAGTGACAAAGTCACAAGTTATATTATTATGTTTTTAGGAAATGCTTTCAAAGAACGTCGGGCTTTTGTAATTGTTTTCAGTATGTTCCAATAGCGACAATTTTGTGTTGTCTTTGTGAGTTTTGTAATTAAATTGTAGATTTATTTTAGGTCCTGTATATTAGACCCGCTTTTATTGTTTTACAGAGCAATATTTTCTTTTAATACTTCAAATTTTATTTAATGGTACAAAAAGAATGTTTGGGTAAAAAAATTAAGTACATGTATTATGAAATCATAAACAAAATCATTACTCAACTGCGTATCCTTTTTTTAAAAGTGTTTTTTTTATTATTATTATTTAATTCATTTAGCTGGATGTGCAATAATCCGACCATGGGAGTCTATCATTATTGGTGTGATCGGCGGGATTTTAGCTATTGTTTTCGTCAGACTTATCGACAAGATTAAAGTAGATGACCCAGTTGGTGCGGTGTCAATTCATGGTATTTGTGGAATGTGGGTAAATAGTAAAAAATTATATTTATTCCGTTTTAAGTTTTAAAGCCTATGCCTATGGAAATCCTTACCTTCAATATGTCGTTCATAGGCTTTGGTCCAAGCATACATTTAAAAAATAAAAATGTATACAACTTGCACTGGCTTATTTTGAAATGTTTAAAGCGTGTTTCCATTACAAGGAAGTGAATACAATAAAATGAGTCTTACAAAACTCTTTAAAAATGCGCTTGAAATAAGAATAATTTGTTAGTTTATCGACTGTCGTTTAAAGAGTGAAGCAATAGTTTTAATCCACGAGTTAAATTTTTTTCCTTTATATCAAGGCGGTTAGTTAATGGATCAGGAAACCGTATTGCCCTGAGAAAACAACCGATCCTTCAAAATCTTCCAATTGGAGTTTGAATAAAAGCATCGAGAAGGGTTGTGATCAGCGGATGGCCGCTTCAGGCCAACGCCAGACTTAAAAGTCCCTGTCTGTTTATTAAATAATAAATTTGTGTTTATCAAGTGTATCATTTCATGTTGTGTCCATTTTTGTAATGTGTTCTTAGTTTATACGGCTATTACGTACGTGATGTACTGAACACTGGCTTTTTAAGCTTCGCACATAAAATTGCGCCAGAGATGTAGACGTATTAAACAAGCACTTGGTTGACTTTCATTTTCTATTATTGGTGCTTCACAAGCAGTGTGGGAAATTACTGCAGGCCCAAGGCTATTAACTTTTAGATCGGGTCACCAACTTCATAGAGTTCCAAGTCTGGTTGGCTCTTTTGTTAAACCAGCAGTTTTCCTATAGCAGACGGAAGTTCCTCAATTCGTGATAGTATCACATTTGTGGCAGTTTGTTTACACTAGATGACATTTAAAGGAAGTGCATCACTGCACACACTCAAAGTCAAATAGGCGCCCCTTGGGTAAACTTTCCTATACTGTCTTAAACTAAGAAAATATGAAAATATTAAAAGTTTCAATTTTTTGACAGATTTCACAAGTGCCAATTTATTCTAAAGATATATCTTTATTTTTTAATCACATGTAATTTAAACTATGTCGTCTGCAAGAAGAGTGTCTGGCCTATTTTCCAAATCATCCTTCGATTTTTGTGTCAAGTAGAACTAGGTTTGAGTGACTTCAAACTGTGTGTCTCTTACGCCGTATTTAGTGAAAATCATACATTTTTCATTATATAATATCATGAAAAATGATGAGAATTCAGCATGTCATACCGGAAATGCATAATCGATTTCAATCCCCGTTATATGTTTGTAATCAACACTGAATAATCCAAAATGCGTTGGTAACCTAAACTAGACTTTTTGAAATATAAATTTCAGTTTTGTAGACCCTAACCAGTAGAAATCTCGTGATCCGGGAAACTTACAAAATTTGTTTACGTTTTCTAAAATTGAGTCTGCCCAGAGGGTTTTGTTTACGAACAACGTTTTCCGGTGTATTGAAATGAAAACAACTCAATTTTTCTTCTTTTAAAAGCAAATTACAAGAAATGGTTGATTTTTTTACTATTTACTTACGATAAAATTTAGCAACAAAATGTAAGTATCACGAATTTTGGCGACAGGATGATATATAGATCATATATGTAGTCAGTATAATAAGATATCTATATTAATGAACAATACTTTACACTGGTGCAACAGAAAACAGACAATATAGCAAAGCTACAATAACAATAACAATACATACAGTATAGTTAATATGAGATTTATATGACAACATGAAAGAGACACGCAAACTTCAATATTTCAGGGTCATTAACTTTTCATTTGGGCTACCAACTTTCAAAAGTTAAGGGTCCCGTTGACCATTATGTCTTGCTAGCTAATTTAATTCACTGTTCTAATACCATTTTTAAGTAGATTGGCAACATAATAGAGTGCGAATTGCTTGGCTTTTATTTTCAACCTTATTTTCATAGTTTAAACACATTTACAATTTTATTTATTTACTTTTTATTACATTGTATTATATTTATTTATTTAATTATTTTTTTTGTATGAACAGGGCCTTCTCTCAGTTGGATTGTTCGGTGGAAATGACACTCTTGAAAATTTGACGAAGAATCGTTACGGGCTTTTTCATGGTGGAGGGTTTTATTTACTTGGTATACAAACGTTGGCAGTAGTGTGTCTGGTAACATGGACATCAGTTATGACTCTGTTGATTTTATTAGTAAGTTTGTAAAAACTATTTTATCTTCAATATCCCCCCCCAAAAAAGAGAATCGATGAGATCTGCATCCAGTTTGTCTAAGTTGCTATTTTTTTTCCTATGTTAAGTTGTCATTTTCAAATAAAATTCTTTTGAATAAGTTCATTCTTGACAAAGGGTAATTGTACTATTAAAAATAATTAAATAATGAAAAATGATGCTCAACGTCACCAATAAATAAAAATTTGGTCTCAGTATGAATTATAATTATAGAGCAATCGATAGATTAAGTTTGAGATCAGGCATGAACAATATACGTGACCTGAAATATATGTTTATGGTAAGTGCCGACACCAAGTGAAGTACCTCTGTTTAGCAAATAACCGATAATTAAAATGGTAAAAAAAATTACCGTCGAGTTCAAAATCGATATACTATAATTTCAACATTTTTCTGTATTACATAATTCTTAAGTGTTATTTTATTCATTTTTCAACAATTAAGATCATGAACATATTTTTATGTCTTAACACTCACTTGATTATATTTCCAAAATCGTTTGCAAGGTCCAAAAAATAACTGTAATATTATAAGAGAAACAAAAAAAATATGAGAGGGCTTCCTTAGATATAAAAACAACACAGGCAAAACAGGCTTCAGAAACTAGTAAAATACTTAAACTGGTTTGCAAATATAAAACACGATGGTTGAGTTAGAACCCGCAGTCTCAAATAAAACAATGATTTCTCCCTAATTATGATGTAATCAAAATAATCATTTTAATGATTTTTTGGAAGTCACTGACATCGAAGTTACAACAAACCTAGTATTTAAGATGTTAGTTTTTCTAATCTTTATCATTCCTGCAGAAAACTCTCGGATTGCATCATATCCAAACCAATCTGTCTTAAACAGTTACAGGAAGAAGGAACATACAAAACTACTAAAGATCTTAATACATCAGAGTTCAAATTTAACGGCATCATAATGGATCTTTACATAGAACGCACAACCAGCAATACTTATTAACGAAATACGCCATGCAAACAACGATTACCAATTTGACCATCATCTAAGTTAGAAAAACGGGGGAAAAAGAATGTAAAATTAATTATCGCCCTGTTTAATTAAACCATATCAGTCAATGTCAAAATCACAATCCAAAAAAGGAAAATTTATTGAAAACTAGCCAGTTATACAAATAAACTTATATCAAGGAAGTGAGGCCGGGTGCTCCGGAAGGGGAAGCACCTACTGTTTAGTTAGCTACACCCATCACGTGCAAAATTAAATTTGATAACGAAAGAAACATGAAACTATGAGATGTCAAATATATCCTATATAAGTTTGGATACAGTGACTCCATACTTTTCAACAATATTGTGATGACGGCCGTAAAACTTAATATTGACCTTTATAAGCATAGTTGCAATATTCCTGAGTGAACAGCTTGCTTCGTTGTAGAAAGTCTTCGTAGTGGGAACAAGCTCTTCCATACCTTTCATTAACTTATGAATTCACTTCTTTACTTTGCATAGAGTAGCAAAAGTGTTACTTCAAATTCATCTGGTAAATGTTGCTTCAATTTTATTATATCTGAGACTTATCTACTATTGACAATATTGAATTATAATTTATGTAAGTAATAATGTCCATTGCGGGTACCGGTGCTGGTGGAGTAATCTCCCGGAGGGGGTCAATAACACAGAAGGCAGTATTTTGTTCTGTCCGAAAATATACCATTTAGCAAAATTTTCAGCCGTCTAAATTTTTGAAATTTATTCAAAACAGGTTTGTTCTCTCGTGCAAAGTATTCCCTAGCTGGATTTTGATTTGTATAATTTTGGAACTTTAAATTCAGTAATTTTCAACTGTTTGGCTTATGTTTTTATCTATCAAACTTTTTCGGCCCCTAGTGTCACCAGTGAGGAATGATTTTCCGAAATGTGCACATATGGCACATCAAAATCTAACAGGTATTTGTGTTATATATTTGCTAATACTGATGCACTTTCATATATATATATATATATATATATATATATATATATATATATATATATATATATAAGAAGGTAGAATAAAATCAAAAGTAACACGTTACTTTCATTATTGTTTTACATGGTTTTTTTAATTGCCATTAACTTTAGATTATTTATTTATGTTACACTTAGACTAAGGTCGACATCCAATTTTATCAAGTGTTTCTTGATATATTTGTTAAAAAATCGAAAAATACTTTATATTCCTTTTAATTACAGCCACTAAAGTACACTATAGGACTCCGTTTAAGTCCATCTGAAGAGATTCTAGGAGCTGATGTTGTAGAACATTCAATTGTCAACGAGCCTGTAACAACCAACTATTCTATTTTCTTCGAGATCAAACAGTCTGGCTAGTGTTGGTCGGCAAATGAGATTAGAACACCAAAGGCGCGCCGCTAATGCACAACTAGCAAATGATTTGAGAAAAGGAATAGAAAATGTATGTTTTGAGGATGAACCAGGTCCATCAGTCAGCCAATCGAGTGAAACAATAGACCTATCGACAAAGCCGTCCTGTATTAAATCACGTGAGACAACAGACCAATCAAACACAAAAACAAATTTGGTCAGATTCCTACGATCAATTTTATTAGAAAATAAGGATTCACAGATAAAGGAACTAGAACATGTTGGCATAGGCAGAAGAAATTACAGAAGCAACAGTGTGTCTTCTGTTGACATCAGTCAACATACAGTCAATCTAGACAATTTACAAAACCCATGTTCAGAGAATAGCCAACATACTTTATTTTAAGAGGTTAAAATGCCAAAGTAAAGTCTTTTAGAAAGCTTTTACACTGTATTTTCCTGTGCATTCTTCTTTAATACTTGTGTAATGTATTTTTATTAGGGTTCAATTTACAAAGAGAGTTTATAGTCATTGTTCAGATATAATTATAGTTCAACAGCCTTCCTTTAGTGGCAAAATACTAGTATAAATGTTTTTTCTAGCGCACATTTTTTCAACCTTAAAATGAACACATAGATGTTTGATGGTGAAATTGTCACTTGAGATATCATTATCTTCAAATCACATATAATTAAAGAGTTCAAATCTTAAGATGATAAGATTACAAAACTCAAAATTTAAATTTAATCATAAACTGATAGTAATTGTAAAATGCATTATTTTTTGTGTTGTCAAATTTTTAGTTTGACAATGTTTAAGGTTTTACCATTGTTTTATTCTTTTCTAGATTTAGAACCAAATGCCTCACCTATAAAGAATTCCTTTTACAGTAATTTTTGTTTTCATGGCAACTCATTTAACCATAGTCATGGCGGAAATAAAAATTTGAAAATGCTTCAAGATTTTATTATGTTTTTTATTTGTTGTAGTTTGTAGAGTAGAATGTTTTATTCACAAATAAAAAAAAAACATTTCGAGACAGAAACATTTTTATCCATTTAAAAATATACCCACAATGCAATGATATTAATCTCTATAATCTTTGTGTCTAAATTTAATGAAACCCATTTTCAACAGAATGACACAAAATGAACAAACTGCGGGCTTTAGACCCTAGAGAAGTCAAATGTTACATAAGATTTTTTCTCCCATCGTCGGTTTCAGTGAAGATTTTTAAATATTTTTGCACTGCTAGGTCACCTAGTTTTGGTAGTTATTGCAACGTCAAAGTTAAAAACAAATCTAAATTGCAAAAACCTAGACATGCTTCTCACCAAGTCTCATTGAAATTGAAGTACTTTTAGGGGAGAAGTCGAAAATGTGTGTTAACAATGTACACATGCATACACAAACACATGCTGTGCCATGCCATAAGCTCACCTGACCAAGCTCACATGACTTTCTATCAGGTGAGCTAAAAACAACAACAAGAAAAGCATATATAAGTATAAATAGACAATTGTAAAAAAAAGCTGAAAACTCAGTTTTTGTTATGACAAAAGATCGTATCTGCTAGATAAAATATCTAAAACCAATACATTTGAGAATACCACACATACTCCATTTTTTGAGACTGAGATCAGTTGCTTCAAAAACAAAGTCTAAAAAAATTATATTTTATAGATGTAAAAACTTTATTAACAAATGAAAATAAAAAGCATTATTTTACTATTATCATGTATATGTTAATAAACAATTTGAAATAATGTCTAAAAGAAGACATTCGAACCATGTCTAGTAATTAAAAAAACTTTTTAAACTTGTTTATGAGAACACACCAATTAATATGGTTTCATTAATGAAACATATTATATCAAATACCTGAAAATATCTTGAATCCAAACTCATAACTTTACCAGTGGCATTTTTGTAAGTGTTATATCCAGTAACATATGGGGAACATTCAGTTTAGAAAGGTTTAAATGCAAAATTTAACAACCACAACATATTATGGAAATATTCAGTTTCCACTGATGCAGTTGAATAAGTTAACTACGATACATTCAAAAAAGAAAATATTCAGTATTAACTGCTTTTAATGAACATAAGTGAAATGTTCAGTTTAGATAGGATCAAATGTACACCTTTCCCATAATATAACAAAGTCAAAGAAATATCAATTTTAGATAAATTTTAATGTAAAACATATTAATATAAAAAATGAAATATAAATGCATTACTAAACCATGGCATGTCATGTTCTTCACAAAGTTTTATAACTGGGCTTCTGAAGGGATTAATGATTGGTTCTGATATATCTAATAAACAATGTTCTTTTAATCCATTCTTAGCAAGTTCAATACTGTGCTGACAATAATCTGTAAAATAGGCAGGTATCTTTTCCTCCTGAAATTAAAACAAAATCACGTGAGTTGATAGACTACTATACCTCACCAAGCTAGATACATATCCAGCATTAAGTATTGTTAACCAATCAATGCCTGCTGAATATTATATCCAGAAAATGTATCTACAAAAACCTGGACAGCAGTCAAAATAACTTAGCCTCTGATAAAGAAGTAATGAAATCAGAAACTAGTCAACCTTATTTTCGGCACAATTTACACCAAACGTGTATTTGTTGGCCTTGTAGTACAGTAGTAATGGACACACTCATAATGGCATTATTCATCTTTATTGTTCATAATTCACTACTGTGAACTACAATCAGTGATCCCAAATAATATACGTTCATTACCAAGACAGTAAATGGCAGATTTTTTTTAAATGAGCCACTATTTTATACCATTACTTTTAAATATAAAAAATTTGAAATAAATGCAATATTTTGTACCATGGATAAATCTGGCTGTTTTTTTTGTCCAAATCAACCTAAATAATTTCAACAAGAGGCCCATGGGCCTTAAAGCTCACCTGAGGATAACTCCAAAATTGTTTGCAAAGTGCAATAGACAATATATCAAGTACAGAAACTTTACAAGTTTTCTCAAGTTAAGGACTCCCACAAAACTTAATAAGAAATATCCAGTCACATTTCATTTATAAGCAGCTAATATGCATGAAGTAACTGTAGTGCAATGAACATTTTCTAAATCATTAACCAATTTCAGTAAACTTATGCAGCTATGTCCTTGACCTTTAAACACATGACTTTGAACCATATATCAAAATGATGGTCATGTCAATACCTAAAATATTCTAATATACATGCCTTTGCATATTTAATAGTTTTCAAGACAATTAACAATTTTAGTCTTCCTATACTAAATGACCTTTGAACATATGACATTGAACCATATATCAAAATGATCTTCATATCAATACCTATACATGCCGATAAAAAAAGTTAATAGTTTTCAAGATATAAGGAATTTAAGGCTTCTTTTGCAGCTGGGACCTTGACCTTTGAAAATATGACCTTGAATCATATATCAAAATGATCGTTATATCAATACCTACAATATTCTAATATACATGCCTATACAAAATGTTAAATAGTTTTCAAGATATAGTGACAAATATATATTTTTTAAGTTTCCCCACTCAGTGCCTTACAATTTCCCCATTTTGAGCCCCATGGCTACCATTTGTGCAAATCTAAAACTACATGATGTAAGAATGTTATAAATGGAATAACTAAGGTATTTCTCTTGTACATTCAGAGAAGAAGATTTTTAAAAGGGGACATAACTCCTTCATTTGAACAAATCTGAAAGGGCTTTACCTAGGCATGATGGTTACCAGGTTTCATTAAATTTGGCCCAGTGGTTCTGGAGAAGATTTAAATGTAAAAATTTTATGCACAACGCGCGACACACATGATTTTCATATTATTACATCTGAAAATTTTAGACATTTGTGTCTTTACATTACAATAAATTCTATGTTTTAATTTAAATTTAAAATTTAAAAAATGTATAAAGAAAGAGCATTAACAAAATAACAAGAGTTTACACTTATTTTCTTGACTGTATCCAACCAAGATGTATAAGCTGCAAGCCCAGCATTAAATCCTAAAATTAAAATAAAAAAAAATATTAGTTACATGAACAACTTTTATAACATTGCAAGGATTTCAACTTGTGACTTTGACTTCTGACTCCGTGCTTAAATTTGGTATGAGAAATATTGTCTCATATTGTATTATGTTTGTGCCAAGATTTATCAAAACTCATCATTAGATAAGGACAAGATGAATGGGGGAGCTGAATTTAGTGGAGTAATAGTGTTTTACTCCCCAGTCAACATTCTTTTACTTATTTCAAGGTGGTCAGTTCAGGAATGGTGGAGGAAACCAGAGTGATGGAGAAAACCACCGACCTATGGCAAGCAAACTGACAAACTTTCTCATAGTTTCTGTCCTGAGGGGGAATTGAACCCAGACTGTGAGAGGCGCTGTGATCCATAAGTAGGCGCTTTAGACCACTCAGCCACTGAGGCCCCAAAGATGAATGAGGGAAATATCTGGACAAACAGGAAGCAGGCATAATATTGGGACAGACAGACAGTGTGATTACCATTGACTATCCAATTATTATAAGGGTTTAATCTGAATAGTTCCCCTGTACATTTAAAGTCCATAAAAAAACTTAAAAACTTCAAATTTTAAACAATGCTCACATTAGGGATGTTACAACAGCTACTATGTACTAAATTCAGGCGACCTTAAGAATTACAGTTAACTTTAATACACTGCATTTCAATACAATAAATTTATAATAAAAATTTAAATTAAATTAATTTAAATAAATTTAGAATAAATGCATTAGTTATTATTTTTTTAACATTGTAAAAAGGCCACTTAAGTCTAAGGAACATGATTTTCCTTTGCAAACAAGTTTTACTCTATATACATACTTCTTGGATAAAACCCTGGAAATCAACCTAACTTACAGATATTATAAATTTTAGAATTTTCTGTTTTTTAATGAAATATAAGCACAACAACAATAAAAGACTTTTTCTGACACAGTGATTTTGCTATGGTTTTTAAAAACTACCTTCCACCTTTCAGATTGGGAAAATTTGGACCCTTTTTTATGTGACATATTACGCACAGAATTTTGAAATTCATTGCAAAGATTTTATATTGTGACAATATCTAACATTTTTTGTCTGTCAGAACAGTTTTGGACAACTGGATTTAACTTAAACTATTTAAATTTGTGTCACTTTTGCTTTTTGGGGAATTTTAGTTGTCAAATTGAGAAATTTTAGTCTTATTTCTCAAGGGGAAACTACCTTTATTCGGCAGTAATTTTAGGCAAACAAAACCACTGTGACATATCTAGAATATTCATTCATTGTACTCGGCAGTATTTCTACATATTATACATGCAATGAAAATGGTTTAATCTAAGTAAAAAGACGGGATTACAAACATCCATAAGTTGAAACAGTGGAGAAAAATGAATTATACAAAAAACTTTTCTAATTCCATTATAGTTAAACAATCAATTATTTTCCATGAGAAAATGAAAATACAGTCTAACCTATCTATAAAGGCCACCTAAGGGAACCAAAAAATGGTCTTTATTGGCAGGTGTTCCTAATACATAGGTTTAAATAGCATAGTTAAAGAACAATTGGAATATATTTGTACTGGCCTTTATAAGCAGGTGTTACTTATATAGAGATGATCTTTAAGCCATGTTGGACTGTATATAGATACAGATGTGAATGTCTATTTCACTTGCAATGATTTTTCTCATATATATTGTCAAACAAATGCATGGTATATCATAGTTATCTACTCTTTGACTAGTGGGGTAAAAAGGACACTGACGTTAAACTTAAGAGGATAATCTTTACTGTAAAATTACATTTGAATCCTGATAATTGGGTAAAAGTTGATTCTGAGACAAGGTTAAATGTATTTCTATGTTTATATGAATATGTCTGATTCAGGAAGTAAGAATATTCTGAATGAAATATCTCAAAATGCAACAACCACAGAAATTAGACAAGGTCAACCATTCTAAATGATCTGCTCCTTCCTTCACCAGTAAACTGGACCACCAAAACAAAAGAGTTCCATCCAAAATGCTTTAAATGTATAACTCAAGATTGTGAATTACATAAAATTAAAACTCATATAGGCATGGAAATGTCTATCTGACTAAAGGCATGGCAATTACCTGTAATTTTTGAAGTTATCTACATAACATGCACCAACTCTTACTAACTAGACTGAACATCCAAAACAAAGAGATTTCTATCAAAAGGGCTCTGACTGGATAGCTAAAGAACTGAGAATTACACTAAAATCCAACAAACTCACAAAGGAAGGCAATAAAAATGTCATCGGTTAAACAGAAAAACAAGAGGCCCATGGGCCTTAACGCTCACCTGAGGATATGGCCAAAATCATTTGCAAAATACATATTATAATATACAAGTAATTTTTCAAGATAATTAACAATTTGAGTCTTCTTATGCATCTATGACCTTGACCTTTGAATGTAAGACCTTGAATCATACATCTGAATGATCACCATATCAATTCCTACAATATTCCAATATACATGTCTATACAAAAAGTTAATAGTTTCAAAGATAATAAACAATTTCAGTCTTTTTATGCACCTATGACCTTGACCTTTGAACATATGACCTTGAACCATATATAAACATGATCGTCATGTCAATACATACAATATTCTAGTATATATGCCTATGCAAAAAGTTAATAGTTTTCAACAAAATTAACAAATTGAGTCTTCTTGTGCATCTATGACCTTGACCTTTGAACGTAAGACCTTAAATCTTACAACAGAATGATCGCCATATCAATTCCTACAATATTTTAATATACATGCCTATACAAAAAGTTAAAAGTTTTCAAGATAATTAACAATTTCAGTCTTTTTATGCAACTACATGTATGACCTTGACCTTTGAACATATGAACTTCAGCCATATATCAAAATGATGGCCATGCCAATACCTACAATATTCTAATATATATGCCTATGCAAAAAGTTAATAGTTTTCAAGCTAATGCACTATTTTAGTTTTAATACAACATTTCAGGGGCAACAACTCCTACATGCATAATCACATAGTTACAAAACTTTGTACCTTTTTACATTTTGTCATGCTGAACATTTTATCAATGTTTTGATATTATAAATTTCTTAAATTTTTTAAGAAAAAGCCTAAAACTGCGAAATTACAAACTAGGTCATGACCTTGAACTTTGACCTTGACTCCTTTTCAAAGGTTATTTCAAGAAAAAGTCAAAACTGAAATCCCCATGTCAATATCTGTTCAAATAGTCAAGTTATAACAATTTGAAGCCATTTTACGAAATTTTGAAATTAATCGCAAAAACGCGTAACCCATTTTTTCAACCAAATTTCACCAAATGAACAAACTAGTTGTCATTAGTTTCGGAAAAGAAGATTTTTTAAGATTTTTGGACCCTAGGTCACTTTGACCTAGTTTAAATAGCCATGGCAACGACTTGAACAAATCTGAATTGCACCGGCCCCTATATGTTTCTGACCAAGTATCATTGAAATCTGTCCAGCAGTTTGTAAGGAGAAGTTGAAAATAGGTGTTAATGACGCACACACACATGCATGCATGATGCACACACGGCACATACACACGCTGCACCATGCCATAAGCTCACATGACCTTTCGGTCAGGTGAGCTAAAAAACAATCACAGATTTTCCAATTAAAAACATATCTACTATGCCAGAGCCACATTATATATATATATATATATATATATATATATATATATATATATATATATATATATATATATATATATAGTTGTCATATTTAAAGTATATTGACCTTACCTACAATGACATGTGGTTTCCTATGGTTAGTTATTTTATGGTACAATTTTCTGTGAATCGTGATTTTGATATTGTCTTTAACTTGAACACAACCATCTATACCTTTCCATATCTCTCTACCAAACATGTGTATGTCTATTTGTTTGTCTGGTAACAACTTTCCAAATTCCTACATCAAAATTATATTTATAAATGGAGTGTAAATTAAATCATTTTTTAACCATCTTTACAATGAAACAAAAGATCTATAGACATTGCTATTAAGCTAAAGACTTGTCTCTTTCAATATTTAATAGTACAAAATATTATAGACCATCAAAAGAGGCATAACATATTAAAATTGTTTAAACATATTTCTAATAAACCCCTAAAGATGTGTGGAGACAATGACAGTATATGTCTGATGCAGATGAGTATAGACAATGGCAGTAAATGTTTGATGCAGATAAGTATAGACAATGGCAGTATATGTCTGATGCAGATGAGTATAGACAATGACAGTATACGTCTGATGCAGGTGAGTATAGACAATGACAGTATACGTCTGATGCAGGTGAGTATAGACAATGACAGTATACGTCTGATGCAGGTGAGTATAGACAATGACAGTATACGTCTGATGCAGGTGAGTATAGACAATGACAGTATACGTCTGATGCAGGTGAGTATAGACAATGACAATATACGTCTGATGCAGGTGAGTATAGACAATGACAGTATACGTCTGATGCAGGTGAGTATAGACAATGACAGTATACGTCTGATGCAGGTGAGTATAGACAATGACAATATACGTCTAATGCAGGTGAGTATAGACAATGACAGTATACGTCTGATGCAGGTGAGTATAGACAATGACAATATACGTCTGATGCAGGTGAGTATAGACAATGACAGTATACGTCTGATGCAGGTGAGTATAGACAATGACAATATACGTCTGATGCAGGTGAGTATAGACAATGAAATATACGTCTGATGCAGGTGAGTATAGACAATGACAATATACGTCTGATGCAGGTGAGTATAGACAATGACAATATACGTCTAATGCAGGTGAGTATAGACAATGACAATATACGTCTGATGCAGGTGAGTATAGACAATGACAATATACGTCTGATGCAGGTGAGTATAGACAATGACAGTATACGTCTGATGCAGGTGAGTATAGACAATGACAGTATACGTCTGATGCAGGTGAGTATAGACAATGACAGTATACGTCTGATGCAGGTGAGTATAGACAATGACAATATACGTCTGATGCAGGTGAGTATAGACAATGACAGTAAACGTCTGATGCAGGTGAGTATAGACAATGACAGTATACGTCTGATGCAGGTGAGTATAGACAATGACAATATACGTCTAATGCAGGTAAGTATAGACAATGACAATATACGTCTGATGCAGGTGAGTATAGACAATGACAATATACGTCTGATGCAGGTGAGTATAGACAATGACAGTATACGTCTGATGCAGGTGAGTATAGACAATGACAATATACGTCTGATGCAGGTGAGTATAGACAATGACAATATACGTCTGATGCAGGTGAGTATAGACAATGACAATATACGTCTGATGCAGGTGAGTATAGACAATGACAATATACGTCTAATGCAGGTGAGTATAGACAATGACAATATACGTCTGATGCAGGTGAGTATAGACAATGACAATATACGTCTGATGCAGGTGAGTATAGACAATGACAGTATACGTCTGATGCAGGTGAGTATAGACAATGACAATATACGTCTGATGCAGGTGAGTATAGACAATGACAATATACGTCTGATGCAGGTGAGTATAGACAATGACAGTATATGTCTGATGCAGGTGAGTATAGACAATGACAGTATACGTCTGATGCAGGT
The DNA here is from genome assembly GCA_029721355.1 of Tegillarca granosa. Taxonomy (NCBI): domain Eukaryota; kingdom Metazoa; phylum Mollusca; class Bivalvia; order Arcoida; family Arcidae; genus Tegillarca; species Tegillarca granosa. Next base: position 11,710,869 of record CM056600.1, read on the forward strand.
GAGTATAGACAATGACAGTATACGTCTGATGCAGGTGAGTATAGACAATGACAATATACGTCTGATGCAGGTGAGTATAGACAATGACAGTATACGTCTGATGCAGGTGAGTATAGACAATGACAGTATACGTCTGATGCAGGTGAGTATAGACAATGACAATATACGTCTAATGCAGGTGAGTATAGACAATGACAATATACGTCTGATGCAGGTGAGTATAGACAATGACATATACGTCTGATGCAGGTGAGTATAGACAATGACAGTATACGTCTGATGCAGGTGAGTATAGACAATGACAATATACGTCTGATGCAGGTGAGTATAGACAATGACAATATACGTCTGATGCAGGTGAGTATAGACAATGACAATATACGTCTGATGCAGGTGAGTATAGACAATGACAATATACGTCTAATGCAGATGAGTATAGACAATGACAGTATACGTCTGATGCAGATGAGTATAGACAATGACAATATACGTCTGATGCAGGTGAGTATAGACAATGACAGTATACGTCTGATGCAGGTGAGTATAGACAATGACAATATACGTCTGATGCAGGTGAGTATAGACAATGACAATATACGTCTGATGCAGGTGAGTATAGACAATGACAGTATACGTCTGATGCAGGTGAGTATAGACAATGACAGTATACGTCTGATGCAGGTGAGTATAGACAATGACAATATACGTCTGATGCAGGTGAGTATAGACAATGACAATATACGTCTGATGCAGGTGAGTATAGACAATGACAGTATACGTCTGATGCAGGTGAGTATAGACAATGACAGTATACGTCTGATGCAGGTGAGTATAGACAATGACAGTATACGTCTGATGCAGGTGAGTATAGACAATGACAATATACGTCTGATGCAGGTCAGTATAGACAATGACAGTATAGGTCTGATGCAGATGAGTATAGACAATGACAGTATACGTCTGATGCAGATGAGTATAGACAATGACAGTATACGTCTGATGCAGGTGAGTATAGACAATGACAATATACGTCTGATGCAGGTGAGTATAGACAATGACAGTATACGTCTGATGCAAGTGAGTATAGACAATGACAGTATACGTCTGATGCAGATGAGTATAGACAATTACAGTATAGGTCTGATGCAGATGAGTATAGACAATGACAGTATACGTCTGATGCAGGTGAGTATAGACAATGACAGTATATGTCTGATGCAGATGAGTATAGACAATAACAGTATAGGTCTGATGCAGATGAGTATAGACAATTACAGTATAGGTCTGATGCAGATGAGTATAGACAATGACAGTATACGTCTGATGCAGGTGAGTATAGACAATGACAGTATACGTCTGATGCAGATGAGTATAGACAATTACAGTATAGGTCTGATGCAGATGAGTATAGACAATGACAGTATACGTCTGATGCAGGTGAGTATAGACAATGACAGTATACGTCTGATGCAGGTGAGTATAGACAATGACAATATACGTCTGATGCAGGTGAGTATAGACAATGACAGTATACGTCTGATGCAGATGAGTATAGACAATGACAGTAAACGTCTGATGCAGATGAGTATAGACAATGACAGTATACGTCTGATGCAAATGAGTATAGACAATGACAGTATACGTCTGATGCAGGTGAGTATAGACAATGACAGTATACGTCTGATGCAGATGAGTATAGACAATGACAGTATATGTCTGATGCAGATGAGTATAGACAATTACAGTATACGTCTGATGCAGGTGAGTATAGACAATGACAGTATACGTCTGATGCAGGTGAGTATAGACAATGACAGTATACGTCTGATGCAGATGAGTATAGACAATGACAGTATACGTCTGATGCAGGTGAGTATAGACAATGACAGTATACGTCTGATGCAGATGAGTATAGACAATGACAGTATACGTCTGATGCAGATGAGTATAGACAATGACAGTATATGTCTGATGCAAATGAGTATAGACAATGACAGTATATGTCTGATGCAGGTGAGTATAGACAATGACAGTATACGTCTGATGCAGGTGAGTATAGACAATGACAGTATAGGTCTGATGCAGATGAGTATAGACAATGACAGTATACGTCTGATGCAGGTGAGTATAGACAATGACAGTATAGGTCTGATGCAGATGAGTATAGACAATGACAGTATACGTCTGATGCAGATGAGTATAGACAATGACAGTATACGTCTGATGCAGATGAGTATAGACAATGACAGTATAGGTCTGATGCAGATGAGTATAGACAATGACAATATACGTCTGATGCAGATGAGTATAGACAATGACAGTATACGTCTGATGCAGGTGAGTATAGACAATGACAGTAAACGTCTGATGCAGGTGAGTATAGACAATGACAGTATACGTCTGATGCAGGTGAGTATAGACAATGACAGTATACGTCTGATGCAGGTGAGTATAGACAATGACACTATACGTCTGATGCAGATGAGTATAGACAATGACAGTATATGTCTGATGCAGATGAGTATAGACAATGACAGTATACGTCTGATGCAGATGAGTATAGACAATGACAGTATAGGTCTGATGCAGATGAGTATAGACAATGACAGTATACGTCTGATGCAGATGAGTATAGACAATGACAGTATACGTCTGATGCAGGTGAGTATAGACAATGACAGTATACGTCTGATGCAGATGAGTATAGACAATGACAGTATACGTCTGATGCAGGTGAGTATAGACAATGACAGTATAGGTCTGACGCAGATGAGTATAGACAATGACAGTATACCTCAGATGCAGATGAGTATAGACAATGACAGTATACGTCTGATGCAGGTGAGTATAGACAATGACAGTATACGTCTGATGCAGATGAGTATAGACAATGACAGTATACGTCTGATGCAGATGAGTATAGACAATGACAGTATACGTCTGACGCAGATGAGTATAGACAATGACAGTATATGTCTGATGCAGGTGAGTATAGACAATGACAGTATATGTCTGATGCAGGTGAGTATAGACAATGACAGTATACATCTGATGCAGATGAGTATAGACAATGACAGTATACGTCTGATGCAGATGAGTATAGACAATGACAGTATACGTCTGATGCAGGTGAGTATAGACAATGACAGTATACGTCTGATGCAGATGAGTATAGACAATGACAGTATACGTCTGATGCAGGTGAGTATAGACAATGACAGTATACGTCTGATGGAGATGAGTATAGACAATGACAGTATACGTCTGATGCAGGTGAGTATAGACAATGACAGTATATGTCTAATGCAGATGAGTATAGACAATGACAGTATACGTCTGATGCAGGTGAGTATAGACAATGACAGTATACGTCTGATGCAGATGAGTATAGACAATGACAGTATACGTCTGATGCAGATGAGTATAGACAATGACAGTATACGTCTGATGCAGGTGAGTATAGACAATGACAGTATACGTCTGATGCAGATGAGTATAGACAATGACAGTATACGTCTGATGCAGGTGAGTATAGACAATGACAGTATACGTCTGATGCAGATGAGTATAGACAATGACAGTATACGTCTGATGCAGGTGAGTATAGACAATGACAGTATACGTCTGATGCAGATGAGTATAGACAATGACAGTATACGTCTGATGCAGGTGAGTATAGACAATGACAGTATACGTCTGATGCAGATGAGTATAGACAATGACAGTATACGTCTGATGCAGGTGAGTATAGACAATGACAGTATACGTCTGATGCAGGTGAGTATAGACAATGACAGTATATGTCTGATGCAGATGAGTATAGACAATGACAGTATACGTCTGATGCAGATGAGTATAGACAATGACAGTATACGTCTGATGCAGGTGAGTATAGACAATGACAATATACGTCTGATGCAGATGAGTATAGACAATTACAGTATACGTCTGATGCAGATGAGTATAGACAATTACAGTATACGTCTGATGCAGATGAGTATAGACAATGACAGTATACGTCTGATGCAGATGAGTAGAGACAATGACAGTATACGTCTGATGCAGGTGAGTATAGACAATGACAGTATATGTCTGATGCAGATGAGTATAGACAATGACAGTATATGTCTGATGCAGATGAGTATAGACAATGACAGTATATGTCTAATGCAGATGAGTATAGACAATGACAGTATACGTCTGATGCAGATGAGTATAGACAATGACAATATACGTCTAATGCAGATGAGTATAGACAATGACAGTATAAGTCTGATGCAGATGAGTATAGACAATGACAATATACGTCTGATGCAGGTGAGTATAGACAATGACAGTATACGTCTGATGCAGATGAGTATAGACAATGACAATATACGTCTAATGCAGGTGAGTATAGACAATGACAGTATATGTCTGATGCAGATGAGTATAGACAATGACAGTATACGTCTGATGTAGTTTCTGCAATTCTTGATTTTGAATCTGATGCTGTACACCTATAATTCTTGGAAAAACCAAAACAATTGTCTTATTTTTTCAACAGCTTAAGGTTAAAAATTTAAATGGAAAATAACTTTTATAACAGTCAAGTGCCACATGTGTTATTTGTTGCTATTTCAGTTTATGGATTACATAAATGATATGATAAATCCATTCTGTGGTTTATTCCCAATGACTGTATTAACAATAACAAAATATTATTTAATAATCATTTTAGCAATTAATTTACCTGGAATGTTTCTAACATTTCAACCTCTTTTTCTACTCCAACAATATCAATGCATATTTCAGTGGTATCTATTGAGTTACAACATCTTAAATCTGAATAAATAAAAACATAATAAAAATATTAATGAAAAATAGAGAAATTTTTTATTTTATCAGTTAAAATTATTTTCAAATTTTTAAATGAGTCTGTTGAAGAGATTTAAGAAAAATTTTAATTGAATTCAAAATTAGTATGTAAATGCAAATTTTACATCTGAACAGTTACAGAACTAATTTTGTCCTCCTTATAGGTTCTTGACTGGTACTGCCTATTAGGTATATCTTTTTATCACAGACATCATGGAGGAAATGAAGACAACACATCAAGGGATAAAAAAGGTTCCTTCAACAATTTCATATTAACATAACATAACATATCATAAAATAGATTTTATTAGAGTCTCACCTCAAGCAAATAAATAAGTATACATAACATTCCAAATTAAATAAATTACTAAGAGCCACTCTAAAAAGAGTTATGAGAGACTTTACATAAATTTATTTTTAAAACAAGTTGCATTGATTAATATAACAAAAAAGGAAGTGTGAGTTTGTTTCCACTTTCTTCATATTCATGCGAATGCACAAAAATAAAATGCTTACAAGCATATTCTGTTTTCCAAAATATGAATAAATGAGAAGTTGTACTTATAGGAACTGTGCAATGGTATATATATTTGCTTAGAATAAATATTTGTGAAGTAAAGGATATGACTAGCAATTCTCTTTTACAATGATTTTCCCAGTCTTTAAAAAAAGATACTCATGGGCCTTATTATTGAACTGAGGATATTCAAATGAGAAACCATTAAATTTTTCCTGTAGTTTAGTCCAAAATGCCAAGATGTTTCCAATTTAAAGACCATATGTTCAAAAAATGCTAAATCTAAACTATACATGTATCAAAAGTCTATCAAAAAATAGTAGCAAAAACAATCATATAACATTAGTTTTGACCTACAAGCCAATAAAAGTTCAGATAAGGGAAACATTGAAACTAAACACACACACACACACACACACACACACACACACACACACACACACACACACACATTTCATATGTAAGGTCATATGACCTTTGACAGTGTAAGATGGCAAAAACATTTTTAAATGTATAGTTAAAATATTGCTACATGCTTATTTTCTAAATAAGTTCATGACCTTGACTTTGGCTTAATGTAGAATAAAAGTGCTATAAAATGTGGAAAAAATCTGCACTAAAATACAGTTTTAAAACAAAAGTACCAATGTCAAGAACTAGGTCATGACCTTCATCTCTGACCTCTTCCTCATATACAGGATATTCAAAGAAAATGTAAAAACTGAAGAACCATGTTGTTTTACATCAATAAGCAATTTAATATACTCTTAAGAAACAATCTTAATACAAGTAATTGTGGAGCAAGAGTGTACAAGTGTTTTTAGTATGCACTTATTGTAACCTTTAGAGAGCTAGTTCACTTGCTTGTGATGTCAAAAATAAACATTGCAGACAATACATTTGATTATACTGGTACCGAGCTAACCAGTAAAGACCCTATGCCAAGACAAAACCTTTCTCACTTGCAGTCAATCTTGGTCGAACCTACAGCAGTAAGACACCTTAAAACTGAAAGCTTACATCTTAACCATGCTGCCGTCATGACCTCTTGACTTGGTTGTTCTTTCTTTAATCCAGATAATTAACAAATCTGTATTCTTATGCATTTTTGACCTTGGCCTTTGGATCTTTAACCTTGAACTACATATCAAAATGATTGATATATAGATACTTTCAATATTCTCTTACACATGCCTTTACAAAAAGATTATAGTTTTCCAAATAATTAACCAATTTAGTTTTCTTATGCATCTGTGACACTGACCTTTGAATTCATGACCTTGAAATGTACATGAAAATGATTGTTATATTAATAACTACAATATTCCCTTCACATTTCTTTACAAAAAGTTTTAGTTTTGAAGACAATTAACTAGTTCTGTATTCTTAGAAATCTGCTACCATGACCTTTGAACCCATGGCCTTGATTATTATATCAAGACATACAATTTTCTAATATACATGCCTGCAAAGAAAAGTTTATACATGTAGTTATTTAGATATTTAACAATTTGAGTGTCCTTATGCAACATTGACCCTGACCTTTGAACCCTAGCCTAGATCTATATATCTAAACAACTGTTATTATCAATACCTACAATATTCTTTATAGGACTAGTGACCCTCATATAAGGCTGGCCTATCACAATCGTTCGATTGTATTCGTAAAATAATTTTGACACAATTGTAAAATATCATCCACCCATTCACTCAATTTTTACTTACAGTCATGTGGTAAACATTTTGCGACAATATAATATAGGGTTAATGGCCATTGAAGCAATATGCAGATAGGTGAGTCCATCCTGAATCCCCTATATGTATAGTATGATTTCCAGTCTCTTATATCCACATCTAATGATAATGATGGTTTTTCTTCAAGTATGGATGATTCCACTGGTAAAACATAGGGGTCATCAGAATTACTGAGTGTTCCTGTAGTTAAACATGAGTAATGATCAATGTTAATGTAGGCTTTGAAATTATTAACACATGCAATAAAAAAGTAAAGAGGAGTGGAAATGTTACATCCAAGTCAAGATTTGATCACTTTATAGGTGGGTAGATGAACCCAGTGTCACAAGAAAAAGCACAGACCCCCTAGAAGCAAACTGATAAACTTTCTCACACTAGGATCTGTCCAAAGAGATATTCCTACCTAGGTGGTGAGAAATGCTGTGATTGGTACATTTGCATTTTATACTAATTTTCCATGGTTGTCTCTGGACAAAAGAGTAACTTTCTGAAATACATGTGTTATAAGGGCATAAAAGATCAAAATCTTACTAATTTCCAACGTATTTACCTGGGAAGTCTCATTGTTTATCAAAGTGACAACACTTAATACAGGTTTAAAGATACAGTTGTACAGGCTCAATAAAGCTTTCAATGTCTATAGTGAGAACTTTCAAACTTTCTAATTAATTTAAATGTTCCTTTGTCTAACCTATACAAATATATCATTTCAATAATAAAAGATTCAAACTAAAGGTTCAATGAATGTATTTAATGTCCAATTTTTTGTGATGATGTAAGAAGTTACTGTTGTAACAGATAAAGTCTATAATCTACATTAAATGGAATATCCTACTAGTATTAAGACCAGGTTATTTCCCCTTTGTACTAAGTAAAACCTCTTTAAACACAACACTTTAACACTGAAGGTTGTGTTCAGACTAGACAGGTTTTCCGTTTTTACATGTCAATGTAGAAAATGATTTAATTGGCATGTCATAATAAAGTACAGTGAAACCTGCTACAGTAACATCATCTTAAAGTTCTTCATAATTTAACAAGAAACAACCTCTATATAAAGACCACTTGAGTGTTTTTCATGTAGGTGTAACTGTAGTTCAGTTAAGCAGGTTCTTGCTTGACACAGGGTTCCACTACATCAATTTTACTAAAAACAGTTTCTGCTGTATTCGAAAAAAAAGGAATGCAATAGTTCATAACAACAGAACCAGGCTTTTGAAAGCTTGAATATAGTCTAACAATGGTTTAAAGCCTGAATAAGAATCAACATATCATTTTAAAATACAGTATTTCTTATTGATGAAATGATTTCCATTCTTTAACTTTCAACAAATTGTTTCATAGTATATGCAAGAAACAACCTATGACTTATCTTTCAATTAAACATATGAAGCTTAAAACAACCAGGTCCAGGAAAATGAAATTGCAAACCTTACCAAATAGACAAACATTTCCTGATTTTATCCATAAAGTACACTCTCTTCTCCATAATCCTTCATTATATATTCCTTGTCTTCCTAAAAATTCTTTCATCTTCAAGTCATTAAACTCAAATGATGATGTTTCTGAAACAAATACATGTACACTGTATAATATGATTATTTTTAAAGTATGTAACTATGTTATATAATATAGATAACACATCCCAGTTTTACAATCATTCCTATATTAAGATTTTCATAAATCCTAATTGCTCAAATTTGGAATCTGGTTAACTTTGAAGTTTTCTCAATATAAAAAAAATTGAAGGAATGATTTCGAAGATCACTTTATAGTCAACATCCATATCTATGCCAAATTGATCTTCCCAGTACCATAAAAAAATATCAAAATTCACTTAAAGCATTTAAATCATAGTTTAAAAAAATTTTAAAAACCAGGAATGTGAGGTGAAATTGCATAAGGTACTTGTCCTTTATTGGCAGCTTGTGTACCTATCAGACATACATTTCTTTGAATTTTTTAAAATAAAACTGCAATGGTTGCTTTGTAATATTGAAAATGTGATATTGTGATGGCTTTGTTTTAATGATGTAACAATACATTTAACATCATTAAATTCTAGAAACAACAATGAGATCATGTCCATATATTCAACTTTGTGTTATATACCTATTTATAGAAAACCCACAAAAAAAAACAATATTATACTTTTGATAACAAGACATTTAACTGATTGAAACTAAACATGAGAAATTCTATACACAATACTACAGTGTTCAATCTTTAAGGGACTCCAAAAACACTGTCAGTGGGTCAATGTTTTGCCCCTTTTCAATTACATATGATGATGAGAAAACATTGTTTTGTTTCCTGTCTTTCTTCATTTTTACAAATAGACTGAAAAATGTTTGTTCTCACAGCTGACATGTATTATGTACATGTATCATCTAAATCAAACTACAAAACAGGAGAAGGTAATATATGTTATAATGATGAAATTATTTTTAGAATTATGGCCCAAATTTTCTTAAGGCCTTGGCCAAAATGCCCCCAAATCCTTGATCAAAAATTCAACACTATGTACCTTAACTTAGCAGTTAAATAATTGCTAAATCACCTTTTGTAAAATCAAATGGTAGATGTTTCAGTTCCTCTAGTGTGTCCATGTAGTATTTCATTTTTTGACACCAATTTTTATGACTATATTTCTGCATCTGGTCAGGTTTATCCAAGTCTTTTTTCTGACACTCTTCAGAACAATAAAGTACAGCATCACACGATGAACTAAAAATAGGAATAAAGCTAGGTCATATGACAACCAATGTTACATGACCATAATGAGAATTTTCACAATCACTGACAGATACTTGGTTATATCAGAAGTCCATGAATTACTTATGGACTTCTGGTTATATATATAAACACCATGCATATACACAATCAAGGCATGCATTTGTTGATACATTGAAACATATAAACATTTACATGTGCTTTTATGTATCAAGATCAAATAAAAAATCATTGGCAAATAATTTCTGCAAATATCATCTTAATTACATATTTGATGATATGGTGATGTCAAAAAAAAATTCCCCAATATATGATCCAAGGAATTCTTCATGAAAAAATGGTTTTCACTCATATGTGCAACGACTTTAACAGCATTATGCCTGTGTGTATCTTAACAGAAGTCCCTCTCAAACTAGCCAGACGATAATATGACTAGAAATGACCCTAGCAGTCTTAATCTGAAAGCCGATCAACTACAAGACACATATGAACAAAGATAGAAAACTACTGTAACAAAAAGACACTAAACAAACACATAACCCAATAATTAAGTTACAAAGCATATATCATAGACAGTTACTGAAAACAAAAGTTAAACACAACAGAAACATGAAGACAAAACAAAACATTACAGCTATATAAAATAAGAAACCTAATGTATTACAAAATTGTTTAATAACATTGTTACCATTTCTTGAATTGATCTTGGACATCTCTAAAATGACAGTTATAACACTCTCTAATTCTTTACTGTGTCTTGAATGATCCATCATTTATTATTCCATATTATGATTCTATCTTTATATCATTATGTGCATCCTCTGCAAAATACAGACCATGTTAAAATATTGTCTTCCCAAATCCAATATCACATGATTTTATCAGAATTCCAGTTTTTGAGATGAATTGCGCCTGATGTTTGTATTTTCTCACTATTTTGTGTAGAATTTTAACTTGTATATTTTTACTTTAATTTTTAGTTTATCAATTCAGGAATAAACTAAGAGTTCGATTTAGTATGCTAAAATGTGACAGAGAATCAAGTCATCTTCATTCAATGGACATTTTTTATTTTATTAAAATAACAGACTTGTTTCCATGTTTTTAAATTAAAATAATATGTGATTATTAAGTAATTTTTTACCGTCTGTTAAGATTAAAGTATTTCATGTTGTTTGGTCTATTGAATTCATTGTAGATGCAAGCTTCCTCTATATAGCTACCTTAGGTTGTATGGCTACTCTTTTTAAAAGGCATTTTTACGTTCTTGTCCTTGGTTTTCAGTCTCATCTGAAAGACTATTCTAGAATTGAGATTTTTAAGACTACATAGCAGCGGCAGAGTCCGGGATAGGGGGTTACAATCATCATAAAAAATCAGAGTTCACAATAAGTAAAATACTCTCGGTTGTAGTTAATTGCATTTAATTTTTTTGAATGCAATCATCAAATGGAAACAAATCCTATAACAAATCAACCTTGGAATAAGTAGACCCACGAAATCTACTTTCACTTCATTACGTTAATCATTTCAAGTCTTTCGACAATAAAGAGTTTAATAATTGGATGTAGTTTCTTCGTATTTTTGGAGCGCCATTGCAAGACGCTAGAACACTGAGTGGAGTTAAATATAAGTAAACGTTCAACGCCCAGGTCAGAATTCATTTAATTATATAATTCTGTAATGGTGGAAGAAACCCGTTTATCTAAAAAAAAATCAACCTACCCCTTTCAGTCGAACTTTACTCATACTAGCTAGATTTGTCCGAGAAACAAACGCGACGAGAGGCTTTTTATTCGGATAATCAACCATTTTAAATATACATGGAGTTTTCGGTATTCCATATTATACGTCCCTGGCATTATGAGCATTTTATGGAAATATGATCTAACAGGAACGTTTTAACAATGAACTGTTTCGCGAAATGAAAAAAATATATATATACATGTATTTCTTATTTATTATTTTAATAATAAAATAACATTTAACATCATTTTTGCATTTGAATGTGGTGAAGTAGAGTAATGAAGTCAGTTTACGTCCCAGTGAAGACGATTTATAAAAAGGTTCAGTGTATTTTACAAAAGAAGAGTTAAAGTGTTAAATGTTGAATGGTATCTTTGATAAAATCGGCCATAGCTTTCAAAATATCAGAAAAATCAGCGGTGCGAGTTATATAAATGACTAGTGATGGCCTAATCTACATTTATCTTTTTATATTTTCAAACAGTTGTTTTTTTTTTTTTTAATTGCTGTAATTATCCTTTTATAAGATTGAGAGAAATATATTTTTAAGCGTTTTGTCCTTTTATCTCAAGATGTTGTTTCTCAAAACTAACGGTTACAGTCTAGACGTATTGTTTGAGCGTACAGAAATACTATATATAACTATTCCATTTAATGATATTTTAAAAAAGAGAAGTAAAATACCAACCTTCATAATAATGTTGAAATATTCGGAGTACAAAGATATTTGGGTAGGAAATAAACAGGGAGTTATATGCCGATGAGGCCATCACTAGATAAACATATGTCACAAGTTTTAATGAGTCAGAAGTATTAAGGAAAACACTGAAAGCAATTCACTATAGATAATGGTATAATAATGGTAAGTTTTAATTTATATGTTTCTAGCATAATGAACGATTTTAAAAATAACTGTAAATATGTCATTTACCAATTTTGAATTTAAACATAAAATACATTCAAAATGGTTTATGACAATATAATGACAATAAATTGTCATATACCATTCTTGAATGTATTTTATTATCAAATCCAAAAATAGTATATGACAAATAGATGATGATTGACCAGCACATATACTGCCTACTGTCTCAATTTTGTTATTGTCTCAAAACTTATTAACAAGTATAACAGAATGTTTCTTTATTTACATTATCAACCAATTTATTGGAGGTCACATATACCATCCGTATGACTTGAAATAAACCCATTATCTTCCATGTATAAGTAGTAATACCTGATAAATTCTTATCTTAATAATTCCATGATAATTTTAAGCACATGTCAAATTATTTCAAACTTTCCGTGTACGTCAGTAACTTCTATTCGGTAAGCTAAATTTTACCAGTTCTTGATATTTATAGTTATTGTCATGTGCAAAATTTTGAATATTTCTTTTTGTAAAAATTGAAAATTTTCAAATGACATTATTTCTTTATTATCATTATTATTATTATTATTATTATTATTATTATTATTATTATTATTATTATTTCATTCATAAAAAGAAGACTAATAGACAATTTGTTTCATTTTAACAAGATATGCAAATTGTGTAAAATTATAAAAACATACACAAACTTGCATCTCATTAGCTTGTATTTTTATTTATTATTAAAATTCATTAAAGGGACCAGCTTTGACAAATTTGACTGTCAAAATAATAAAAATTTTATTTGTTAATCTCCACAACAAGAATACATGTGTTGAATTGAAATGAATTGTTTATATGTTTTTTAAATACAATTTCAAAATTAGTACATTTAATTTAGCACTTACACAAATGAAATCTGTAGCAATTTGCGACTGAGAAAGACTTAAAACGTCAAAGTATTGCTGAACATAACATTGTCCTAATGATAAATTGTCATATCTGTATATATACAACAGTTTTAATTATATATATATAACATTCCATTTAAAAGTAAAAAAAACTGTCTGTACACATGAGTATAAAAATTTACTATAAATTATGATTGTTTATATCTGATACTCAGCAGGTAAACTACACAAAGCATGGCGGAAGGAGATTTCGGAAAGATTGCTGAAGTGTCTTCAAATACGTCGCTGTTTTTCTATAATGACACATCTAACGTCACATGGGGAAACTTTACTCAGCAAATCCAATCAAAACCATCGATTCTTCGAATTACAGCAGATATAGCCATAAAAGTAACGCTTATAATAATAATGCTTGGTATGGGAAGTACAATCGAAATCAAATTGTTAATTCAGCACCTAAAGAAACCTACAGGAATAGCTATCGGAATGCTTTCACAATTCATAGTACTTCCATTGGTGACGTTTGGATTTGCGCATGCGCTACAGTTACCCCCCTTACCTGCTCTGGGAATGCTTGTGGTTAGCTGTTGCCCTGGTGGCTCGACGTCAAACGTATTTTCCTATTGGGTGGATGGTGACGTTCCTCTAAGGTCAGTTAAGACGGAATAGTTATCCTTGTCGATTTATGTGTGTAACAGATCAAAATCATGAGTACTAACAACGCAAATTAAATCATTTTATGTTCATCTTTATAAATCATTAGGATCATTTTGATCACAGAAAAAATATAAATAAATGAATAAATAAATGAATAAATAATTACATAAATAAATAAATGCATTAGAAAGCACTGCTGTCAAGTACACGTACGCAAAATCAAACAGATTAAAAATAATCATAAAAATAATAACAGTTTTCTATATTTTCGAAGAACCACAATTGAAGTGAATATAATTGGCTTGAACGAGAGACGACATCATTTATGCCATTTTACTCCATTCCGAAAAACAGAAATGACAGAGGATTGTGCTAAATAGTATTAATTACACAACTAAATTATAAGAACTTTTGTTTATTGATGATGTGTTTAAAATGTCCCTGTTATTTTGACAAAAAAACATCCTTTGTATGTAGTTCTAGATACTAGACCTACATACATATAATGTCCCTGACCATTCAGTACTTTCAGTACTTTGATTTTATCATTTGTCTAATGATAACATTCTTTGTCAAATTAGAAAATATTTGCTTGCAAACTTTACATTGATTAATTTAATAACAAGATTTAGGTAAAAAAAATTGCTGAATGGAAATAAATTGCCATCGAACTGTTCCAGTTACTTTTTATTGATGGAATTAACTATTGTCGTTTAAGTTTGAATTAGTTTGAACTAGTTAACTTTATAATTTGGCTGCAGATTCTTATATCTGTATATTGTAAAAATTTTTTACTAGAAACTGTAGTTGTAAATAAATGTCTTTTCCAGAAAATATAAATGAAGATATGTGTAATTCTATGTTACCATAGTGTTACTTTTGTAACCGTTGTAACCTTGTAACCTGGAAGATTTTCAAAAATTAAAAAATAATATCTGTAACTTAATTTAACTCTATGTTACCATAGTGTTACCATTGTAACCGTTGTAACCTTGTAACCTGGAAGATTTTCAAAAATTGAAAAATAATATCTGTAACTTAGCGTAACTCTACGTTACCATAGTGTTACCTTTGTAACCGTTGTAACCTTGAAGATTTTCAAAAATTGAAAAATAATATCTGTAACTTAGTGTAACTCTATGTTACCATAGTGTTACCTTTGTAACCGTTGTAACCTTGTAACCTGGAAGATTTTCAAAAATTGAAAAATAATATCTGTAACTTAGCGTAACTCTATGTAACCATAGTGTTACCTTTGTAACCGTTGTAACCTGGAAGATTTTCAAAAATTAAAAAATAATATCTGTAACTTAGTGTAACTCTATGTTACCATAGTGTTACCTTTGTAACTCCGTAACCTATCCAGAAAATGAAGCGGGTTTTGAAAAAGAGCCATTTTTCTTCAATGTTACCTTTGTAACTGTTGTAACATTGTAACCGTTGTAACCTGGAAGATTTTCAAAAATTGAAAAATAATAACTGTAACTCAATGTAACTCTATGTAACCATAGTGTTACCATTGTAACCCCGTATCCTATCCAGAAAATGAAGCGGGTTTTGAAAAAGAGTTTTTTTTTCTTCATTGTTACTTTTGTAACCGTTGTAACCTTGTAACCTGGAAGATTTAAAAAAAAAATTAAAAAATAATATCTGTAACTTAATTTAACTCTATGTTACCATAGTGTTACCATTGTAACCGTTGTAACCTTGTAACCTGGAAGATTTAAAAAAAATTGAAAAGATAATATCTGTAACTTAGTGTAACTTTATGTAACCATAGTGTTACCTTTGTAACCGCTGTAACCTTGTAACCTGGAAGATTTTCAGAAATCGAAAAATTATATCTGTAACTTAGTGTAACTCTATGTAACCATAATGTTACCTTTGTAACCCCGTAACCTATCCAGAAAATGAAGCGGGTTTTGAGAAAGAGTTTTTTTTTCTTCGTTGTTACTTTTGTAACCGTTGTAACCTTGTAACCTGGAAGATTTAAAAAAATTGAAAAAATAATATCTGTTACTTAGTGTAACTCTATTTAGCCATAATGTTACCATTGTAACCCCGTAACCTATCTAGGAAATGAAGCCAGTTTAGAAAAAAAGAAATATTTTGTAACCATGTAACCGTTTGTAACCATTCTATAGTAGCGGTTACAAATGCTGATACTGTGTTTTTTGCACACATAATTGGACATATCTACTCTATGACGGCAGTATCAACTGTTCTAGCCACTGGTATGATGCCACTTAACTTGTTTATATACAGTCGTAGTTGGACAAAAGAAACATTAGCGATACCATATGTAAACATATTGATATCGTTTGTAATGACTGTCGGTCCGGCGGTTATTGGTATTTTTCTCAGGTGGAAATGGCCACGTTTTGCTTATTACGTAGTCAAGGTAAGTAAAAAAAATAACCCTGTCTTATCTATTCGTTCTTGTGAAGCGAAGTCTTTTATTATGTCCAATAATTCAATCAATGAGTTTGAAACATATCCGTGATTAATTTATTTTTTGTCGTGTTCCACTTAAGAATCTTATAAAATAATGATACATGACACTTTCAAAACGTTACAGACCCGAGTTATTACTTTAACTACTAGTCCAAAGTTCTAAATGTAAACAGCCATATTCCATTATGTCACTTAAAAGGGATTAAAAAATATATATAAACAGCAGCTCGACCTATGTTAGTACATGTACATGTATATATAAATTGTTGATTTATTCCCGTCACATTAGAACATTTGTAATAGAGTTACGTTTTTGCTATCTTTGACCAAAAGAAAATAAACAGTAGTGTATTACCATGTCAATAATTCAATAAACTTAACAGACTACTTATTTGTAGCAAGAATATTTACCACAAATATTACAATAAATATAAAAAAGTTTGAATTAAGAATGTGATAATTTTAAACGTTTTCTTTTACAAACTATTTATGAATGATATGTGCGAACTTAATATACTCATTTTCTGTTATTACAGTGTGGGAGTATAGCAGGTGCTTTCTCCGTAGTCCTGCTTCTGACATTGCTGAGCGTACAATATCCCTTTATGTACCAATCTTCCTGGAAAATCTATTTCGCTGCTTTCGCGTTACCAATGATTGGATTTGCTTTTGGGTTTTGCGTCGCCGCTCTTTTTCGAATGGAGCAAGCTCACAGACGAACTGTTGCCCTGGAAACTGGCATTCAAAATTTTCCACTTTGCATGACATTATTGACATTGACCTTTACAAGGGAAATTTTTGCCAAAATTTCGTTATTTCCTTTAATGTATGGTGTGACCTGTATAATATGTAGCATGATCTTTGTTGCAATATACAAATTAGTGACAAAGTTGAAAAACAACCAGAAAAAGAGTATGAAGTTTACTAATGTGAGTGATAAAGAAGATATAGAATCATGAATAATGAAAAATTATTTACAGACGGTATTTTCAGAAACATGAATATCTCATATCGAAAAACTAGAACTTCTTTTTTTTCTCCACAAAATCAAAATACAGATATTACAGTTCTTTATGCAACTATGATTAATTTGTATAAAAGCAAACAAGCGTAATTCGTTTTCGTAATTCTTTTTCATACAAAACTGTAAAAGGTACATACAACGATGAACTGTGTATCTATCAGGATTGCAGAAATGCAAAACCAAAGATTATTTGTCCATTAGACATGATAATATTTTTGAATTATTCCACTTTAAAAAATTGAAGCATCATTCAACGAATATATTATATTTGTCATGAATAAAATGTCGACACATTCAGATTGACAGATTTATGCATGATGTAAACAGTCCTTGTATCTTAGACTTAAAAAATACAAACATTGAATAACTTCATTATTTCCCTCTTCATTTTTACAACTATTTCACACATATAGATCAATATTATTATATTATTAACCAGGTATTTTCATATTGGCCGAGTTATTTGGCCAAGGTGTGACATATTGGCCCGAGGCCAATTAGTTGTTGAATAATAATTATTTTTATCAATTAACAACATGTGTTTTTTAACTGGGCCAATATGAAAAAACTGGCCAATATGAAAATAACTGAGCCAATATGGACGCGTGAAACTATTATGACGTCATGTCATTATAAAAAACAAAATGGCTGACCACATGGCGCTTCACTTAATCTAAAAGGGGTAAGTGCCAATTGAACTTTTTTTTAAATATGATTGTAGGCATAGCCTATGTAGAGAGCGTAGCAAATTGTTTTATGCACATTTTTGCCACTTATTTTTTATTATTTAAGATTTTATTATTATTTCATTTCACTAATTTAATTACACTACGTAAATATGTCACTTGCTAATAAAAGACAAAGTCGCAATGTAGATGTTTCAGCTTATTGAGACTCCCAATCAAAAAGATTTGACTGACACTTTTCTGAAGAATTCTCCCACACAAGAACTTCTGTATTGGTAAGATTCAAACCTAGCGTGTTCACAAGAGGAACTATAATCTATAAATTGGCGAACTTAGCAACTGATAGTTTCATAAAGATAAGAAAATCCAAAGAAATAAAATTGAATAAATTCTGTTATAATAAAAATGGATATATTAGATGGAGAATGTTTATGGTTATTGGAAGCATATTCATCATGGTCCTCAGCAGTGTCTGATGATAAATTGCTCCTCTTGCGAAAATTTCTTTGGGGAAAATTAAACTTGGATGGTTTTCTTCTATCATGGACATTTCTGGTACGAGTGTCTCTAGCCATCGGGTAGGTGTTAGCTAAGGAGGCAACTATGACTGCTTATTGATAGATGGAGCTTCAATCTTGGAATGTTTTTCATCCCAGAATTTATGTATTGTTTGTGACACTGTCAGTGGTTTCGTATTAAGCAAACGACCTGTTATATGGTAAAAGTCCAAAAGATGTGATTTTATGATATAAAGGATGTCTCATACAGAAGAGGCATACTGTATTATAAGCAAGACGATTGTCAGTAAATGCTATAAACACAGACAGAAAAAAACATATGGTGGTCTGTGTTTCTTTGAAGAACTGAAACAATCGCTGCTCCCTTGTCGAGTATTTTGACAACATTTTACAGGCTAATTTAGTTTAGTTAAAATTGCTGAAAAACATGGAGCAGATAAATCACATGCTTTGGTTAAAGGTTAGACCTGAAATACATGGCTCCGAACGGCTTTTTTTTAAATATTATTTCAACAATGCTAAATCCCACGAAAAATTGCGCACTGGATTTATGCCATGTGACACTATGATGTAATGATGACGTCAAGTTCCCACCATAATCAAAACTATCTTATTGGAGCTAGAACTACATGCAATTAAGGGATAACTGTCTTGTAATTTTCGATTTGCAGACGTATATCGATGAGTTTTATTGGCGACGCGTTAGCGTTACGTCTGCAAATCGAAAATTACAAGACAGTTATCCATATTCTAATTCATCCATATTTCTCCCAATTTTGTTTTCGGAAAATTCAGTTACTAAAAATTGCCATGTGGTTTTCCAGTAACCTAATTTTGTTTGGGCCTTTTTGCATACTTCAAGTAATGGAGTGGTGCGCATGAAAAAATAAGTCCTAACACATATGGTTCAAACTCCATTTTTTTATTGTTATAATGAGTAAAATTACCCAATATCACATTGACAAAAAATAACAACAAATGTTGACAACGATCATACAAGGAAATAATTGAAATTCTTACACGAGACAGCTTGACCAAGGTGAACTATTTTTCAATCAATTTTGAGGACACTCGAAATCTGCGAAACTTAGTTTGCACTACAATGATTGTTCTTTCCGCATGAAAATGTTGTATCTCTATGTAGCCAACACTCATTAACAGCTAGAAGATCAAAGCCACAGTGAAAAGTTGTTAAGGATATGTATTTAGAACTTTAGATGTAAACGTTAGCAGGAGTGTGTGATTAGAACAGTTATCACGTTTTAAGAACATTGGATATGAACGTTTGTCTGTGTCATCAGCTATTCTCTTTGGTATATAGCAAGTAATTAAATTTGTAATATGTTAGAGGGATGTTTTAATATTTATTTTGTTTTTCTTTCTGGTAAAATGTAGGAAAGTTGTATTTTTTAAACTCCTAATCTTCCTTCAAAAAGAATTGCCTTCAAATAACTTAAAGAAAAGCACAATTAAATTTCAGGATTAAAAACTAACTACTTTTTTTAATTTTTTTAAATGAGAATGCTGACAATGTAATGACGTCAATAGGTAAAATTGATAGTCAAATACGTCATTAATTTGTATTGTCTATCAAAGCACATAAGCCAATTGTGATTATCAAGCTTAAATACATATATCGGTATTTATCTTTCAATCTAAGATACACCATCATAGTTATATTGTAAATTAATCTGAGAGTTTTACAGCCTTTTACACTACGCTTTAAACTTTTTATTAACGTTGTAGATAAGAGTAGATTGAAAGTTAAGTGGTCCTATTAACCTAGAGACCTACTGACACAGTCATGTAAAGTAAGTTCTCTTACACTCTTTTAAATGGTTATCTGTAATAAAAGGATTTTTGGAATATTTATCAATGGATATAAAAGTAAAAAAAAGAGGAGTTCCGTGCCTTATAGAAGCAAAGTACGTACTTGAACAAGAAAGTTGAAATGATACCTAGTGGGCCAACAAATTCGGGAGTTGAATAATCTGCGGTCTCATATTAATGCTTCTTCGTCCATTCATTTGATAAGACCTTATCATGCATTATTTGTATCTTCTGCTCTAAAGTACATGGCAGCTGCAAGTTTCACTTAATTTGCTGATAAGTGTGTTCATTGTGTCCTGGTTTAATAATTTTGCAGTTGATGGTCATCATCATCATCATCATCATTATTATTATTATTATTATTAATGTTTTTATCGCCACCTTTATTTGTCTTTTCATATGTGTGAATTATCATTTTTCCCCTTTTCAATGAATTACTCGGTTAATATTTTACACTAAGTCTTAAATCTAAAGCATTAGGTAACTGGTCAGCTTTATGTGAAACACAGATCTTGTTGATGATGTTAAACTGACGAAATACTTTCCACATACTTGTATCAAAGCCAAAACAATAACTCTTGTAGTGACGTGGGTAATAGTTTAGCATTTTTAATCACTTGAAAAGTGAAGTTTCTTGTTTCAGAAATAATTAAAAGAATTCCATGATTACCTCTATATATCTTTCAATGCAAAGAATGATATCTGGACTTTGTTCAATAAAAAAAATCCAGCAATTAATCGATATATAGTTTGTTCCACGCATCTTGTTTTCGTTTATGTAAATATGGATGTTTTTTCTGAATGAAACTACTACTTTACGATACTAAGATGTTCTCTTATTACTTTAAAGAAATCTTAGATTACAAAATTACACGAATTGGCAAAGTCTATGCGATCTGTTTAATGTTTATGTACATGTATATGAAGATAAAATTTTTCGAAGTCACTATACGTAGTATAGATCATAGAGGAAATGTACATTTATTAAAACATTTTTATTCATTCAGATATTTAAATAGGTATTAGAAATCAGAAAAGGGGTGTGTGCATGTTTCAAAGACCTTGCTTTGTATTAAAACATTGCAAATAAAACAATTAAATGGCTGTTTAATTATTACCACACATAATTTGATTTAAAAAAAAAAAAAAAAAAAAAAAAAAAAAAAAAAAAAAACATTATTATGTCGTCGCATATTTGACGTTAAGGCTGCATTGTTTTCCTATGCAAAATATCAAAAAGCGCATTTTTTCTTAACCACGTCTCTCATGAAAAAGTAATACTTGGCTCCATGATAGATCTTTTACTTACTTTGAAAATCGCCAAAAAACTTAGTGCTTGTTGGTCTACCAAAGATTTATTTTAGAACATTAATCACGTGATTCTTAAACAAAGAAACTTCAACAAGCAGAACAAAAAAGCATGATTTTTGACAACAAAAGCAGAGAAACGGTTTATAAACACACAAGTTGATTAATTTATCTTTTGTGAGTACATGATAGAATAAATAACATTACTTGATTCAGTTTGTCCCAGCTGGTTCTTGTTTCTTTTCTTTGCAAAATCTGCTGTCGTTCTAAGCTGATAATTAACATATTATCCAAGTTACGCCTTATAAATAACTTTTGCAGATATAAATTTGAAAAATTTCATTTAACTTCAGACTGTTTACTCTTTCAAAAAAAAGGAAGAAATATGATATCTGAAACAAAAATCATATGTGTTGCGTCCCTCTTTTTTCAGCTACCGGGGACTTTTTCTTGAATGTGCTCAAAATTTTAGTTAGTATTAGTTGTAGTAATGTAAGTAGTAGAGACAGTTATAATAAATCCTTCTGGTGAATTTATCTTCCATTTAATTTAAAATTAAGTTTTAAAAGGTTGTAAAACATGATTAAATTAATTTTGTATTCATTTCCAAAATGTCTTCAAATCTTTTAGCGGCGTGTGCCTTTTTGGAAGTGCTCCAATTTCTTGAAAATGACATCAGTAAAGACGAACTCGCGCGATATAGCGTTTAAATCTTGACTTAACGACACCACTTTACAGATTGTTATGTTTGTTGTGATAGAACTTATAACTGTTAATATATACAATAGTTCTAATAAAACATTAATTTTTTAGACAACGATTTAAGATCTGGCTTCGGTTTCACAGTTATTACTAAATAAGATTGTTCTTAACTTCAATCTTAAAAATTGGAAATCTGAATAATCTGATTGATTTTGGTGTCATTTTGA
Source organism: Tegillarca granosa (assembly GCA_029721355.1). Taxonomy (NCBI): domain Eukaryota; kingdom Metazoa; phylum Mollusca; class Bivalvia; order Arcoida; family Arcidae; genus Tegillarca; species Tegillarca granosa. Next base: position 11,733,665 of record CM056600.1, read on the forward strand.
AAATCACTTCAAGCTTTTGACATCTGTGTTTAGTTTTTTTCCACAAATGTGTATTTGTAATTTAAAAAGAGATTCCCAAGATATGTCAAATTTAAGGTAAGGAGTGGAGTGGAGTAATGGTGTTTTACACCCCAGTCAAGATTTTATTCACTTATTTTGCGGCGGTCAGTTCTGGGATGGTGGAGGAAACCGGAATGCCCGGAGAAAACCACCGACCTTCGGCAAGCGAACTGACAAACTTTCTCACACTAGAATCTGTCCCTAGTGGGATTCGACCCCAGGCGATGAGAGGCGCTGTGGTCCGTAATCGCGCGCATTAGACCACTTGGCCACCGAGGCCCCCTTTAAGGTAAGGGAATTCTTACTTAAGGAATGAGTGTGAAATCCGCGGCTAAAACTGAACAATTTCTTTAATATAGTGCATCGCAGTAACGCTTGTATATAGAAAAAATGTATTGTGAAGGTAAATGTATCAGATGATAATTATGAATGCTTAATGATTTTAGTATTTTCGAAATTGGCACATTGCACGAAGAAAAACTGTTATAAAGCAACTAAAGTTTGTGTCACATTTACTATGTTTGATTAAATCGATGGCTGTTAGGTAATCACAAATAAAGCTATGAACAAGAAATTTTATTGGTTTATCCTTTGCATTTCATAATTTCATAATGAAAGTTATTTAGTAGCCATTGGAGGGCGTTGTCACAAAATATAAACTTAGAAAATAGATTGCCATCGTCGATTCGCAATGTTTGGGAAACTCTGTTTTAACTTTTATGGAATACATTTAGACAGATGACGCATCATAAAAACATCTCTTTAATCAAATTTAATCATTTTTGAGATTTTATCTATATGAATGATAGGGTAAAGCAAATTTCAGTTATTGGTGGTCCAAGTAAAAATTCTATTTCTGACACACGAAGTTACATATTTAGATCACTTTTTCATTTTATCTTTATATCTATCTTTTACTATCTTACATTTACTGGGAAAAAAACACATACTTTAAATGAAAAAAGTTAGAATTTACATTTATAAAATGATATCAGTTGAATTTGTCCTTGACATAATGCTGCCATAGTTACATAAATAATCAGAAGTGGTATATTATACGGGAATTTCGGAAGTTTTATAATTGTTTTATATAATATGAAATTGATTATTCTTTGAAACTAATTACCTTTTCATGTTTTGAATTATTGCTTTGATTTTGAACATTTCAAAACTGAAACATAAAAATTAAAACTGTTTTGCATGATTCAACTTAGTGTTTATTTCATTGATCTCCATGTGCATTTTTAAGTGCATAATTAAAGACAAAATGTATGAATCAACTATTTTTTTCTTTGACAAACGTAAAATTTCAATGCCAGCGACCTGTAGAAAGCTGCGTACAACTGATCTGAGATGTCTATCTTATCGTTAAATGTTTTGCATTTGGTTTAGAATAAAAAGAACTTTTCCGAAAAGATATGTTTATCTTTCTTCAATCTCCAAACTAATTCAAGATTGTTTTGTGTGCATTTAATATTTCATAGTGGCCGAATAGATAAGCATTGTATTGAACCAAATGTGAAAAGCTTTATGTAATCATTATTGTTTTGGTTCTTTTCATAATCTACATTTTTATTGACGTTATTGATATTTTTATTTTATTTTATTTATTTATTTTTTTTGGTCACTTACTAGTATACATTGAGTGATTGTCTGATTGAATGACTGATAAGTTGGTTAATTGATTTCGGTTCAGCGTACCAGTCAAATAATATTTTAAAGACATCACTAGCTATAGGTTAAGTTGCAAATATTTTACTTTTGCAGTGCTTAATTAATAAAAACTTTATTACTTTGAAAATACATTCGTCGGTATAACATATAATTGCCTACATTATATGGTGACAAGACAATAAGAGATAACAGGTAACATGATATAATTAGTTAATAATACAGTAATAGGTACAAATGGAGAATGAACCAAGTTACTGAACTTCTTTGAAACCTAGAAGAAAAGGCGTTTTGATATATATGAATTTCCCAAAAATGGCACAATTCTTTGACAATAAGAACACTTAATAACTGTATAAATTTAAACATACAGGGTTTTCTCTAATGATATATATATATATATATATATATATATATATATATATATATATATATATAACATTCAATCAACGCAATCTGTTATATGTAATTTTTTGTGTAAAGGTTCTTCCGTGTTGAAAAACAAAACTTAAATGTACGTTCTGAAAGTAAACTGGTAAACCGAATCACCATGGAGTAACATTATCTAAAATCACACGAGAGTTGGATTTTACGTTTCTTATGTCATGTGCTGATTTTGAATTTCTATTAAAATAATGCATTAAAAATCAACACCTGACACTTATGATAAAACAACATATAAAGTTAATTACATGAACACTGAAAAATATTTTAAATGAAAAATTTCAATTTTAAAAATACACAATAATAACTTTAAATCTAATTACGCTGAATAAGGCTGAAAAAGAACAGTCTTACAGGTTGAAATTTATGACCGAAATGTTATGTTCTGTAGACATTTTATAGTAAACACTCAATTAATATTCTTCCCCCAAAACACTTGAACCAAATTCTTATAAACATCAAGGCTAAATTCAAATATTTAAAAAATGTTGTAACATCGTTATGACATTACGATTAATCAGCATTATCTTTGATATAAAACTACATTGGCAAAATTCCTAAAATATAATGCCAGTTTACATTTAATTCAAGGTCTCACTCGCAGGACAAACAGAATGAAACCCCTATTCTGTATACATGTAGTACCCTACTACATAGCGAAAAAACGAAAAGAAGTTGAGTACAAAAAGGCAATGAAATGTTTTCACCTTCATAGTAGCACGGAACCAGCTAAGCGAAAAGGAATACGGAAAGGCGTTGAAAAAGATTTCACCTTCAATCGTAGTATGAAGCAATCGAAGCGAAAAGAAATACGGAAAGGCGATGAAAAGATTTCACCTTCAATTGTAGTATGAAGCATCGAAGTGAAAAATAATACGGAAAGGCGGTGAAAAGTTTCACCTTCAATCGTAGTATGAAGCATTGAAGCGAAAAAGAAATACGGAAATGCGATGAAAAGATTTCACCTTCAATTGTAGTATGAAGCATTGAAGCGAAAAAGAAATACGGAAAAGGCGATGAAAAGATTTCACCTTCAATTGTAGTATGAAGCATCGAAGTGAAAAATAATACGGAAAGGCGGTGAAAAGTTTTCACCTTCAATCGTAGTATGAAGCATTGAAGCGAAAAAGAAATACGGAAATGCGATGAAAAGATGTCACCTTCAATTGTAGTATGAAGCATTGAAGCGAAAAAGAGACGCGATGAAGGGGGAAAAGTATAATGAATGTAAATACGAGAAGGCGAAAAAGCACTTCATCTTTTATATTCACGCCATGAAGCAAGAGAAAAAAAAAGAATGTAAAAACGAGAAGGTTATGAAACGCTTTCACTTTTTATCTTAAAAGCCACGAAACAAAAAAAAACCTTTACTTTTTTTAAGCACAAATGATGTTAAAATTTGCCAATTCAAAAATTAGATACAATGTATATGTTATAGAAATCAGTCAGTTTTCTGTGGACTGCTCGAACCAAACGCACCAATTCGCTTCTACAGGGACTGTCAGAATACATGCATTTTCAAAAAAATTCTTGTTGAAAAACATGTTAAAAGCAAGAAAATATTTTAAATTTTTTTGAGTTATTGGGTGCTTCTTTGACGTTTATTATAAATTTTCATGATCAAGGTTATCTAATACAAATTATGAATGGACATTTGCAACTTTCCTAAGAGTGTAACATGTTTAATGGCAATCAAGATCAATCAAAAGTTTGTTTTTGCTGACAAAGAGTTTGTTTGAAATAGATATACGCTTGCACCTTACCTTATTCCTGTGGTATTACTGATAAAGGATTGACCAGAATAAGGTGTAAAATGAACTAAGATACACAGAAGCTTAATAAAATAAATAGCAATACCATTATTCTTTTAGTATCTAATACTTTTTTCATTTTATGTCTTGCTTGGGTCATTTTTGTGTAGAACTTTCTAGATGCGTGATATCATTCGCAAATTTCATAGATGTAAATATTTTTTCATAATTAAATAATTAAAGTCAGTTGTGATTATTTATCATGCACATACTATTTCTAAAATCAAAAGGTTTATCATCATTACAGTTTATTTATTTATTTATTTATTTATTTATTTATTTATTTATTTATTTATTTATTTATTTATTTATTCATTCATTCATTCATTCATTCATTCATTCATTCCTTTATTTGTTTGTTTGTTTATTTGTTTATTGAGTTATTATTTTAAAAAAACTATATTCAAACCATAGAGAAATAACCTCCTCGGGGATTCAGAGGTAGAGGGTACAAGTCAAGAGCCCAAGGTCATTGGTTCGAACTTAGACCGGGTAATAGACTAAAGAATTTAGAAATCCGATACCTCGCGTGGCGCTTGTCATTAAGAGAAACCAGTGTAAACTAGGTAAACCGGGTAGAGCTATGCTGCTTGTCTGCGGCGTACTGACCTCGGAGGTTGTTTAAGTCGCCCCGAGTGCCTGGCAGTGCAAAGTACATCATACAACACACTCATAAATATCACGCATATACACATATACAAACTTGTCCTTAAATCAATTCCTAAAAAATCCAAAAAAAAAAACTTACCCTCTTCGCATATAGCTACAAATAGCTGACGTGACGTAAAACAACAATTTAACTAACCCACCAATTTAAAAAAAAAAAATTTAATTTAGTTATTTCTTTCTTTCTTTATTTATTATATCTAATTCTAATTATATAAAAGATCTTCTCATTGGTGAAATAAACCAATTCCTTTCCGTATAGTGTGTGTGTGTGTGTGTGTGTGTGTGTGTGTGTGATATTTTGTATCATCTTACTTAAATAAGAGATCTTCCGTACAGACTGTTTATATTTGATGTCGATTCTCTGTCCAGTATTTACATCCTTACTTACACATTACTATCGTGTTTGTTGGTCGAAGAAGCCTCCAATTGCCAAAAAGATAATGAGAGAATGTAAACATTGGTGTACTTAAACTAAGACAGGCTGTGTCTGTTAGGATCTCCTACTAGCCCAGTGACCGACTTGTTAGAAACATCTCAAAGATAAAATATATTTTATACAGGTCAGTCCAAAATTAATTATTTTCCTGGTTATCGGAATAAATTGATAACAAAACTATTTCAAAAATGGCTTCTGATTAGCATCTTATCATCCACGTACCATTCGGTTTTTTTTTTAGTTAAAAAGCTAACAATCTCGATACTGTATTGATATCAATTAAATGATTATAACAATTAAATGTTTTATAACAACAAAACATGAAGTATTGGTAGAGGTTTGAGAACGGTTACTGCGCAGTGGTCATCAGAACTGGCAAAATTTCAATTTTTGTGATGCGTCTAAATTACAAACAGGATTGATCTGGAAACTGACAAACATTCGTACTAAAAAAAATTGTTTAATGACGTCGATTATTACTAATTTCAATGATTGATATACCACTAAAGTACACATTTACCGTTAATTTTAAAGATAAATTTTCAAAAGGAGGAAACTGTCCAAAATACACTCCCACATGGGCAGTATCATCATCTCGTATAGCCCGCCATTCATAAATAAACGCTTTCTATGTCATGTAAATAGATATACTCTAATTTTCAATTAGTACACAGCTAAAGAGAGCGTGATAAATAGTTAATGTCCATGAATATAATTAACGATAATTAATTCAAAATAAATTACATAACTGGAATTTTATTGAAAGCGTCCCGGGTCAGGCTTTATTTTGCTACTGACAATTTTTTGGATGAATTTCAAGTCGTTTTGTTTTATATAACTTGATAACGAGCAAACGGTTTTGATTTTTTTAAAAAGGGCAAAACAATGACAACAGAAACGGACGCAGAAAAAGCAGAAAAAGGCAAAAATATTAAACAGGTAAGTTAATTAATTCTTTCAATCATCTTTGTAGATAATATGTGTATTATTTATACAACCACTTCAAGGTTTTAATGCCACTTTAATCGAGTGATATTAACAGTAATTTTGGTAATTAGAATTTTAAAAATACTTCAATTTTTCCATTTTTTTCAATATTTTTATTCAAAATTAGATTTAAAAAATACACCAAGGTAGATAGTTAATGTTATGTTTTTTCCCGAAATATTTGTTTTGTCTATATAAAGGTATATAGGTAAGCAAATTACTTATTTACTAAATATCAGAGAGAAAGAAAACAAGCCATCACAGTTCTATAATAAATATAAAAATGATATTATTTAGTACCACTGTATCACGAATGCATATATTTACTATGTAAACCTAACTGCGTGCCTCATCTGTAATTTACAATGCGTAGAAATTGATAAGCGAGTATTGAACTTTGATAGTGGCATCAAAATGATTACAGTAGCGTTTGTATCATAAATGGACAATTTGAACCTAGACTTGAAGATTAGTTTCCTAAAATGACTTACAAATGATAATTGAAGAGGAAGACTAACAAGTCTTACAGTAATATTGCACTTCTACTGTTTTCCTTCATTTTTATTTTTTGTTTAAAAAAAATATAAAAGTTTTTGAAAAGGTTTGTGCCAAGACCATATATATGGTGACTTCTTTAGAGTTTATGGGGCCTTTGTGACCGAGTGGTCTAAAGGACAATAACAGTGCCTAGGTAAGATTGCCGTTCGACCGGTTGATCCTACTGCGAGAGAGATTGTCAGTTCTTTAGCAGAAGGTCGGTGATATTCTCAGGTTACTCAGATTTTCTCTACAAACCATTAACTGACCGCCATAAGTAAAAGAATTTTCACTTGTACGGAAAACACCATTTCTGTAGTCTACTATTATGAGCTTGCCATCTCTGGTCAAATGGAAACGTTTCTCTAATTTTTTTTTTAGAAAAAAAGGTATAGTATTGGGTTTTTTTTAAAAAATTATATCCCTATTTTGACGATATTACCAATTTCGCCAATTTTCTTTTTTTTTTCTTTTTTTTTTTTTTTTTTTTTTTGATAGTTGTTTGATTAAATTAATTTTGTCAGCAATATTGAGATCCCAGTTTCACAATCATTCACTCAATTGAGTGTACACTCAACTCAAATATCTCCATTTTTCTCTTTCAATATTTTAAATATTTTAAGATTTATTTGCTAATGTTTTGTTTTGTTCAACAAATCTACACCAAAAAATTTAAATGTAACAGTAAGAATTCAATTTTAACTGTGTAATGTCTTAAAAACAGACATTGAAATATTCTCTAATTTGAGTTGAGTGTAAACTCAATTGAGTGAATGATTGTGAAACTGGGGCCAAAACTGTAATCATTCACATAATGTTAACGACAAACAGAAGATTCTTCATCAGACAAGGGTCAAAATGAAAAGTTAACGAAAAATTTACAATTAGTTATATTTAATTAAATTTAGTTACGAGTTACGGTAACACTTTAGTGCTGGATTCAAACATTAAATATCACGACATTTTCAATTACAACAATGTTTTCTTTCATTATAATTGAATCAAACACAAACATACTGATGTCCACGTTCAAATTAAAGTCCCCAAAATTATGAAAACTGGTAAAGTAAGGTAAACATGTGAACCTCTACCTGGGAAGTGAGGACAGGTAAGGAAGAGTAAGCATTTCTTTTCAAGCTAGCTACACCAGCAATGAGTGAAATTAAAAATCGGGATGAAATATATAACAATTTGACTTTTAATAAATCTATTTATATTTTAATACAACGGCATCATACTATGTTTTGGATGCAATAAACATTTTGAAATTTAATAATTACAGACAGATATCACTAATAAAATTATCAAACTTTTAATAATTAATTCTTATAAACAAGGTTTTAAATTCTGTATTTAGTTCGGCATTGATTAGTCGTTGAAAGCAACAAAGTCATTATCTGTTTTTTACAGGATTAGCATCAATGCAATTTTATACAAAAATGTAACGCATAGAAATTGTCTAACCAATGTTCACAAACTCGGAGTTACAGACCATTTTTCAAATGTAGAAAAAGAATAAAAGCTCTTTGCCAAATGGTTAACAAATCGAAAATAAACTGGGCACACATACACAAGAACAACTTTCTTTTTTTAATATTGTTTGTTCAAAATATTTATAAAAAACGGCCAGCTAGCTAGCAAGGTCCGTGTATATGGCAAATGGTCAATTAATTCAGTGTGACAAAACAAGCTTCCCTGTGACTATGTGTTCAGATATTGACAAACGGTCAAGGGGCCGGTAGCGTACTATGTCAATAAATAGGAGTGTCATAAAACAAAGCCTCAGTTTACTAGGTTAGTAATGTCAAGGACATGTGCTTGGCAGTTAACCAAAAGCGACATCAAGCATTATTAATCTAAGAAACCCATTTTACTGCAATTTGGTATACGTGGAAACATTAGCTGCTTCTGTGTTTAATGAATCGGTGTTTCAGCATTGGTACTAGGAAATAACCAAAACAATTCTCCTTTCCAAGTAAAATTTTAAAATGGCAAACATTTTACTGTGTGATATCGGCATAATTAGTTTTATCATATCGATATAGTTTCTGATACTTGCCTAATCAAAGCGGGATATCTCTATTATTAACGACAGACAAATACGCAGCAGGAATATTGCCAAATGTAACATGTTTACAACGTCTAGAATGGCTTCGTGTTTATGACTTTATTAAGAGTTAAGACTTAGGTCATCAATGTATAACATAGGAAATTTGTTCTTCCTTAACTAAATGACCACTCGAATATTTCACATTTTTTTAACAAATTCGTCCAACCAAATTATAAAAAGTTTTGCAACGAGTTATATAAAACATTTTGTTGTTGGACCTTGTTAAGTTTGGTAGCAAAAAATACATACAACTAATTAAAATTCCTGTAAAATGTTATTGCGCACCTATTGTTAATTATTTCCCCCGTTTTGACTCATTAAAAAATTATATATGGTATTCTAATTCATTATTTTGTGCTATTTTTGAATTCATTTAAGAAATTCATTAAAAATGCTAAATGACAGAATTTATACTTTCTAATGCATTATTTAGTATATTTAGAAAAAAAATCCATAACTAAAACAAACATATATAAGCTTTTATTTTTAATTCTTATTTTCATATTCTCTTTATTTTCATGTTTTCCTTCATGACCAAAAAAGTTTTTTTTTTAACTTTTAAAAGTTGACTAAATATGAGTTTGTAACAAAAGTTTGTTTTTGTTTGTTTGTTTTTAATTGTGACTGTTTTACATCATTTACTTGTGTCAACTTGTAATCTTGGTTGTGTTGCCTGTTGCCAAAAATATGTGTTTCAGATAGGCATTTCTTTCCTCTGTCTTTAATAACGTTACCTTGGAAGCCATGTCATTGATCTTAATAAAATTTAATTGGATGATGCGCTCTGTTTTTTCTTCAATAAGATAATCTTAAAATCAATTTAATCTTTTTGTTGCTTTTGAAATAAATAATGTCTAAAAAAACTTCATAAGTATCAAATGACTGTTAAAATAAATAAATAAATAAATAATATTTATTTATTTATTTTATATTCTTTAGTCATTTATCAAGACAATTTTAAATTACGTTGAAGAAATTAAACTTTCACAGAAAAAAAAAATTTACCATGTTCATTTCAAGTCTTAACACGAAACTTTCACAAAACCACTTAATTTATTAATTCTAACTAGTTTTGTTTTAAAACTAATGGTTGTACTTTTATCTCCACAAGTCAAAAACTAGTGCTAACCAAAACAAAAAGAAAAAAAAAATTCCAAGTTTTTTACAAGGTAAAACATTCTTCCCACAGCCTTTAATTGGAGAATAATTTGATTTCGTAATTACAAAATTACCTTCTCTTTAGAATGTTATGTCTGTATCAGAAAAGATTATGAAAAACTGTAAAACTTCGTACAACATGTTAAAGGTCATTCCCCTAGGTTCATTTCACCTATAGATATCGAGATATCATCCGATTACCTGAAGTTGTGGATATTTTGGCTTTAACAGTATTTTGTCTAATTACACAGATTTCAAGTCTTTCGTTTTTTAATCGAAAAAATAGTTTAACACTACGCAATATAAACAACATAATCTAAACACCCGTATTTTAAATCTGTAAAACGTCCGTCGTGCATAGAGTCAACATATCTTTGGATATCTCAGAAATTCTGTAGTATACAAAAACGGTTACGATAGAAAAAATAAAAACACAACATTTCTCCAAAAAAAAAATCTTTTATAATTATACACAAAATTTATCCTTAAGTAACAAATACTATGGTACATAAGAGCCGTTATTTTGTTATTGGCACAGCAATGTTTACAAGGTTTCCTATTTCGTTGTGATATACATTGCGGTCATCTAAGGTCAGATACCCATGATTGTCGGTCAGATCTGATGGTGTTGATTACAATGACTAAACAATAGTAATAGCATTTGTAAATTAATATTTTCTGATGCGATGAAATTAAATACGCGCATAAGACAAAAGATTGTTTAGTGGAATATATATATATATATATAAATATATATATATATATTATATATGTGTGTGTGTGTGTGTGTGTGTGTGTGTGTGTGTGTGTGTGTGTACCACGGTGTGTGTGTGCCACGGTGTGTGTGTGTGTGTGTGTGTTCTTTCAGAGCCAATTAACAAAATTTGCTAAAGTTAAGTTAAAGTAAATCTTAGTTAAGAAATGATGGTGAAACTGAGGCCAGTTAATAACATGTAATTGGCCTAAGATTCAACACAACAAAAATAAAACAAATGTTTTATTACCAGAAAACAGTCACAACAAATCTCTTTAATAGAACTTCAATATATTTAACCAGCGGTGTTGTTCGGCTCAGCTATTTGACAACCAACCATAAATCTCTATAAAATGCGTTTAAATGTTTACAGAACTTGAAATATTTTGAATGTTTTATGATATACGTAATATATATCGTCATTATTATATATGATGTATAACGTTAATATATGATGTATAACGTAATAATATGATTATTATTATATAACTGGATTATATAAGCAATCAAAAGGGGGATAACCCATTCTACAAAAAAGCTTAATATTTTGATACTTTTCACATTGCATCGTGCACTGGTTATAAACAAAATGTGTATCCGTTCCTTATCAACTAAAGCCGAAATACTGATAATTATACAATATAATTGTATACTATATAGTGTACATTAATGGCCGTGTATAGTGTGTTTGTGATTTCTTGATTTGTTCCTTTTTGCTTCGAATTTTGCAAAGTATCTGTTTCCAGTTTCATTTAAATATTTTAATATTTTTTTTTGTTTTTTTTTTCAGAGCACAATCCACGGGATGAAGAATATAATGGATGGTTCCGTGAGATGGAAATGGCTTTGTTTAATGTTCTTTATTCTAGACCTGGTATTCCTCGTTGTTCTGGTATCAATATGGGTTATCAAAGACAGACAGATTTCGCATTTTACTCAGCCAAAATGTTATACAGGTATTGTTGAAGAAGCCAACGACAACCTAGAAACCAAAGACAATGATGACGTCATCGCACAGCTGTCACATGATGAGATTAATCATGTTATGGATTATCTACACAAACAAAAAGATCTAAACTTAAAACGTGTACATGAAGCTAGTATTAGCAATAGTTTTGTACATGCCATGGAGCTTCATACTATTCCGAAACAAGACCTTCTGAACTTTTTAGACAATAACGGTACAAGACCAATCCGAGAAGCTAAAGTAATCATGTTTCGTGGAGACCTTGCAAAACCATTGATTGAAGAATATATTGTTGGACCATTGCCAAATATAACGTATCATAAATTAGCCAATTCTTCTTCTAAAACAACACAGGTACCATACACACTGCGTCCATTTTCATCGTTTGAATTTATGGCGATTTATAAATATGTTATAGCAAAAGTAGCTTCTGTAGCCAGACATGTGTTACTGGAGAGTTATGGAGCAACACCAATGAAATGCAACAACAGATGTCTTCGTTTTTCAATGACACCAATATCAAGCGCGTTTTTACCAGTTGGAAAACGTAAAGCTTGGTTCTGGTTTGCATATGATGTTGAGTTTTACACCCTTCATCCGTTAGATTTTCAGTTTTTGGTCGACATGACAAGTAGTAATCCCGTAGAATGGGAAATACAAAATGTATGGTATGCAAAACAACTATTTCAGTCACTACCTGAATTTTTAGATCAGTATAAATGTAAGCCCATTAATAAAACTAGAATAGAGTTTCCGACTGAAAATCAAACTTTATTTAGTTCACTAGAATCAAGAAATCCAAAACTTTCTGAATTGCCGCAGCGACCCCCTCGTATGTTTTATCCAGATGGGCCAAGGTTTAAAGTAGGCAGAAATATTATTGAGTATATGTCATGGAAAATGTTTTTTCGAATGTCAGCAACCGCTGGCCTTCAATTCTTCAACGTCCGTTTTGACAACGAAAGGATAATTTATGAACTAAGCATGCAAGAAGTAGCAGTGATGTATTCAGGTTACACACCGGCTGCTAGAATGTTGTATTATGCAGACAGCGCTGCCCTTTACGGCACACGTAATCGTGGATTGGTCCCTAGTGTTGATTGTCCTGAAAACTCTCAGTTTGTAAATACACATTTCTATTCCGCCAATGAAAAAGGACATCGAACCTATGAAAATGCAATTTGTGTTTTCGAATTAAATACTTATTTGCCAGTGCGTAGACATCGAGCTTATGGGAGAATTGGGGCTTTTTATGGCGGACTGACGACCACTGTTATGGTGGTAAGAACGATAACTTCCGTTATTAATTATGACTATGTAGTGGATTATATATTCTACCAAACTGGAACAGTAGAGGTTAAAGTATCCCTCACTGGCTATTTGGGAACTTCTTTCTATTATAAAGAAGAAGATAGCTATGGCGCCCATCTACGTGAGCACATGAACGCAGGGCTACACAATCACCTGTTTCATTTTAAAGTTGACCTAGATGTAAAAGGCACAAAGAATAGGTTTGAAACTCTTGACATCGGAGTAGAAAATGAGCCAGATCCGTGGTTTAACGAAAATCAGATACAACAAAAATATGAAAGGAATTTTAAAACTTCAGAAATGGAAGCAATAATCAAATACAATTTTTCAACGCCGAAGTATTTACTTGTTTCTAACTATAACCACACAACAATGGAACACGTCCCAAGGTCTTACAGAATACAACTCCAAGGCATTTCTAAGCAATTGCTACCTCAAGATTACGGATTTGTCAATTCAGTACCATGGTCAAATTACCAGGTCGCCATTACAAGACATAGGGATTCAGAGGAAATGAGCAGTTCTATATATTCAATGTGGGATGCGGCTGACCCCGTGGTAAACTTCCGGAAATATGTGGAAGATGATGAGAACATTGTGGATGAGGTAACGTTTCATCAGATATCATTTATTAACTCAGCGTATAATTCATTATAAAATAAATAAGTACATAATTATACATGTTTAATATTACATACCAAAGAAAAAGTTGCATAACTCTAATAGTTTACAGCTAAGTTGCGTTTACATGCAAATATTGCAGGAACTAGAGTAACAAAGAAAACACGCAACATGGCGTATTGAAAAGGGGAACAAAATTCACAATTACTTGTAATCTTACTATATCCGCCAATTTAAAATGTTTGGTTGAACAATATAGGTTTTTGCTTGTAAAAGAACAACATTTATGTTTTTAAAAACTGTCGCTACTTCAGATTAAACGGTGAATTTTGTTCCTAAAAGTAGTTTATAAATAGGGCTAGCTTGATATATACAAATCCAATGGTTAGTTGTTACAGCTTTTGTTATGGCTATTACTATAACTCGATAGCCTCGGTATCTCGATGGTTGAGCGTCCGCCTTGAGAACGGTAGGTCGTGGGTTCGAACCCCGATCGGATCAGACATAAGACTTTAAAATTTAAGATATTGCTTCCTCTGCTGGTGCTCGGAATTTTGGGTAAAGAATATCGACTGATTCACCCGGTGCCAGAATAATAGACCATTAAAGTGGAATGTTTGTGTGCGGCACACTGACAGGCTGAGATAGCACATTACAAAATAGTGCCCTGAGTGCACTTATACACGGCAAGCCATAATACACACTAACACATCATACGCATACACGACCATGTTCTTAGATTACTCCATAGAGAATAATAAATTTGCTCTTGACGCGAAAACCTGAAAAATTGCTGATGCGACGTTAAACAAAATTACAACAATAACAACAATAATAATAATATTAATAATAATAATAATAATAATAATAATTTGCTTGTATTGCTAAGTGTTCCTTGTTGCATTTGATGTTTAAAATTACATGTTTTAGTTACAATATCTTTTTCTTTTCGAAAAGAATGTAAACCAGTTTTATAATATATATATATATATATATATATTGCATTTTTCTTTTAGGATTTGGTTGCTTGGATCACGCTTGGTAAACAACACTTGCCACAAACGGAACATTTACCAAACACAGTGACAGTAGGTGGCCAGTTATCGTTCTTTGTTCATCCTTTCAATTATTTTGACGAAGATCCATCAATGAGATCGAATGATGCTGTGCGCATAGTACCGAAAGACAAAAGTAAACCCCTAGAAGGCGCTGTTGTAGAACGGTACACGAGTGAACAACGGGGGACCTGTCTCCCTGAACTATCTCTGCCAGATAAAATGTTAGCTGAAAACAGTACGTCTGTATTTACTTGATGATACTATTCTAATGTTTTGACATTTATAACTTAAATGGCAGCTATCCAAGAAATTATAAACAGCTCAATCGTGAATAAATGGTATTTTGTAATTTATTTTTTACATTAAATTAAAATTTATTTACAAAAAAATAGCAAGTACAATTTCCAATGTTAAATGGCGCAAATATATAAGATTCCAGCAGATCAGACATGCGTATCATATAAATATTTATTATGTAACGATAATAATTTTATTGACATGCGTGTTTTTAAGACTGCAAACACAATGTGTTGAATGCCCCCTTGCAAATGAAAATATCATGTCGATTTCATCCGAATTCTCTATGGTAAAACTTTGCTTTTATAAACAATAGTGAACTTAACAAAAAGGGTTGTATTGTTAATCAAAGCAAAAGTAAACTTATTTGTTCAGTGTATACATATGCATATTGTTAGATAAAACCCCCGTTAACGAAATTAAGGTTTAAGTAATCAGCATGTTTGTCCTTTTACTCTTTAACCTCAGCATCTATGGATGGATTTTGACCAAACTTTGTGAAATGTTTATCATGAAATAATGTGACACAAATCAAGTTTAGAAGTTTAGGTCGAAGGTCAGGGTTAATAAGTTTAGGTCGAAGGTCAGGGTTACTAGTTAAATCTTAGATTTGGCTCCCGTAAGAGATTTTAGAAGGGGAGTAATTGTCTCTCTGGAGACTTTCTAGTCACATTTATTTATGCATTTAATTAAAGCCAAACTTATTATTATTTTTGGACAAGACTTCAATTAAATGAGAGAAATATATTTTTACTTTTTGAACCACAACAAGTTCACCGACTTGTCGAATAATTTGAAGCAAATGACATTTGTGTTGAATTGATTGGATTTACATAATTTTATGTCAGTAAAACATAATTTTTTTTTTTTTTTTTTTTTTTTTTTTTTTTTTTTGAATATGCAACGTAAACTTATTCTATGTCCATTTAAAAAAAAATCCGCACATAGGTTGTAAAAAACGTAAGCTTGAGCCGGGCATCATGCTGAATTTTAACATTAATAAGAGAAATGTAGAAAATTGTTATCCAAATGGTTTATTTCGTTCGGAATTCTCCAGTTCTTGGCTCTTTTGATTAAATTTAAAGCGATTGATACGGTTCCCGAGTATCTTTAATTTTGTTTTTAAATGATCATTTAGTTTTTTTTTCTTTGTGATAACGTAATTTTTGTCCACATGTTTATGGTCAAAGCTCAATACGCACAATTCCACATGTATAAAGTGTTATTTGTATTATATAACGAAGCACAATGCACCGCGGATTTGTTTAATATACTTTAATAATTACAATATTAAATCATATTTATTACATAGAAAATTAAATGGCATCTGATGAATAAAAAAAGTCACCTTGTATAAAAGAATATATATTTTCATAAAAATAAGCAACTAATACAAGTTGTTGAATTCATCCTTTATTACTAAACGGTTGTTGAAGACTTTGTGTCCATAAATCATTAACTGTAATGAAGGAAATCTAGATTTTTTCTCGATAAATTACAATAAAAAAATAAAAAATAAAAACCGGAAACAAAAATAATAAGTACATAATCTTATCTAGATTGATTCGATTCTAGGCGGTAAAAGAGAGAGAGAGAGAGAGAGAGAGAGAGAGAGAGAGAGAGAGAGAGAGTAAAATATCAAAAGAGGAATAACTCTTAGTAATGTTTGTTCTTCCGACCAAAAGAAACACACTACAAGTCCATTTATCAATGGAATGACGAATCCTACATTGGGAAATAAACTTTAAAAAAAAAAAGAAAGGAAAAAAAATTATTTTGTTATTGGTTTATTATATATATCAACGATTGTATACAATTACAAAATATAATTTTAGAAACAAATCATCCGAACGATTAATTATCAATTATGATCAATTTTCAAGTTGTTTTCAGAAGAATGCTTTGTTGTTGAGATGTAAATTTTTGTATAAAATTATTGATTTACGTTGTAAAAAAGGTGTATAAGATTAATAAAATATTTATATGGAAACATATGTACATTATTTATTTATTTATTTATTTTTACTTAGGAGCAATCCTTAAGCTTTAGGAAGGTTGGGGTCTCCGATTTTTTAGAGATTCTATTTTGGTCATGCTTGCTACTTAGCTGAATTGTGTTATTTTGTCTTTTTCGTTTGTCTCCCTTTTCTTGTAGCGTACAGACAAAATGACACAAAGATGCAATCGTAGAGCACAATTTAACAAACAAAGTGACAAAATTAATTCTGCTTGTTTTATTTTTATTTTTGAGGCATTCGACAGAAATCTTAAGTATTTTGGACATTATAAATCCAATTAAATCTAAATAAGTTGCTATGGTTACGGTTCTAATATTATGCTATTATCCCGTTTTATTTCATCATCATACGTATTTTTATGAGGAACACAACTGACTTCATCTTCTACCCCGTACCGGTTTATATAAACTCCTGAACTCTCTTCATCACCGGGTTCGATTCGAATGGCATTCTTTGAATCAATCGCCGGATCCTCCTGAAAATAATTATATGGAAGAAGGAAGAAACTGACGCTTAAACCTGGGGTCGTTGTTAGGGGTAGGTCTTCTGTTCTGGGTATATGATGCAATCCAAGTGTTATCCAGGCTACCAGATCCTAAAAAATAAATGTTTGTTATAAGCATCGTTTTCTTTGAGGAAAAACAAATGAAAATATTCAAATGATACGTCACGATGGAGTTTTCGTCTTCTATAAAAAATTTGCAAATCCTTTTGAAATATTTCTATCTTAAACCGGTTTATTAAACTTCGTTACATATCATTTGTTGAATTATGATCAGATATTACCCTCATGTCTATTTTCACTTTTTATTTTTTTTTTTTTAAATGAATGAAGGAATTTATTGATTTTAACATATTTCTTTCTTCATTTATTTATTTACTGACCTATTTATTTATTTATTTATTTTATTTTATTTTATTTTTTATTTACTTTTATTTACTTATTTATTTATTTATCTATTTATTCATTAAATTACGTAATGTTTTTAGAAAACGATGCTTTAAAAAAACAACAAAAAATCAATGTCTAAATGAAGATAAAAATCCACATTCTAAAATGTAACCTATTGGTACAATATTAAGATGTATTCCAATTATTTATTTATTTATTATTATTTTTTACTTATTTATTTTTCTTACTTCTGGAGTTTTTATGCTGTCGACAAAATCATGTCTATATTTAATCTATTAATAAATAAATGATTAAAATCGAGATAAATCATGGATGTCAGAATCAGATACGCTGTATATAAATATACTAGTATATATATATATACAGTCAAACCCGGTTTATCGCATAGCCTCCGTGATTCAAAACTGTATGCGATTAAGCGATATATGCGATTAAGCGGGTTCTACTATTTTACACATATCGACAAAGTTCCTGCATAGATGGTATCAATTAAATGATTATGCATGTAAGAAAAGTAGTTTTATATTTTTGTGTGAAAAAAAAAAAGAATAATCTGATTAATTTCCATCCTACAACTAGAGAATAATTTTGTACAAAAAATAATTAAATTATTTCATGATTTATTTACAACCAAAAAGTGTTTGTTAGTGTAACGGCAAGGTAAATTCAACCCAACGCTTCTATGCCCTTGCCGTTAAAAATATCAACGGGATGTACTATATGATTAAATCATTTCCCCCTCTACCGCTATTGAGATTTAATAAAAATTTTAAAAGCATTTTCTTGTGAAAAAATGGCATCCTGAAAATTCAGAATTGCCGATGTGGCCCATTGAAAAAGTTTTCACCCGACATTTGAAGTTATTATCAGCATTGCTAAACACACAAAACATCCTTTTAATGTTTATTTTCAAATAAAATATATGTTAATTTTACCTTTTGTGTTGTTAATTTCATTAAAAAATTTACTTTTTATGTGTTTGTTGATCAATAATCGCGACACAAATGCAATACACATCGAGGACGCCATCTTAAAAAACATGCAGCCAGTACAGTTAATATAAGATTTACTTCCCTTTAGCCTTTGTTATACACATATCAAATGAAAATTGCTGACGATGACGGAATGGGGTCATATGCAAATGCGCTGCATACCAGAAAAGTTCAACACATTTTTCACCAATGAAAATCAAATTATTTTTGTTTACTGACGACTGTGTATTTCCGTTTTTCCAAAGTTACCAATAATAAAACAACTTATTCTGAGAGGTTCAAA
This sequence comes from Tegillarca granosa, assembly GCA_029721355.1. NCBI lineage: Eukaryota > Metazoa > Mollusca > Bivalvia > Arcoida > Arcidae > Tegillarca > Tegillarca granosa. The sequence continues at coordinate 11,752,762 of CM056600.1, forward strand.
CGGGTCATTTTACACGTAAACGTAATTCCTTTTAATTTTGCCATAAATTTTAAACCTCACATCGGCACTTTTTATTAGATATGAGACGTTTTTATGTCTTTCTTTATTAATTTATAAGTAATTTTTTTCTGAAAATTTACAATGTTGAAAGAGGTTCCACATACAAAAACCCGCATGGTATCCTCCTTGATAGACATGCGACAACTGTGTCATTCAACAATCAGCTGGTGATGGCTTCTTTCACTTATTCAATGGGATTGCTTAATAAACAACTTTTAACCAAGCGTAACAAGGTTTTGGATGATGAAACAAAAACATTACACAAGCGACTTCAGGTATTTACTGATTAATAAACAAAAACCTGATTTTTTATCATTGATACTTTAACCATTGACTGTCACGTACGCACGTGGTAGCATTACTTAGTCTTATTTGATAATGCATAATGTTCGACGGAATGTAGATATCTCATGTGATTTGGTTGTTTTAACAATTTTTTAAGTGTACCTTTGTTCAACTAATTAATGATTTGCCTGTCATAATTCTTTTTTTAAACTAATTTGAAGAAAAATTACAAAAATTAAAATTATTAGAGATGGTTTGAGATCGGGTCGAGAAATTTTCTATGCGATTAAGCGGGTTTGGACTTTTTGGCTATGCAATTAAACGGGTATTTTTCAATAGAATACATAGGAAATGGTTTTGGATTTCAAATCTTATGCGATTATCCGATTTATGCGATTATCCGATATGCGATTAAGTGGGTTCGACTGTATATATATTGTATAATATTGCGAGCGTCGAAAGCTCAAGCACCCAGCGGTAAGTGATATTGCTGCCGCTAAAGGCCAATAATAGGTCCAGGACAGAGCCATGTTTGGGGTCCAGGGGTGAAGGAATGGAATTTTAATTAATATTACTGGGGACCTTTCGGGCACATTTTCCCCTCTGTTTTTCTTTTTTTTTTAATGCTTGCACCCCCCCCCCCCCCCCCCGAATCCGCCGATGTCAAAACTCCGTCTTAATCATCTTCAGTTTTGCAACTTAGTGTTTTTTTAGTCCATAGTTATATATTTTTTTAATATATAAACAATCTTGTGGGCGATGTTTTCGTTTTATAACTTACCTCCTAGTCAACGATGTTGTCAATAGTTATATAATTAACTGCGTCATCAATGTTCCGGTCATCTGTAGTTATATAACTTACCTCATCAACGATGTTTTCGTCGTCGTCTATAAACTGCTGAAAATTGACAACTGGGTCAACAGCACTAAACATGGAATATTGTGAACTGCTATGTGGTTCCTTTTCCTTCCGTTTTGTCACCGCCAATTGATAACGAGACCAGCTAATGGATGGTTCATTATCAGCGCCCTCTGGTAGCATTTGTTTCGTTATTCCTCTGTTCAGAATTCGATAACAGTGAGGATTGCCATAGTTACCTGATTCGGAACTGTTACAAAAAAGAAAATATTGAGGATTACTAAAATCGGATTTATAAGCAGCCTGTTTCTCTGATGATCTAAGATTCCTTGTAACCTTCGGTTGGTGATACATTGAATTTTGTTTTTTCGACCATGTATTTGGAACAGAATCTAACTGTATGTCTAATGTTTCAAATCTATTTGTTATTCCTTTAATATCAAGGTCAGCTTTAAAATGAAACATATGTTGATGAAGGTTACCAATTATACGGTCGTGTAGTCGAAATCCATATTTCAGATGTTTTTCTGAAAACCATGACGTCACGATATACCCTGTAGAAGATACTTTGACGTTCATCACACCATTTTGGTAGAAAACAAAGTCTACTACATAATCATAGTTGACAACTGTTAGAACTGACCTTAATACAAGAACTACATTTTCCATGCCCTCATAAAAAGAGCTGTATTCGTGATGTCTTCGCAGCGGTTCTCCAGTGTTCAGTTCAAATATGCAAAATCCTTTTTTAATTTTTAAAGGTTTTTCTGAGCCCTGAAGAAAATGTGTAACACTAAGAAAGGTCGCATGAGTAGGACAGTCACTTCCAGGAACAAGTGTCCGGGCACAAGGACCAATCAAATCAAAGGAATCGCAAAAGTCTGCAAACATGACAAATGGATTGTATCCCGAATAAAACACCGCTATCTCTTGTACTCCGATTTCATACGCTATTCTTTCGTTTTTAAAACGTAAATCGTAAACCTGTGGTCCATATGCACTTGACATCCGGAATTCAAATTTCCAATCCATATATTTTACCTTTCTGCCTATTATACTATATCGTTTCCCATCTGCTTCTATCTGAATGGGATTTTGAAGAGGTTTAGTCGTATAAAAGTCTTTGCGTCGTTTAGCCTTCGAAAATTTTCTTTGATTTTCACTCGGAAATGAATGTTTCACAAATTTAATGGTTCCTGTTTGGTACTGCTGTGTCAAGTTTTGAAGGCTGTCGTATGTGTGGTTATTAAACCATATTTTATCTATAGAGTAAATTTCTGCATCACTTTTGACTAAAACTGCAAAATCTGTCGGGTTTAAAATGTAGTATTCAATATCATAGAACAACCAAAACCATACTTTTCTTGCATTTTCTCCACTTACTGAAGGAGGAAAAGGTGAAGTATAATCGAAAATGAGGCATCTGTTATTGCAGTCTTTAAGGGTTGCTCCATAAGCCTCGCTCAACATCTCGCGTAAATTAGTATGGATTTCATTAGTAATGTAATTGGCTATCTCAAAAAATTCAAAGTTTGTCATTGGTCGATATATATAGGGGATAGCTTCGCTTCCAGGGATTAAACGGTGGTATGAAGGTAAAGGAAGAGGTCCTACATTATATTCCTCGACAACTGGTACAGGCTTATCTCCCCTGAAGATCGTCACTTTGGCTTCTCTCGCTGGTTGCACCCCTCCTTTATCTAAATACCTCAATACTTTGTCTTTCGGTGGTAAGGACAATTCTGCAAGGTAAATGAAACTATTGTTAGATGCAGCTTTGTCCGGTCTTTGAAGATTAAGGGACTTTAAGGAGTAAAGGTAATTCTGTAAACCCTGGAATTCTGGCATGGTTAAATCATAGAACACGGATGGATGTAATGGTTCCGAAAGATCGATATCGCCCACTGAGCTTTTACTGCTACAAATCTGGCAATGTGTATTATTTTCTTTATATAAGGCACATACTATTAAAGCAATTAGAAATCCAACTAACGCTAACACCAGGGAAACTGTTATTATTATCCAGTTATTCTTCATCTTACCGCATGTGAATCTGAAATTTAGAAATTTAGAATTTGTATATGAAAATACGATTTCATCAAGCTTTTAAAGCTGCATTAAGTTTTTCAATTTTCTAATTTTTTTTTTTTTTTTTTTTTTTTTTTTTTTTTTTTTTTTCCTTAATTTTTTGAGGATTTTTTGGTTTTCTAAAAGTATATTTCTTTAAAAATAGATAACTTCTACTCACGATCCATGCGATTCATTTTCTAAAATTTCATTCCTTTTAGCTGTAAATAAACGGAATCCTCTAACCGGCTGGTCATTGTTTATCGATGATTAAATTATGAGCTGGGAGCATGCGCACGGATGTACGGAAACTCTAGTAAATAGAAAGTGAAACCTGACAAATTGTACTAATTGTCCGTCATTAATATCCAGATGTATTTGAAATGGTGTTATGTATCTCTTACTAAGTCAGAAATGACAAATTCAACGAATTTCTGTGTTTAATTTATCGTATTTCACCGTTCTGAAAGTTGTGTTTAAATGACCCGGTTTTTTTTTGCTACATTTCGCTGGGAAATTATTGTTGTTTCTGTATCTATTCGAGCTTTTATCGTTGAACCAAATGTAACATTGTTCATTAGGAACATCATTAATTAGATTAGCACCGTTTTAATTTTTTCTTTGGAAAACTTGATGCAGCTTTAAAACTTTACCAAATAGTGTTAATTCTAAAAATATTCTAAAATTTATATAAACACACCCTCTCTCTCTCTCTCTCTCTCTCTCTCTCTCTCTCTCTCTCTCTCTCTCTCCCCATCTCCCTGTGTGTGTGTGTGTGTGTGTGTGTGTGTGTGTGTGTGTGTGTGTGTGACAATAAATGTTAACTGTAAATGGATTGAAAGATTTTCGATATTGTCTACACGTGTTTGGAATTTGAAAATAAAATTAAAGGTATTTTTTAAAAATAATTTTTGTACATAAAAAATAAAATTAAAACTCTCTCTCTCTCTCTCTCTCTCTCTCTCTCCAATAATAATAAATCTAAAACACCACAATCGTTCCTCTAAAATATATAAAAGGTTTCATTCACTATCTCTCTTGTTTCATAATCTCAACAATATTGGTCTTTAAAAAAACTAAAAATGTTTTAAAATACTGTCTTTTTTGAGAAAGAGAAAAAAAAGAGAACAATTTAAAGATTAAAATACTGACTTGCAAAAATTAATATCAAAACCTTGAAAATAATGTTAATTGTTATAATTTTTTAAAATTTGTGAAAGATTCTGAACTTTAGTTCAAGTTAAAACATTTTGAATTAGAGATTTGGACTATTCATTTATTTGACGTTATAAATGTTTCAATAATTTTATACTACATTTTTAATATACGATTTCTTATACAATTTTAAATTCGTTCATGAATCATATTGCATCTAAAAATCATAATTAAATGAAGTGTTCAAATCAAAACAGGACCACCTCTATTTTGTTTGAATATCATGGCTTTAAAAATTACCTCCGATCCTTTTTGTACATGTGTATTGGCAAAAATGGAGCCAACAACATTAAGCTCTAATGCAACATACGTGTCACACTACCACCTTATATATCTGTGTCACGTAATACTTTTGATTTTTTAAAATAAATAATGCCATTCAAAAGAAGCAAATGAAAATAATCAATTCAAAAGAAGCTAATTACTGTTGTCATGTGCTTCTTTTGAGTTCTGCAGTCATGTGCTACTTTTGGATTTCTATAAAACAATACAATTCAAAAGTAGCATGCAGTTTTATCAATCCATACAAATTGAAAAGTAGCACATGACACAGCTAAACGTTGATTTGATGTGAGTAATTGTGTTTTACAAGCCAGTCAAGACTCTTTCACTTATATCGAAGCTGTCGGTTCTTAGATGATTGAGAAAACTGGAGTGCGCAGAGAAAACCAATTGTCGTCATGCGAGTTAATAATTTTCTTACACAAAGATCTGACCGATGGAGATTTAAACCTGATAGTGAGAGGCGCTTATACCACTGAGCCATCGATAGCTGTAAGCAATACCTACAAAGTTGTTTTGTACAATAATAATGATTCACTTTGAACTTTATCATTTATATATATTTCAATAAACTTATATACATGTATTATTTAGAATTATAGAAGAATTGCAATGCTTTTTTTTTTCTTTAAATTCAAATTAAAAATTCTGGAAGCAATATTAATTCTATAGGTTACGTAAAAGCTGAATAAAACGTTGCTGTTAACATTTAGTTACAGAAGCTCTAGTTTAGACGGCAATTTTAACAACAAATGTTGATCATGATTATATTTACCCTCCATTAAAGATATCTATTTAAACATCAGATTCTTACTTAAAAGCTTATCTCATCTCAAAGATCTCGTGTTAATTTCACCAAAGAAACTCATCACAGGCTATGATTACTGAAACAATATTAAAGACAGGTCTACATGTACAAATGATAAAAAGAATACCCCGTATAAAAGTATAATTAAGACATTTAAATAATGAATTCCGTTACACAACACCGACACAAAAATTTTAAAAATTATTTTAAATATTTCATTTTGATATGTTAAATTTACACTCACCTTATTCAACCTCAGTCTAATATCAATATATTGAAGTTACTCCAAACATTTGTTACTTCACGGTAACATTTACTATTTCAAATGTCATGCCACAGTAAGTTATCTGTAACAAGCAATATATATGGAACGCCGTTGTCACATTTCATCGTTAAAGTACATTAACGGAATAAAAGTGACTTTGGCGCAAATTAACGAAAATGAATTAACGGAATTTCTACTTAACCATCGTTAAACTATGAAACGCCGTAATCACATTTATTCGTTAAAGAACATTAACGGTCGTTAAAGTTCTTTAACGGAATAAAAGTGACTTTGGCGCACATTAACGAAAATGAATCAACGGAATTTCTACTTAACGATCGTTAAAGTACATTATCGGTCGTTAATGTACTTTAATGAATAAAAGTGACTTTGGCGCACATTAACGAAAATGAATTAACGAAATTTCTACTTAACGATCGTTAAACTACATTATCGGTCGTTAAAGTACTTTAACGAATAAAAGTGACTTTGGCGCACATTAACGAAAATGAATTAACGGAATTTCTACTTAACGATCGTTAAAGTACATTATCGGTCGTTGAAGTTCTTAAACGAATACAAGTGACTTTGGCGCACATTAACGAAAATGAATTAACGAAATTTCTACTAAACGATCGTTAAAGTACATTATCGGTCGTTAAAGTACTTTAACGAATAAAAGTGACTTTGGCGCACATTAACGAAAATGAATCAACGGAATTTCTACTTAACGATCGTTAAAGTACATTATCGGTCGTTAAAGTACTTTAACGAATAAAAGTGACTTTGGCGCACATTAACGAAAATGAATTAACGAAATTTCTACTGAACGATCGTTAAAGTACATTATCGGTCGTTAAAGTACTTTAACGAATAAAAGTGACTTTGGCGCACATTAACGGAAATGAATCAACGGAATTTCTACTTAACGATCGTTAAAGTACATTATCGGTCGTTAAAGTACTTTAACGAATAAAAGTGACTTTGGCGCAAATTAACGAAAATGTATAACGGAATTTTCTACTTAAATAAATGTGATTACGGTGTTCCATAAATATACGTTACAGGCATGAAAGCAAACATATTCTACGATAAGGTTTTTTTCCATATCGTATAAAAATAAATGGGAAATGGTAAACGATCACGATAACAAACGCATAAAGAATACATTGAACTCGTCTATATACACACGTGATAAATTCAGCTGCAGTACTTAATAAAGATGTTTTTATTTTTACAAAAATACACAAGACATGTACAAATATTACTACATCTATACAGTCATTAATTAAGAATTTAAATTTTAAAATTACGTCATTTTTTCTTCTTTTTTTTTTTTATTTATCTGCAAATGAACGCGCTTTCAGTAAAGAAATGTTAAAAATAAACCTTGACTTTTATTTTAGTACACATGCGAATTGAACAAATACCATTGGTAAAGTGTAGCTCTGCGTTTATTTGATGCAGGAGTTAGAGTAAATGTTGCTGTCTTGACAAGAATTTCTTGTAGATGGTTTACAAAAAGCTTTTTTTGTTATAATTCTTATTTAAAAGTGAATAAAACGCATAAACCTCATTGAGTATTAAATGTTTCTCAATTAGTTAAGATAAGTTGAGTGTCACAGATCTGACATGCCTGGCAGCAAGTACCATCCATGTCGTGACTAATGAGTCCAGTCAGAAAGAGTCTAACGAAAGTTGCAAAGATCGGAAGACCGAAGTGTTGTGACAGGTTTGTTTCTATGTTTATATAGGAGAAAATTTGGTGCAAAAATAATCGGAACCAATCCAATGCTAAACAGCAAGTACCATCCATGTCGTGACTAATGAGCACAGTCAGCATGTGTTAAAAGCTTAATAAAACCTATTGTCTTTAAAAACACACCGATTAACTAGATTGATAAAGAAGAGGTAACCGTGATTGTTAAGGTGTGTCTATGCTGCTGTGGCTGGTGATTGTCTTTAAATAACCTATTTACATCTTCTTCCGTTTAAGACAAAATGCTGCGCGCGCGCGTGTGTGTGTGTGTGAGCGTGTGGGTTTAATGCAAAATTGCTTGGTTATTATTTTCAAAATCCGTAGGTTTTTTCTATTCGAAGAGGGGTTTTTGGTGTACTAACGACATGCTATGTTTAGAAACCGTTCTTTTGTATGGTGAGAAGATTTCCTCGATTAAGACAGTCATTCAAAAGCTATTGAAAACATCGCATACTGCTGTGTGACTTTTTTGGGACATTTGCGACACTTTCACTTCAACGTTTTAGTAATAAAGCTGTCCCAGAAAATGTGTCTAGGCTTTCACAACCGGAAATCTTCAGTAGTATAGTGCGGATAAAATCATACCTTGGTATGATGCCCGATACACTCTCATTAATATGCATGACGTCAGGGGTCACAGTGTCACACGTATAATGTCACGGAGAGAGGGGAATGTCCCGGAAGTTGGGATACTGGAAAGGGAATCCCAAGGAGTAATTATAACTGGGAAATACCGGTTCAAGGTAGGGAATCCCTCGAAGGGTCGGTGAAGTCGTGCGCCGGGATTCAATCCCTTGTCCGGAGATGGTCATGTTTTATACCGTCGTGTTTGGTTCGATGCGAGGAATTTAACGTTACTAGTGAGGAAATTATCGGACGAACCGCTACAAAGTTATCGCCCATAACAGTTTTTTTACGTATTCGGACCCACGGAGTGAAGCACTCGGTAATCGCGCGGTTTAACAAAATAGAACGATAGAACTCGAATCGTCCGAACACGTGCATACGTTGTTTGTGGGGATCCGTTTGAAATAAAGATTTGACGGCTTGAAGACGTTATTGAAATTGTCCCATACACTTAACAAGGGGACTATTCGGGTTCGATTTGGAGCTTACTACTAGGTCTAACACCATACAGAACATATCATTATGCGTGTCTGGTCAAGACAAATGCCTTGGCACCGAATTGAAAGATCGGTTGAGAAACAAGAAAGTTATAACGAAAAACATTTCTCTATGGGAAATCCCGTGGCTGAGTCATCAGTCAGTGCCTGAAAGGCCTACCTAAATAAGAGTACCGCCACGCATGTCAGAAATAGATTAAGTTGAAATTATGTATTTCAAACCGCAGAGATTACGTCAAACGAATGTAAAGTTCATTTCACGGTTTGAGTCCAATGCTTTTGAGATATTGTAAAATACATTTTACATATCGAACAATCCTCGTACATGGTTTGAATAAAATGACGGAATAAAAGTGATTTTCACTTTTAAAAAACAACCTACTTTCGGCAGAGAATAAACAAATTGTCTTATAAAAGCATTCAAACCTCAGCAGTAAAAAGCGTTGTAAACAACATACTTTAGACCACTTTTTCATTGAGGAAAAAGTATGAGGTATACAGTATATTTAAACAACAAATTCGGAAATACATGTACCGTATAGTCAATCTATTGCTGTTCGAAAACAGATAATGTGCAATACACATTTTTCCATTTACTATATTATTGTTCTTATAAATTTTTATTTAATTTATCAGTGAAATAATCTTGCCCTTAAGGAAATGTGTATTAAAACATAATTATCATTTTTATCATTCTGACACAAGGGGAGGGGGTACTAATTTTACAAATATAAAACAACATTGGGCAGGTAACTCGTGCAAAAACGTGGATAAACTGTTACCTGTCTAAACCAGAATTTTATTTATTCCCAAGGTAGTCCGGTATTTACAGGTGTCACTGTATAAAACCATTGGTGAATGAAAAAGGTAAAAATTGCTTAAACAACTTTTTCTAACAAACAACTCTGATATTGTTTACCTGAATTCAAAAAAATAAAAAATAAAAAAACTTTATCAAATGAAATTTTTATGCTTTTACTGGTAAGACTTGTCATATCATGGCTTCCTTTTTTTGACTTTTTAGCCAATTTACACTACGTTAAATAAGGTAATCATGTAAAATGATCTGATTAAGTGAGAGCTGGGCTTGCTAAAACACGGATGATTAGAACCCAAAGAACCTTGACCCACAAATTTTTCATTTGTATTTATCGAAAGTTATATAATACTTTTTTATTATTTATTATTTTTTCTTTTTTATCGAATGTTATATAATACTTTTTAATTATTTATTCATTTCTTCTTTTTTATTATTAATTTATTAATTTTATTTAGAAATTAAGTTTCCTTTAGCAAAGTACATGTTGATCACGGCTTTAATAAATTTCTTCCTCCTTATTTCAATCTCAACCACTCATGAAAACAAAATCGTCGTAAAAATTTTTTTTTCAATTTTATAAAATTTTACCAATAAAATGTTTTTTTTATTCTCATTCCCTATAATGTTTGTATAATAAGAACGTTAGTTAACAAACCTTTTATTTTACAAAATCTTCACATATTTTACAATTACGTAAATGTACGAGTTTCATATACAATATGTAAAGTTTTATTTCAATCTCAAGATTCACAATGACATCGAAAAAAATATTTTTTTTATACAAATAGTTTTGATCACATATTTGTGCATTAAAGCTGCGTTATGATTTCCAAGGAAAAAATTAAAACCGTGCTGATCTACTTAATGTTGTTACTTATGAACAATGTTACATTTGGTTCAACGATAAAAGTTCGAATAAATATAGAAATAGCAATAACATTAAATTCCCAGCGAGATGTAGCCTATGGGATCTAATTTTAGAACGTTTTTACGTCATAAAAAACCGGGTCATCTAACAAAACTTACAAAACGATGAAATACAATAAAACACAGAATTTCATTAAACTTGTAGTTTGTGACTTTGTAAGGGGTAAATAAAACCATTTCAAATACATTTTGATATTTCTGATGAGAAATGCAATTTGTCAGGTTTTCCCTTTGATTCATTTGAGTCTCTTTACATCAGTGCGCATGCTCCAAGCTTATAATAATAATTGTTAAATAACTGACCAACCTGTTAGAGGATCCCGTTTATTTACAGCTAATAGGAATGAAATTTAGAAAATTAATCTCACAGATCGTGTTTAGAAATTATCTATTTTAAAAATTATTTTTAGAAAATCAAAAAAGTTCAGAAAATTGAAAAAAGTTAGTGCAGCTTTAAAACATTGATATTATCTTTTTAAAGATATTTCGTGACATCTAAAATAATGTTCTTTGTTTAAATAGTTTTACATAGTTAACATTAATAATGTAATTGTATAACTTCACCCTCTCACTTACCGGCGTAGTCCAAAAAGTCATTTTCTTTTGAGTTTTAAGGAGTCTTCCTAGTCTTTTTGTAAACTGACAAACAAATTAAAATAACCTTACTGTTTAGAAATTAACTCCATCTCAATCTGGTTAGCGTTGTTTCTTGCTATTGTGAATTCAGTGTGCAATCCTCATGTTTGAAAACAATAAAAGTTTAACATGCAATTTTCAGGGAGTAACAAAAACAATTTTTCTTCTGTATGTTTCAGCTCTTTTAATCAATGCTTTTTTAATTCATGTGACATAAAGATTATTCCATTTTCACATAAACTTCATCATGGAGGAAATTTATCATATTTCCGATTTTCTGTTCATTGTTATATTCAAGCACATTTTGTATATTTTGGCTTGCTGTCAATTAAAGGTAATATCTTTATTGAAAAAAACAAAAAAATATTCAGCCATTAATATAAACACATAATGTAAATCTTATACTCATGACATAACGTAAATAAGAGTATATTTTTAGTTTTCTTATCACTTCCTGATATCATGCACCCACTGGGGTTTTGTTTTAGTAAAACATGAGAAGAGCATTTGTTTAATTGGTTTATTCTGCATTAAAAATGTGATTGAATTCAGGACTGGAGTGACATTCCATCACAAAATAAATCACGATTCTCTTTGCAATCAAATCTTCCGGAAAGAAACGCATAAAAAAATATGATATTATACTACTTCCATACAGTACAATCACGAGAAACAGAACAATACCCACTTAAACATCCGTTATGTTATTTGATCTTCATGAAATCTTGCTGTTCGCTGACGAATCTTTAAGTTCTTCTTAATCGCAAAAATTAAGATCCTGACTTGACTGACAACATTTATTAGGACCAGCATGACAAAGACGGCTGTCGTAATTCCTTTAGAATGTAATTTAGGGTTCCGGAGTGATTCACAACAAAGAAAACCTTCATCAAATCTCGATTGCTGAAGAATTGCAATCAAAAACATAAAAACTGCATTGAGTACAGAATAAAATTATAATATAACAATATGTATACCGCTTCTTGAAGAACCTCTCATGTTTGAACGGATATATTATGTAAACCATTTTCTCTTAAGACATCAGAACCAAAAGAACAAAAGTAAATGTACGAAATGTTGTGATGGCACCACTTTGTAATGAACACATTTGCTGATTAAACCAAAAACCTCCTTTAATTAGACCTATAAAATTGGATATAGAGTAAATCACCTATCTGTGCTAGATCCGATATCAAATAAGCTGCAATAAAAATGTTGGCTGTTGTCCGCAATTCTGAGTTAGAAAATATAGTTAGTACAATTAAACCATTTGCAGCACATGTGTACAAGAAAGTCCCTAATATAAAAATCATTTGTACAATTTTCCAATGCTGGAATGTATCCGTCACATGTAAATTGAAAAATTGCCAATTGCCGCCAAATTCACTTGTATTTGCAAACTGTGAAATATTCATTTTTTCCCGAATTAAAATCTGGATAATTTTAAATAAAAGAAAAGAATGTAATCAAAATGACAGTTTTCTTTAGCAAATATTCCCTTGAGATTAGGACTTTATGTCGGTTAAAAACTCAATGTATTTCAAGGTGCTTCTCTTGTGAAAAGGCCTTTACTTATTTTCTTGGTACCGGTAAATGGACTAAATGGTATCCCGTGTTTATATTTATGTTGCTTGGATATGAATTAATTTTCCACAATTCCAACAACCGTACTATTTTGAAATGTTAAAAAAGATATCAAAAAGAAACAAATCAGACGCGTTCGAGATTAAGTACTAGAAGTTACAAATAGCTGAAGGAAATTATATAAATGTCTTCATCGTTTATACTTCCCAGTTACGGATCATTTTAATGATGATCTATTCAGTATATTTGGAGTAATTCAATAGTGAGTAATCAATACTTTTATTCAATGATATTCACAGTTAGAGAAAAGAAAATGTTTTTTCCAATAGTTTGAGATCTATACATATAAATTAGAAAAAAACTTGAATAAATATCATCAGTTTATTTAGACGTACTTACTGTGTTTCACTATTGTCCTCCGTTTATTACACATAGAAAGTCATAAAAGCTTTAAAAACTTTAAAACATATAAATTTTAAAATATCTTTCCTCAAACATTGTTCAGTGACAAGATTACATATAGTTCATTAGCTACATTTACAGCGATTTTTATTTTAAATTCCGATTCCATTCAATGCAGTGTCCCATGTTATTTATATTCAAGCGTAGTGTATTTTCTGGATTCTGGACACCTTAACACAAGACCTTAGTTTAACAATTGTTTTTCGTGTGAATCATTAATATAACAAAACTAAATACAATAATTTATTTGACATGACCATTAATAAGATGTTAGTAAGTTATTGTTCTTACTGTCACATACTCGATACTCTTGTGGAATTTCGTTTAAAACGAGCGAAGAACATTTGTTTCATGGGTTTATTCTGAAACACAAATATGATTGAATTCAGGACTGGCTTGATATTCATCACAAAATAAATCACAGTTCTTCTACCAATCAAATTTTTCGGGAAAAAGCGCATTAAATAATATGATGTTCTACTACTACCATAAAGTAAAATCACCAGAAACAGAAAAAACGCCCTCTTCAACATCTCTGTCGTTATTTGGTCGTCATGAAATCTTGCTGTCTGCTGACGCATCTTTAAGTTGTGTTTGATTGCAAAAATTAAGATCTTGACTTGACAGACAACAATTATGAGGACGAGTATGATAAAGACACCTGTCGTAATGATTTGAGATTGCATGTCAGGGTCCCATTGTGGTTCACAACACAGAAGGCCTTGATCAAATCTAGCCGGTTGAAGTATCGTGCTCAAAGTCATAAAACTTGCATTCAGACAGAATAAAATTAAAATATAACATACTGCTTGACGCTTCCTGAAAAACCTTTGCTGTTTGAACGGATATATTATATAAACCATTTTCTCCAACGACACAAGAACCAGTAGTTCCAATGAAAATGTACGGAATGCTGTGATTGCACAGCTTTGAAATGAACACATTTTCTGATTCAACCAAAAACCGCCCTTTATCAGGCCTATGGAAGTAGATACCGAAAAAATCATTATCTGTGCTAGATCTGATATCAATTAAGCTGCAATAAAAATGTTGGCTGTTATCTGCAATTCTGAGTTAGAAAATATAAGTTTTATGATTAAACCATCTGCAGCAAATGTGTACAGAAAAGTCAATAATATGAACGCAATTTGTAAAATTCTCCAATGCTGAGTCAAATCCACGACATGAAGATAGAAAAATTGCCAATCATTGCCTAATTCACTTGATGTGTTTGCAAACTGTGAAATATTCATCTTATTCCCAAATTTTATAATTTCTAGATATATTAATTAATAAATAATTTAAATTTAAAAAAGAACTTGATCAACTTAGACGTTTAAATAAAACTAAAATCATAATGATGTGCTTTTGTGCTTTAGAAGAAAAATTGAAATAAAGATTCTCTTTAGCCTTGACCACACGCATGCAGAAAATATGCAAGAACATGTGTACTAAAATGGCTATCATGAAAACAAAAAATACTGAAACATTTACAATTATAATCTCTAATCAGCTCTTTATTCTGTAAGTTATTGCATAAGGAAATTAATTTTTATACGTTTAACGAAAATAATTCTCTGTAAATAGACAGAATAATATTTATGCACGCTTTAAGATTTAATTGTTCAATTAATGTACAAAAATGTACAAATAAACACATCTGATAACAAATTTATGAGAAATTTTAATGCGTATTAGAATCTGATGATCACTGATATATGTATTATGATTTTGATTTATAGATTATATTAGAAATTAATTGATATTAGAATGTTTACTATTTTCTTTTTTTATTGTAATATGAATAGTTATTAATCTTATTGCATTTTAGAAGTTTTATGGAGATTGTTTCGGTAAAACTTTTAATATACGTAGAGCAACATTTAATAGTTACGAAAGTACTGAAAATTGGGATTTAGAAATTTATCGGTACGCTATAAAACTGGTTTCGGCATAGTATATTACTCAGTTATGGAAATTATAAGAAATCGAACACAGTAAAAAATAAGCATCAATAGATTATAATATCCATAATGGCTAAAAATAGGATACTGAAAATACTAATCATTCAATATTCCTAATAAATAAAGTTTATTGGAATATACCGGAATACAAGACTTTGGTCTATGGGTAAGAAGTGACATTAGAAGACGTCTATACATTAGACCATTACTTCTTAAATTTGTTTAAAGTATTTATGTTCAAATATAATCAAAGTTAATGCTTTTAAGAAGTCACTTGATGTTGTTAATCAAACGTCTAAAGATTTAAAAGTAAAATATAAAATAAAAATAAAATGACATACAATTTATTATTTAAATGATTTTCATATAACATTGAGGTAGTTGTTTAAATTTCTTTTTTTTCAATTTTATTTTTTAATTAACTTATGAATTTATTTATTTAATTGTTTCTTATTTTTTAATAATTTTTCTAAAAAATCACTAGTTCAATAGTAAAGCATGAATAATCTTCTAAAATGGGCCGATAACACTATCGAGTTGTCGCCCCTTGATCCGCTAGAGGGCTACTACTTCCGGGGCGTTCACAGCTGTAAACAAATGCTTGCTACTATTATGTATCTATTACATGCCCAGTATATTAGTTTAAATGCATCGATTCTTTTATGTAAAAAGTTATACATAGACTTGACTGTTGTTTTAAATACATCTTTTACTTGAAATTAATTATCTTAAGTTGTCATTGAAATTTTACAGTGTTAAATATCGATTTTATACGATTTGACGATGCGTATGTTAACCTTATCTGGACACGTGCTCAGATAATGGGGACGGTTAACGTTAGCCCATAGAATTTATCCGTAATAAAATGGGAAAAAATTATCATATGTTGCAATTTTTATTGTAAATAGTAAATTTATACTTAGTAATCGGTCTCATACACGCGTAACCTGGATATAAGTAATATATGGTTGACTTGGATTTAGTCCTGAAAATCATAACTCTTAACGACTTTGCTATATGAAAATGTGTTGTAACGACACAGAAAGATATAATATTTAATATTAAACATGAAACAGTTAAAAATTTTTAATAAAAAAACAACATTTGTGTCCTTTTTATTAACACGATCCACAGTCTTTAGTTTACCAATAAAGTAAAATATTACTTAATTCAAGTAAAATTAAAAAGTAACGACTACATACAATTAATTTTTGTATTATGATTTGGTTTATTTATCTTTCATTTTATTATTATTATTATTATTATTATTACTTTTTATCATTATTATTAATTTATGTAAACCCTTGTCAGCACAAGCGACATGTTTTAAACGACATGCAATAATTATTATAGTTATTATTACAGTTTTTGAAAACATAACGATTGGTATTCAAAACATAGTGAAAACGTTTCAACTAAAACAAACAGAAGCAAACAAATTATAAACAAGCCAATTCATTACTATTGGCAAATGTATTTGCTCTCTCTCTCTCTCTCTCTCTTGAGAGAGAGAGAGAGAGAGAGAGAGAGAGAGAGAGAGAGAGAGAGAGATTTAAAATGAAAGCTTATTTTCTGTGGGAAATATTCGAATATAGTGAATATAAGTGATAATAGAAAAAAAGTTCGAAGTAATTATGAGTGATAGAGAGAAAATGTTTGTAGTTATTATGAGTGATAGAGAGAAAAGGGTACGTAGTGATTATAAGTGATAGAGAGAAAAGACTCGTGGCGATTATGACTGACCTGTAGTGATTATGAGTGATAGAGAGAAAAAACAGTTATTATTAGTGATAGAGAGAAAAGACGTAGTAATTATGAGTGATAGAGTGAAAAGAAATTGTAGAGATTATGACTGACAGAAGAAAAACCGTAGTGATTATGAGTGATAGAGAGAAAAGGACTTGTATTGATTATGGCTGATAGAGAGAAAAGGTCTCGTAATGATTATGACGGATACAAAGATAAATAATTAGTGTTTTTAATTACGTTTGAATCTTTATATTAACAATAATTTAACATTGCTTGTGTAATAATAAAATTTGTTAAAACGGACCCTTAGTTACTGTGAAATGTGTTCAGATTATCTCAAATTGAATACCAACTATGTTTGTTTACTGTAAACAATTTCCTTCCATCAAATATACAAGTGTAAAAAAAATTCAAGGTATTTTGGGAAAATAAAAACCTTTGATGTATAGAAAGTCGGGATAAGTGTGTATATTAGACCATGTCAAGGTGTGGATATACACAGGTATAATCAAATACCTGTGTATATTCACCCGTCGATATAAATGTTGATTAAAGATTAGTGGTTGTATCCTTCTCCCAGAGACAATTTTGTGTACATGAAAAGTTTTAAGCATGCAATATATGTTCAATTCCATAGGTCAACCCTCCCGTATTACCTGATCAAGTGTCGAAAATAACAGATTAAGTCAACATAGACATCAACTCCGATTGCAAAAAATAGGTTTTTACACTGTTTGATTTAAATGACAAGTAGATAAAATAAAAATAAAATTCTTTTAATAACAAAAAAACTTCAAAGTTCAAATATATGACCATTTTACATAAAACAATCGATGTATTTTAACTGAAACACCAGACATTTAAAAGATAAAAGATAGTAGCAACCAAGTTTTTTACAACCGTGAACTCCCCGGAAGTAGTATCCCTCTAGCGGATCAGGGGCCGTAAGTCGATAGTGTTATCGGCCAGGTTTGACAGACAATTGTCAAATTTGGCTCTCTTTCAAATCACATTTAAACATTTTATGCACATATGTACTTTTTCAGTTGTAAAGCAAACAAAATAAAATAGGCAACATAGGTGGTTCTAGAGTTCAAAAAGGTTTTAAACAGCCTTTTAAAACTGCATTAAGTTTTCCAAGGAAAAAAATTAAAACTGTGCTGATCTAATTAATGATTTTCCTCATCAACAATGTTACATTTGGTTCAACGATAAAAGCTCGAATAAATACAGAAACAACAATAATTTCCCAGAAAGATGTAGCATGTGGGATCTAATATTAGAACATGCTTACGTCATGAAAAACCGGACATTGAAACGCAACTTTCAAAACGGTGAAATACGATAAATTAAACAAAGAACTTCGTTGAATTTGTCATTTGTGACTTAGTAAGGGATACCATGATAACACCATTGCGAATACATCTGGTTATTAATGACGGACAATTAATACAATTTGTCAGGTTTCACTTTCGATTTACTGGAGTTTACAGTACATCCGTGCGCATGCTCCCGGCTCTAAATTTAATCATCGATAAACAATGACCAACCGGTTAGAGGATTCCGTTTATTTACAGCTAAAAGGAATGAAATTTTAGAAAATGAATCTCATGGATCGTGAGTAGAAGTTATCTATTTTTAAAGAAATATGTTTTTAGAAAACCAAAAAGAAACTCAGAAAATTTAAAAACTTTAAAAGATAAGAGGAAAAAGGAATTTTTTTATTAATTGAAACAAAAAATTAACATATTTTTGGTATCTTACACAGTTAATATGGAAAACTTGTAGTGTGTGTGTGTGTGTGTGTGTGTGTGTGTGTGTGTGTTTATTACCCCAGCCATAATTTTTAGCTTATATTAAGGCGGTTGGTTGGAATGGTAAAGAAAATCGGAGTGTCAAGAGAAAGCCACCGATATTTGGCAAGCGAACTAATTACATAACAAAAAACCTGTTACATTTTGATGTGCCATATGTGCACATTTTGGAAAATCATTCCTAATCATTGACACTAGGGGCCGAAAAGTTTGATAGATAAAATTAATAAAAATTATTATATAAATCTTAGTTTTAAATAAACGACCATCAAACTATGCCCGAACAGGCTTCGAACCAGGCATGAACCGTAAAGGCGCGATTGATACCACTCGGGAATTAAGTCCCCTAATATCGAAAGCACTTTCGCTGTTATTAAAACACGGTTAGATTATTTTAATATTACATCTGTGGAATAAATGCTAGAACTGTAGGTTATTGATTTTTTAAACCTGATGTATAATAATCACATAAACTATGAATCTCGTGAGAAATGTAGTATTGTAGTATTTGGTTCCATAATAAAACCTCTACTTACGTAAAAATTCGTGAGGAAACCTCTGCTAGTTTGATATACAAAAAAATCTCTCTTTTTTTTTTTTTTTTTTTTTTTTGATCACGTGATTCTTTATCGGAAACGAGGCTTCGTCAGCACAGCAAAGAAGCATGGTTTCTGACATGCGGTAAATAAACACACAAGCTGTTGAAATATATTATTTATTGAAATGTGCACATCTGACACATCAAAATTAAACTGGTATTCATGACTGTCTGAAGAGTTCAATAACATTATTATACAGTAATCTTGTTCGTTTTAAAAGAGCAATTCAGCAATAAGGTTCTCGCAGGAAAACGTTTTTTCTGTTAAAGCCATTATTAACTTAAATATAGAACTTCCGCACATGCTCAAAGCTGATAATTAACATATGCTCCAGTTGCATCAAGCTTTTAGGACTTCCATTGATTATGGGCTAATAATAGTCAAATCAAGAAAATGGATCGCAAATATCGTAATAACAACAAAACCTTTACATATTTTGCGAAATAGGTAAATTTAATGCAGTATTAATACTTATTTGTTTTTAGTCTTCGGTCAAATACGTTTTCATTAAAAAATATTATTATTTGGAGAGTACAGCCATATATATATATATATATATATATATATATATATATATATATATATATATATATATATATATATATATATATATATGTTATTATAATAATCTTTATTGCACAAACTCAATGACATTAATTAAAATAAATATAACAAACATAATGAACACGAATCAAAATTAAATGATACAATTACAAATATTACTAAATTAATGTTTAGCAAAAAGGGATGTAATATTGCAAGGCGCATGTTATGTGATGTTGGTCTTTCGTATTTCTAGACAGTCGTTTATAAAATTTGATGTTATTTTTAGTATTTCTCTTTTATCACTGTTGAGAAGCAATTGAATTTTTATTTTGAATTTAGTTGATGGAAAGAAGGGTGAAAGTTCCTGATTTTAGAAAAGAAGATTAGTCTATTTTGTGTATAAAGAGGGCAGTGAAATAAAAAATGTATTTCATCTTCTACGCAATTCATATTGCAACAAGTGCATATCCTATATTAGTGTATCTCCCAGTTTCAATCATAAGTTTGTGGGCACTTGTTCTGAATTTAGCAATGGTAGATCTATCAGAGAAATTAAATAATATATTCATGTATTCTGAATTAGTTTTTGAACCGAGAATTTTATTTAGTATTTTTAATTTACCTGACGATTTTATCTGATTGATTTGCTCTATTTCAGCTTTTTCTCAATTTTACATGATTTTTTATATTTGGCTCTGTATATAAAAAATAGTTTTCGGTTGTTTCCGTCGAATGGATTTTCGTTAACAAGTTTTTCATATATATATATATATATATATATATATATATATATATATATATATATATATATATATATATATATTGCAGCTTTCTCCTTTAATTTTCTAGCGTAACTATAGAAACGGATATTTGCTTGAAAAATATAACACAAAATAAATTTATATCTTGATATTCAAAATAATTGGGGTTAGTTTTTTTACTTCTAGTAAGGTGAAGTATATATATATATCACTAATGATGTGATTTCAACATCTAATGAGCACTGAAATCTCAGTATACCATATTATGAAGATAATATGCTTCTTTTAAGTAATTACAATACATGATAAACAATAATCAATATGATAAGAACATATTGTTCTTGTCTGAATAACTAATGCATTCAGATAATAACACATCATGTAAGCTGCTTAGTAAGCAGGTATTTAAATTACAGTACATAGGGTAACCGTGATATAGTTATAAGAGATTTATCGTTTAAGGCTACATCGACACCTTTCATTAATTTGCAGCTAGAAATAGTAAATGATAGAGTGGTTTCATAAACTTCTTAATAAATGCAAAATTTGTATTTAAAAAAAAAATAAATTATGGTATATTGATTAATACCTGGATTTGGTTTTCTTTCGGACTAAAAACCTTAATTATTTCGATTCAAACAATGACATTCTGCTATAAATAATTAGATAATATTGCTTTTATTTTCTTAACTACCTTTAATTCACTCTTAATAATAACACCTCACGGTATATTGTACACGTAGCGGTCTGGGTAGCTCATTTGGAAGAGTACCTCCCTCTTGTTACATACATTGCTATTTTGGCCAAATAAGGTGAATTTTGCCAGGATGAATAAATCAGTTGATGTTGATAAACTGGAAATTAAAGTAAAGGGTTTAATAATCAATTTGGTATAATACGAAACTACAATTTGTGATCTCAAGGGTTTGCCGAAATAAAATTGTAGCTGTTCCAACAGAATACTTTTTTAACTGCACAACTTTCAGGTTCGGTATACTTTTTACCTTTAAAGAACATCTGACAAATTATAAATGCTTGTTATTTGGTGAAAGAGGGCGGTCATTACATGCATTGGCGGTTTTAAGGGGATGTAGAAAAAAAAAGAAAAAGGCGGCTAAAAGGTCCCCACAAATAATAAAAATTCATTTTTCGCCAACATGTGGGACCCCCAAGATGGTTTTGTCCTTGATCTACTGAGGGCTTTTAGTGGCCTTAAGACCAATCGCTGCTAGGGACTTAAACCTTCGACCGACGCCAAATCTCGTGATGGAATGCTCAACCCCCCCCCCCTTCATAAAATTCATCATCGCCCCTGATATGTACAATTTTTCATCGCTTTCCCCCAGGGTATCCATAACTCAGTAGGCAATACTTAGTGCTGTCAGCAAATGTACCATTAAGAAAAATTTTAAGTCGTCTTAAATTTTGAAATTTATTTAAAACTAAGGGTTGTTCCCTCATGCAAAGCATTCCTTAGCTGGATTTGGATTTATATAATTTGGAAACCTTTCGGTGTTAGTGTCACTGATGAGGAATGAATTTCCGAAATGTGCACATCTTGCACAGCAAACTTTAACTGGTATTTGTGTTATATATTTTGGCTATTAATAAGTTAATATATAAGAAATACCTGCTAAATTTTAATATGCCATATGTGTACGTTTCGGAAAATCATTCAAGTAAGTTAAAATGTTTGACCACAACTCAAAGCACACTTTTAGAATTCCCTACTATTTAAGCTAATCACAGACCTTGAATTTTGTTGTCTTATTCCTGAAAAAAAACTTTATCCGTTCAATTTTGTATGTGAAGCACAGAACATTAGAACGCCTGTGAAACAATTGTTCTGCTTCAGAGAAAACAACACATATCTACTAAAATTATTCACCCATTCTTATTTTTTTATTCAATTTAATAATTACAAGTCTTTACACAATTTGTGATGATAATTTCATTTACACAATTTCATTTATTTGATTTTGAGGCAACTGGATCTTTAACATAATTTTCTTCATTTTCAGGTTTTGACAGTGACATAACGTTTCTTATAGTGTCAGTTCTCTTTTGTACAGGTCAACAGCATAACGTCTATGTCACGAGTGGCTGCTCACTGTTTTGTCATTAAACCATTACTGTATAAGTTATAGCAGAATGACACTTTTTTCATTATGGTTTAAAATTTTTTGTCACTTATGTCTATACCTACTTCTTTATTATGGTAAAACTTCATCATGCTCGACATATTTTTATCAGATATAACTGCGGCACTAAATCATAGATAATAGAACTAATCATAATGAGATAGAGATTTTATTTTAAATGCAAATTAAACTTAAAAATGTAAAATTTAACACCTCTAATTTCCAGGATCTGTAGATTTGTTCACTTCTTTTGAGTCACTTTCTGGTGATTTGGTCCTCCTTAAACAATTTTTGCACTTTTCGACAAAGAATATATTTTGATTTTGTCATATTATCTGTCTGTATCGAACACTTTTCTGCTTCCTAGGACTTATGTTTTACATTCACCACGACATTCAAATGCTTTGCAGTTGTAACAAAACACATCCAGTATTTTTCGAGATTCCGTCAAATGTAAATCTGTTTTAAGAAGGATCCAAGCTCATCACAGAATTGTGCTAATGTTGAATGTTACCTGTAATAGGGCATTTTGGTGTAAACGATGAAACGTTTTTCCTTCTAATTTCCTAAATAAATTTTTATAACCAAATTTCGCCCTGGATAAACACCGTGCAGCAACATTTTTCTAAAGCTGTCCCTCGCTGAAAGGAGCTTTAATAAGCCCCATCTGTCTTAACACATAATGCCCATTTTGTGTTGCTTCTATTCTTTTTCTGTCCAATAATTTATTATTGACCTTATCGTTTAAAATAAGTTAGGAAAACCGTATTGTAGCTATTAAAAATAGCTGGTCAGAAAGTATGTCAAGAAATTGTGTTGAGGTTGGAGACTCGTCTCCCTCTTTTTTATAACTAAAGAAAAATTCTCGCTGTCTTCACTTTGATCACTCATTTTGAATACTTTATAAGCTTGATCACCACAAACACTAAAAGCCTTCAGAGATGAGCGAAAATGGTCATTTTACACCATTAGAGTCAATTCATACGACTTCAAGGATGAATGAAAATGACCATTGTTATATTATTCAAATGTTACATCATGCAAAAAGCCAATTCCTCTTCTTTTTTTTCTTTTTTTTTAAAAAGATGATTTAATGGGTTTTCCCCCAGTGTGGTTTTATTATAAGTGATATTTAAATTCGTTGACATACGACATAACTTGCTCTTTAATTTCCAAACGCCCCATGCTGCAGATGTCCTTGATGTTTATTTGCTACATTGTAAGAAAGTGTACTAGCGCACTCATGGTTGCCGTAAGTACAAAGATCATTGGAGCGAATCTCATGCACTACATTAAGTTGTGTTTAGATAAATCATTGAGAATAATGAATGGCAAAGTAGCAAAATATTGTTGATGAGACTGTTAAACAACATTCAACCAACCAACTTACCAATCAAGTTGTACTTGCATAATTATATAAAATTCAGAAGGATATTTTTGGGATCTATTTAGACTTCGAGAATGTTTGAACAATACGTGTACGTACATCATCCGATTATAACGAATACATTTATAGCTCGGTTTTTATAGCAATTCAATTTTAACAAATAACAGCTCGTGTAAAACCCTTAAACGAAAAGTGTCATTGCGTTATTTAGTACTAAGTTAGTGCCATCATAAAAAAAAAAATCCATTGGTTCGCATGTCGAAGGTCGATGCGTTTTTCTACACACTCCAGTTTCACATCATCCGTAACCCTAAAGTTGCATTAAGTTTTGAATATAATCTAAACTCTGTTTTTTTTTTTTTTTTTTTTTCAAAACTATGCCTCTCGTGAAAAATCTAGTACTTGGTTTCATGACAAAAACTTCACTTGCGTTGAAATTTACGGGAAAAATTACTGCATGTTTCGTCTACTTAAGCACGGCAACATCAACAAAACAAACAGCAAAAGAGCATGTGTTCAAAGAACAATGCGCCGTGCTTATGAAAGGAAACTGCTGTTTTATTTAGAGCCATTTTCCATCTGAGCATGGCCGATTCGATTCCTTAGAGTCAGTTTGTACCCAGTTGGCCATTTTCTTTACAGAATCTATTCGCCTTCTCGTACGAACATCGTTTTCTTTCTGCCGATGCAGAAATACATATGTTTTTAAAATTCCGCGCACGCCCCAAACCGATAAATTACCTATCATCGAGTTGCCCCAAGCTTTTAGGATTTCCATTGATTATGGGTTAACAATAGTGAACTCAATAAATCGCACAGATCGTAATAACAACCAATTTATATTGGCAAAAAAATATCAACACTTTGTTACAAATATGAAAAACATGTCATATTTTTCACACTAAAAGTTATTTTTTTAATTTCTCAATGCAATCTATTCCATTCTTATGTATTTCCTGTCGAGCTAAGTTCATTTGTTTTTTCCCCGATGTTCACCCGTTTTTTGGAAAAAAGTGTCAATTCCTTTGATTTATTTTTTAATTTCAAACTTGAGACGAAGATGATAATTAACCAAAGAAAAAATCTCATATTTGTTGATTCTTTCATCTGGTAAAACAACACCCAAATTGACATTAAAACGATATTTCTCTTGTTTAGTTGGCACCCATTCTGTAATTGTTGGCTTCAAATTTGGTAGTCTATTTCGTTCACAGTACTTTATTCCATTTTAGTTTACTATCTGTTTTTGTTCTCAAGATATTAAAAAATCATGGGATTCTAAATGTTAAGATGTCGCTCCTTTTTTCAAGTGTCTG
The DNA here is from genome assembly GCA_029721355.1 of Tegillarca granosa. Taxonomy (NCBI): domain Eukaryota; kingdom Metazoa; phylum Mollusca; class Bivalvia; order Arcoida; family Arcidae; genus Tegillarca; species Tegillarca granosa. The sequence continues at coordinate 11,778,192 of CM056600.1, forward strand.
ACGTACTAAAATATCTAACCTTGCTTTACTCCAGCTGGTCTGCCTACAGCGTAAAAACATTTACGAAGTGTATCTACTTGATTCAATTCTTACCATTAAATATTCTTTGTGAACAAGAATTCATGCCAGGATTAGCGATTTCTAGCTTTGTGTAAATGAAGGAAGTTGAGTTGAGTTGAGTAATGGTGTTTAACGTCCCAGTCAAGAATATTTAACTTATATCGAGACGTCGCCAGCTAATAGTCGAAAGTGCAGAAATTTTGCCTGTGCGTTGCGCTGATGAAATTATACAGCAGAGTTCTTTATCGTGCCACGCCTGCCATGACACGGGACCTCGTTTATTTCAAGTTCCCATCCGTAAAACCGTGACTTTCATTTCGTAATGCCGAGTGGTTGGCAAAAGAACAGTCACTACCCACTTTCAAGTCTTGGGTCAGACTCGGCCAGGGTTCGAACCAACGACCTTCCACTTACGGAGCAAGCAATCTAACAACTGAGGTACCGCAGAAGTACAAATGACGGGAATTCCATGTATTTTAATTGTACTACTGGTTGAAAAAAATCACTATATGACATGAGTTGACTTTGCCATGTCATCAGTTTTCCAGTAAGATCTCTCTTCTTTAAACAAATCCGCCATCATGTTTGATGCGCTTATAATAATGCTTTCCGTTTCCAGTAGCTATTAAAGCCTTTTTATACTTTACTGACTAGACAAGTCTTGTGACAACATAAATAAAACTTCATTAAGTTAAAATCAAGAGGGTCCCCATGTTTTTGATTTTTACATAAAAAGGTTAAGGTGATCGATCTATCGTCGGCAAACATTTTGTTTTATTTCAAGGAAACATTTTTAATACCGGTGCTCACGCGAAAGTTATTTAAAATTCAATTTTCTACTTTGTTTTGTCAATAATAAAGATTTTTAAAAGAAAAATAACAAATACAGCATATGATAATATTAAACAAAGTTTATGTAGATTAATATTTAATACATTGGGTCTGTATACATTACAAGCGTTTGATATTTTGGCTTCAGTTCTGCTAATCTGAAGCAAGTCATTTGCTTGGAATGCACTAAGGTATAATAGTCTTATGTCGTATTAACCGACAAAATGGACATCTTTAATCAAACTTGAGAATTTAAACAATTTTCTTATATCAACTATGGCTCGTCATGCATCTTGTATAGCCCATCATTGAAAATATTACATTTTGTCAATATTTGAAACAGACCAATTCCGTGAATTAATATCCCCTGCTTTGTATCAAGATTCATTAAGTTGTGATTAGAAGTTTTGGAGTAAGGAGTGGAGTAATGGTGTTTTTACGCCCCAGTTAAGAATTTTTCACTTATTTCGAGGCGGTCAGTTCTGGGATGGTGGAGAATACAGGAGTGCCCGGAGAAAACCACCGACCTTCGGCAAGCGAACTGACAAACTTTCTCACACTAGGATCTGTCCCGAGTAGGATTCGAACCCAGGCGGTGAGAGGCGTTGTGATTCGTAAGCGCGCGCTTTAGACCACTCGGCTATCTCGGCCCCCTAAAAGTTTTGGAGAATAGTTTCGGAGAAATACTTGGAACGTGAATCTTAAAGGGATACAATTCTAAGAAAATCCACAAACAAACTCAGAATAATGATATACACATGCCTGACCCTGTTGATGCTTAAACCAAATTTCATAAAGTTGGGATGAATAATTTTTAAGAATGATTCTGTAAAATAATTTTCTATTGAAAATTCAAAGGGACATAACTCCAAGAAAAAAACCACATCCCAACTTGTGTTAATAATATCCACATATCCTATCCTTGTTGATGCTTTATATCAAGTTCTTTAAGTTGTGATGGATAGTTTTGAAAAAAAAATCCGGACAAGAATTTCTAATTAAAATATCAAGGAACCAAAACTCTTATAATATAAAAGGAAAATTCACAACTTGGATAAATGAAATACACATCTCCTGTACCTGTTATGTCTTATACCCAATTTCATTAAGCTGTGATTAATTAGCTTTGGAGAATTACTTTTGATTAAAAATTCATCAAAAATTTAAAAGATCATAAATCCAATTAAAAAACATCTTAACTTGTGTTAATAATATGCACATACCCTATCCCTTTTGACGTTTTGTATCAAGTTTCATTAAGTTGTGATGAATAGTTTTGAAAAATTACTCCAGACAAGAATTTCTTATTGAAACTTCAAGGAGCTATAACTCTAGAAAAAATTGAATTCAAAACTTATATTAATGATATGCACATATCCTATCCATGTTATACTTCGTACCAAGTTGCATTGAGTTGTGGTGAATCGTTTTAAAAAATTACTCCGGATTGGATGGACTGACATCGAATGGTCAACATAAGCTAACTGTACACTATGTTTGCATATAATATATATATATATATATATATATATATATATATATATATATATATATATATATATATAAACTGTGAATAAAGACAAATAATTTGACAAAATAGTCATAATATAATCACAGTTTTAAATATTTTAATTTATATAAAAGTTTAATAACATTATATAAGGGTATAGTTAGCTTTTTTATTATTTATCATTATTATTATTTTTTTTTTTTTTGGATGGTAGTGTCATGCAGTTGGAACCTTTGTCATCTCAATTAAAATTCCATTAATATCATAAACGTTTTATTATAATGGAAAAACAACTATTTTGAAAACAATCAATTTGTGTAGGACATAGGGGTCAATTGTCATGTTTTCCAACAATGCAGATGTCACTAGGGAAAATCCTTAACTAATTATTACAAGCAGAAGTGTTTTTGATGAACCGCAAAATATTTCTTTTGGCAATTGTGTATTTAATTTCAAAACAAATATAATATAAGGAATTTGTAAAACTGTAGAATAGAATGTTACATATTTAAAATGCAAAAACACAATGATCACAAACTTATTTTCGTTAAAAATGCACAAGTAAAAAGCAATGGAACACGCGGCTTAAAAATGAATTTAGTTTGAATTGTTTCTTGCATTACTACTAAATTCCACATCTCTTTTTCTCAGCTCCACCTTTAATCCGTAATCGGGGCTTCTTTTTACTTCTGGTGCTATACGTATAGCGTCATGTGATCTCATCGCCGGGCATTCTGGGAAGTAATTGTAAGGAAGAAGATAAAAATTCAGATCTAAACCAGGTGTTGTTGTAACAGGAAGATCTTCTGTATGTGGAATGTGGTGAAGTCCCATCGTTATCCAAGCAACCAAATCCTAGAAAAAAGGAATGATTTAAATATGTCAAAAACAGAAAACTGTTGTAGTAAATGCAAAACCTTTTTCAAAACTAAATAAGTAAATCAATGTGATAGTCAGCGATAAAGGCGAGGGCATCGTTGTCCGATTGGTCTAAAGCGCACGCTTGTAGATCATACCGCCTTTCACCGACTAGGTTCGAATCCAACACGGACAGATCCTTGTGTAAGAAAGTTTGTCAGCTCGCTTGCTGAAGGTCGGTGGTTTTCTCTGGACACTCCAGTTTCTAACACCATCTTAGAACTGACCGCCTCGATATAAGTTTTATATCGAGGCGGTCAGTTCTAAGATGGTGTTAGAAACTGGACTGTCCAATTAAGTGAATGAACCTTAACTGGGGCGTAAAACACAATTTATCCAAATTAAGCGGGCCGAGCTTAATAGGTGTCCGGGTAGCTCAGTCGGCAGAGCGTCCCGCTAGTATTGGGAAGGTCCCGGGTTCGAGACCCGGTTTGGCCACTACATGTTTTCCCTGTTATATTAGGGGGCTCGTCCAACCCTGGGAAGTGAAACAGACCAATCTAGTCTTTATGTAGGTACATTATTACTTTCTATAAAATATAATTGAATCTATTACTTGTATGTAAAAAATTTCATTTTTATTGGTATTGGCATTTTTAATGTTTACGGTAATGATGAGAAAACAGTATCAACATATGTGTTTCTCACATTGTTGCTACAAATCGGTTATAAAGTTTTGAAAATTTTAGAAAAAAAAACCTTTTTTAAATGTTAGATTTAGTTTTAAGGGCGAATTGTCTCAGACTGAAGATGAGATTAGGTTCCAGTTTTAGAATTAAAAACCATATTTAAACGTTTTGCATGGTTAGACTAATTTCTCATTGGTGTCTACATCACACATGCCCTCGTTGCATTGACATTATAAGCTATTGCCTTTGTTGGATTAAAATCTAAGAACAGTTAAAACAAACTTTTACAGTAGTGACCTTGACTTTTGACTTTTTTCATTTTAAGAACCATTGCTACTAAACACCAAATATTAAAAATCTTCCAGTATCGTAAAAAGATAAAAAAAAAAAAAAAAAAAAAAAGAATAATAATAACAACAATCAGTAAAAAAAGTAAGAAGTAGAACAAGACTGTATTTTTACCTTGACCTTTATTTTAAAAAAACTTTTTAAATCAATAAACCTCGTGCCATTATCTTTAAATATATTAAAGCTTTATCAGTGTAAAAATAATAAGTAATATTTTAATATTCTAAAACTTTAGAACATGACACTGTCAACACTTTTTAAACTCGACTTACAGTAGTAAGAGGATTTTACTGATAAAGCGACATCCATAATGTTATAACTCTATTAAATGGGCCTTAATTTTAACACACTTGATAACTTATATAAAGCAATGAGTTTCTGAAAAGGCATGATTTCAAGAAAGAATAATGCAAACGCCGCTGGGAGAAATGTTTGAAGCCTTTTCTTTTTATTTGGGAATTATTATTATTATTATTATTATTAGTAGTAGTAGTAGTAGTAGTAGTAGTAGTAGTAGCAGCAGCAGCAGCAGCAGCAGCAGTAGCATCAATAGAAGAAGAAGAATAAGAAGAAGAAGAAGCTTTTCGGCATCAGCGTTATTGCATCTATTCACGATATTATTATGTTTATGAATTACTTAGGAGTAATCTTAAAAATAAGTCGTGTATGTCTGAGTTGTGTTAGTGTTAATCGTCTGTCCTGTACTAGCGCGCACTCGGGGCGATTTTTGCAAGGTGCTAGCTCACCAATCAGTACGCTGTAGACAAATATGCCAACCCCAGGCACATTTAACTGACACTTGGTAAACTAGTCTATATTCTGTTGATATCTTACCGTCAAGCGACCAGCGAAGAAAGCAGTGACTCACGTTTAAACTCTTGTGTGTATCCCGGTTAGGGTTCGAATATCCGACCCAACAAGTATTGACCCAACAAACACAAGTTAAAACACAATGAAAAAACTAAAAAGTATACTTGAATACATGAAAATGTTATAAAATCATGATCCTGACCTTTAATCATCGTTCCACTGTACAACACAACTTTGAAAATATTTTTGAAATAGCTAAAATAACCATTAAACATCTACAGACTATGCCATTACTTTTGTATTTTTCTGGTTTTTGACGTTCACAAAGTGGCTACTTTCGGTCACTATAAGAATGCCACCAACAAACTCGCCTTAAGAATTTAACTGAATCCTCATTGTATGTTTCAGTATGGGGGTTTAAGGACGGACATTACTGTTGAGTTAAAACACGAGATAGATAAGACCATTTAGATGCTAAAGTAAAAATATAAAAAGAAGCGTTTTTGCACCAAGCCTTTAACATGTATATAGCATATTAAATCATAAATACCTCATCTACGATTGACTCATTATCGTCGAGGAAGTCCTGGAAATTGACCACTGGATCTTCACTTCCGTAGGTGGCAAATAGGGACGAACTGTGGCGTTCTGTATCTTTGTATTTTGTAACAGCTAGTTGATACCGTTTCCAATTTCCGGAAAGACCACTTCCTTCCGGAATGAGTTCTTTTGACATACCTTTTAACAAAATTCTGTATGCTTTTGGATTTCCGTATTTGTTTTTATCTTTTTCACTGTAGAACAAAAGATATTTAGGAGCAGTAAAATTATACTGTAAAGCTGCATCTAATTCGTTCCTACGTAAATTCTTTTTTACTTTATTTTGAAGATATATAGCATCTTGTACCGAAGAAAACTGATTATGAGCATGTTCTATCTCAATATCCAAAGTCTCAAACCTATTTGACCTTGACTTGATGTCAAGATCGGCTTTAAAATTGAACGTATGATGATGTAAATTTCCTGTTATAAAATCGTGAACCTGGAATCCGTATGGAAGTTCCTCTGGAGAATAGGCATTCGCAAGTATATATCCGGTAGACATCGTTTTCACCTGAATAACCCCGTTGGCATAAAAAACAAAATCTATGATATAATCGTAATTAACTACAACTACTATGGAACGCAACACCAATACGACATTTTCCAAACCTTCGTAAAATTTACCATGAAAATCTGAATTAGAGTTTTTCCTTCTTAAAGGATGCCCTGTGTTCAGTTCAAACAAACAAAATGCGTTTTCGTTGATCACTGGCTCATCTGACGTTTCCATTAAATGTACAGTGTTAATCATTGTTGAATGTAAGGGACAATCAGCTCCAGGAACTAAAGATCTAGACTGGGTACCAATCATACTATCTGTATCATAGTAATTGGCAAATTTCTGATATGGACTAACCCCATTATAATAGACACCTATTTCCTGCATTGATAATTCATAGACTATCCTCTCCTTTTGAAATTGAATATTGTAAAGTTCGGGTCCATGAGCACTTGACATTCGAAAATCGAACTCCCAATCAATATATGTAACATGTCTGTCCTTTACACTATATCGTTTACCATCGGGTTCAACTTGATGCGGAGCTTTCTTTTGAGAGTTTGGAACTGCAGGATGGCGTAATATTCAATTTAGAAAAAAGATCGTCGTTGTTTTGAGGAAACGGAACCTTTTGCTTTTTTATCGATCCTGCATTGTATTTAGTAACTAGTTCTTTTAACGATTTAAACAATTGGCCAGAATACCACACTTTTGTGATCTTAAAAGTAGTTCGATCGCTATCTACTAATACAGAAAAATCTAGTGGATGTAAAGTGTAAAATTCTACAAAGTGTGCGAGCCAAATCCAGACTTGACGGCGGTTTTCCCCAGAAGCTGCTGGGGTAAATGGTGAAATATAACGAAACACTACACACTTTTCGCCACAATCTTTTAAGCTTGATCCAAAACTCTCGAAGAAGAATATGCCGTGCTATTTTCTCCACTTCCTCGTTGATATATTCTAACTATTCCGTCATATTCAGGAACAGTTAAAGGTCGGTAAGAAAAGGGAATATGTTTTCTACGTCCTGGAACGGATTTGTAATATGAAGGTTCTGGAAGAGGTCCTACTATTATTTCCTCGATATCTGGTTCAAGTTTGTCGCCCCGAAATATTGTAACAATGGCTTCCCTGACAGGCTGAACTCCATTGTTGTCAAGGTGATTTATAACATCCGTTTTCCTTGGAATGTAAATTTCAGCAAGATAAATATAGCTTGTATTTACAAAAGCCTTCGACGGATGTGCCAAATTTAATGACTTTCTGTGAATACAAATACCTAACAAGTCCTCTTATTTCAGCTTGTGTTAAATCATGAAACACCGGTGGCTTATTTGGCTCATCGAGATGTATATTGCCGCCATTTCCTGAAGGATCACTTCCATCTCCACCATTTTGTTGCGCCACTGCGACAGCAATTCAAGGCAATTAGAGAACAAACCAACAGGATGGTCAAAACACAAACTAAAACACGACATTTTCCAATGGTACGTCTGTAATTAGTCGTCATAATTAACCTAAAAATCCAAACAGAAAATCATATACCATCAAACAACCAACAAAATCAGAAGTATAATACTACCAGATTAACAAACTGTATTACAGCTGATAAACGACATCTTACTAGAATTCGGACAGTCTAAATCAAAGAGTCTAAGATAAAATCAATAATCTGTTCTTAATATTCTTCAACTATCCTTAACAATTCATTGGAGATAAGTCATTTATAATTTATAACTAGTATTACATTATATATCTTAACAAGTACTTGATAACTTTTTATAAGTAGTTCTTTTTATTTCGTTTTATTCAGCACGTTGTCATAATATCCGCACTATTTATATAAAAGGACTATAACATAGCAAGATATAGAAGGATGAAGTCTGTAGCTTTTTATATATATTCTGTGTGCTAATAGATGATGAACAATTGCATACAAATCAACTTATTAGTTTAACTTTAATGTGTTTCGTTTGGGAAGTATATGGCTAGTTTGAATTATAGAGATTTTAAATGGCTTGTGATAATCAATATTAATTTAATCACCCAACACTAAAATAGTGGCGGATTAATAATGTGTCGTTCTCGGTCTAAAATGCAGCTATTGTGTCTACTGGACTCCCCTCGATGTACATGTATTATAGATTGGGATTATTTTTATTCTTAAAATCAATGAATAGTTTTTTTTTTAAAAAAAAAAAACATTTAACGAAAATATAACTTTTAACTGTTTAAAAATGATGTTTATTGTCAGTATGAAGGCAAAAACTTTGCAAAGCAAACTTATCATCACGCGCATAAGCGCGTTATTCAGTCTGCTTGCAATTTTTTTGCATTTATACTGGCAATGAACATCATTTTAAAACATATCAATTGTTAAATATTTACCTGCAATCTGTCGTATGGTTTTATAGCTACGGGGCTACATCATGACAGTTCATTTGAATTTAACTGGTAATGATGCAAAATAAACTTAAGATATTTTAATTGCACATGTTAAACTAAACAAGGCCAAGTATAGAGAACAGCAATACCGGTCATTCTTAATCACGGGCAAAAACGACAATACAAATTACATACTACAGTGGCATGTAAATTGCAGAAAATTGCAGAATCCTGAAGTGCAATCATCAAGCTTGGGCGACTTAGCGTGTCGTAATCGATTCAAGAGATTAATGACCGAACTGGGTATATCGAGCACTGTCTCACTATATTAATTAATAATCCTGTATAGCACTTTTCATGGTAACAGTCTATATAAATTATTTCGTTCCACTCTATTACTATTGATCAATCTACAATATGACTTCAGCTTGTGTTTTGTTTACAACGACTGGCCACAAATCGTTTTGACAAAAAATGTATTCGAGCGAAAGAAGTTAAATTTCTTTTAATTTTATACTTTTGGAGAAATATTTATTGCTCAAACGAGCAGGGATATTCGAGTTACCGAAGTTCAAGCCATCGAGGTTTATTTACATAGGCTATTATATAAAATTGGTCGGGACCGACAGAAGACTTCGAAATTATATTGTAATCTGACATTACACTTAAAATTAAAGATAGAGCTTACTCGACATGCGCTCGGTATTAAGAGTTAATCGACTGGTTTACCCGGTTTCGGGATAAAATGGTGGTGATGTGCTTATCTTCGGTGCACTTATCATGAGCTAGCAATTTAAAGTCGGCTCGACTTCGCGATAGTACACGGTAAACGATAAAGCTTATTCAAGCATTTAACGCATACACCAGTTTGTTCTTAAAAAGTTTAAAATAAGCATGTTCTTATTGTGAATAGCTTATAAATTTGCTTATGCAACGTAAAACAACAATGCAATTAACCAACCAACTAACATTTGTAAAATGATCTACAGGCACAACATCCGGTGTTACATAGCTCGCATTGATTATAAATCAGTAAATGATATACATGAAGACTTCAATCACGGTGTTTCGTTCGGGAAGTATATGACTAGTTTGATTATAGAGGTGGCAAATGGCTTGTGATAATCAATATTAATTAAATCATTTTCCTGAAGTTAATTATTAAAAATGTTATGAAAAGGTCAGGTCATGAGTGAAAGTATTTAAATTCTAAGTATTTGATGTACGTATATTTTCATGGACCCAGAATCAAACCATATCTGATGCCCCCGACCCTCAAGCAGGTGTCTATCGGCCCATAAATCATATGGCGTGTTATTCCAGGGATGCAAAGCGACAAAAGCACTTTCTGATGGATGTAAATACTCAAATTACTCTTATCCTTTATAGATGTGGAAATCTTGGGTTCTCAAAACAAAGAAGTCTATCATTTTGTTTTCTGTTTTGTGCTCATGTATCTTCCGCCAATATATAAATTGAAATGTAACATCTGTTCTTCTACTGTGTTTGATGTATCTCACAACACATTTACAAGGTGATATTGATTTAATCATTGCGTTTGCGTATGAGGGAAAAGACCTTATACACGCGAAGATCAACTAAATCTATATTTACTTACTGAAAGTAAATATATCGATGGTGGGGTCTTAGTGACCAAGTGGTCTAAATCTCGAGCTTACTGTTCTATATAGTGTCTCACCATCCAGGTTCAATTCTGCCCGGACAGATCCTAGTGTGAAAAAGTCTGTCAGTTTGCTTGCCGAAGGCCGGTGGTTTCCGGATTCTCAAGTTTCGTCCAATGTTTTAGAACTGTCATGTGCTGATTTTGAATTTCTATTAAAATAATGCATTTAAAATCAGCACATGACAGAACTGACCGCCTCGAATTACAGGTAAAAGATCTTAACTGGGAAGGTAAACGCCATTACTCAACTTTACCAATGCTATGTAGTTTAAGTCGTAACGACTTTAGTCTGTAAAGGCGACTAGTGCTATGGGTTCTACCCGGGTCCACCAAATGTATAAGAAAATATTGCTTATGTGGCGAAAACAATATTAAACTAAATTACCATCTAGAAAATCGATGATGCAAAAATGTGCTTGATGCAAATAATGTTTTGTAAAATAATTTCTCAAGATTTGTGAAACCAATATAAACGTCCTTTTGTAAAGTCTACGCTTAGCGCATTTTCTTTATTTTTAAGTAGAATTTTTTGCATCAAACACACGCGCGCGCGCGGGCGTGCGTGTGTGTAATACACAAGAGTGCATGACGAAAATGAGTCATCTTCTATTTCAAGCATTGTTCAAACACCACAAATGTTCGAGCACGACCTCCCACATACGGAGCTAGAACTATACCCATTGTGCAACAGTAGTGGTTGGTGTCAGACGGTCTTATCTCTATTAATAAAACTTTGCAAAACTTATTCTAATATGCTTTGCAGGTTAATTAATATATCTTAAAAACATTATCACTTACCCAAACTTCTCGCACCTGTATTTCAGTTTGTAAAGTCACAGGTGCATAAATTACCAGGTAAATTGTTATACGAGTCCGTCTTATCTGATCTCAAGAATCACCTTGACATCTTGGCAACAATCATTTTATAGCTTTATAGGGTACGACTAAAAAACGATATAAACGAGTTTAAACCAGACATAGTAAGAGATTTTATAGAATATGTGTTTTAGTAAGCAACGAAAGAACGCCCTTGCAATTGGCTAAGCGGCACGTCGAACTTCCTCAGATATACCCATGTGATTCTATAAATAGATTTTGTTATCAAATGACCTTGCGTTAAGCCTATGTTTTGAAGATTTCATATTAACACTAATAGAATGGAAGATGGTGCAATTCATCAAATTATTTCTTTCACGGTCTTCCTTATAAAATTAAGTATTTTATTGACTGTCGTTTTAATACAGCTCTTGATAAGGTACCAGTCATTGATGACAGGCAATACCTGTGACACATGGGTCTATAATACCAGTGGCCTATTAACTGCCATTACAATGCCAATAAAAAATTTAAGGACTGTTTATCAACGGTCTGATATGAGAGAGAGAGAGAGAGAGAGAGAGAGAGAGAGAGAGAGAGAGAGAGAGAGAGAGGGGGGGGGGTCACTCCCTCCCCCCTCCCCCGGAAAAAAATTCTCCATCTGTATTACGATTCCGAAGAGACAAAAATAAAACAATTTATCCGTTCAGCATAAAAGATGACCGAAAAGAATAACAATGAAGCAGTGGATTAACGTGACTTCGTACGTACATTTACCTAATAAGTAATAATAATACATCTATGTCGCCAGTTTATTATTTTATTTCAAGATAGTATGTGTTTGCGATTGCTTGGCCTGTACGAGCGTGATTTACATAAAAGTGTGTGTGACTTGACGGAGCACATGTTAATGTATATATCGACAAGTTTAAGCTGTTTTTACATTTTCAAGTATTTTTAAGCGCGTCAGTAAATATATATACAAGTTAAAAGTTCAAAGGTCAAAGCCCTCGGTCGTTGTAATTCAAGCATATGTAAGATTTTATGTAACTTACTGTAGGGTTGACGTTTAACGTGTTTACGTATCTATACTCGTTTATACACATTTATAGAATCTATGATCGCCATCATGTGCTCCGCACCTGGAAGTTACAGTATACATATTATATGCGTATCAGTTAATGATGCATGGATAGTAAAGGGACATAACCGCGGTTATTCGTTGTTATGTAGCTCATACAACGGTTGTCACGCAAATTGAAAGATAAATTAAGTTATTGTGGTCGTTCTTGTTGACAGTTTAATTTTTAGTTAGATTTTTAAAATAAACAATCATTAATCAGTTATCAATGATGAACCGCTTACAAGGCACTGCAAACAAATTACATTGTGCATAAAAACATTGTTCAGAACTCTGGTTACAGCAGTTATATAAAGCAAAGGCTTCACACAGATGATTTGGTGTTCCTGTGGTGAACTTGTCAGCAAAATAGTGTAATGTCGCGGATACATCCACTTTGAGTACGTAAAATGTTTATTCATAAACTGACAGTATTTTACAAACAACGTGCATATCTCTTTGTTTTAAACTAATACTTGTGCACGAATTTTACCGTACCATGCAAACAAAATTGTCCCGTTTTTCCTTTTTTATATTACAATAATTGTAACATTTAGCCTGATTCCGTAACTCAACATTGAACACATCAGTGCATCATTGCAGTGCATCTGACCAAAATGAAACAATGACTGGATTCACAACCTGAAATGTTCTTGTGGAATATCTTGGCTTATAATTATTGCGGATACATAATATTTCAGTCCTCGCATAACAAACGACTAAAACTGTTTTAGATAAATAACGTGTGAGGTCCAAGAAGAACATCTGACTTATATATAACTTATTGTCGATGGGCAGCTTGATTGGTTATTTAATAAATTTTAATAAACATTAACTGTGGATAAACAACTTGTTTAGTCCTTGTGGAATATCCGACCTATTTTGCTTATTGTGAATAAACAAAATTATTTTAGTCATTAAATTAAATCCGACTTTATCAATCATTAACTGTAGATGAAAACTTGTAAAATCCTTGTGGAACATCCAACTTCTTGTATGGCTAATTGTGGATAAACAACGATCTTTTGGTCATAGCATAACATCAAGATTATATAATCACCACTGTTCGTCTATATACAGCTTGTTACGTCTTTGTTGAACATTTGAATTATATGTCTAATGCGGATACAAAACTTGCCCTGTTTTTGTATTACATCAGACTCACTGACTGGATAAACAACTTGTTTGGTGATTGTGTCATATTATAAATTTTTGAATTTTCTGAATGAAATATTCAAAAATTTATAATATGAGAAAATTCAAAAATTTATAATATGACAATTGTTTTAAAACAGACTAATAGTGGATAAACGTGCTTGATCATTGAATTACATCAGAATTATTTGATCCACTATCTGTAGATAAATAACTCGTCTTGTCATTATTTGATACATCAGACTTGTCAAAACTTTTCCACTGAGTCTTTCGATGTTTCTGAAAGCGGTTCACAACTTTTATAACAGTTTGAAGAACATCCAATTGAGACGCTTTCTTCATCTTCCTGTCCTTGCATTTTTTATTGGTTAAGTTATCCGGGTCCGAAACCCCGTCATCTTTGGCACATTTTGCCGGAAGTCTGTAGGATGTTGTAAGCTGATGTTGCCAAATTGTGTAAAGCTGATGAATTGAGTTTTTACTTGTCATCCCAAAAATAGCATTTTAAATTAAATTTTTAAAATTACACTTTTATGGTGTACATCAAACACAAATAATTCTAAATATTATATACAGTTTTTGTTTTGTTTGTTCGTTTGTTGAAAAAGATGGAAAAATATGACTCTGAACAATATACGCAACCAACTTACCATACAGGCGTTTAAAATTATTACTAGCGTATTGAATAACATGTTAGAAGTCTAACAATTTAAAAACAAAAATCCATAATATGACCTGTAATTGAAAGAAAATTAAATAAAGTTGAAAGTGTCGCAATGTTTATTATAGCATTATGCCACTAATGTTAATTTTGTTTTAGAACCATTTAAGTGTAATTGTAATGAATCAAATAAAACTGCTAGAAACGGAGCTTACTTACAGGAAATTAAACAATAAACACTGCTAAAAGGCTGTTTAAAAAGCTATTACGTTAAGATTCAGAATCGACCCAACGCTGGTGTTCTGTAATTGTAGGATGTGATTTGGACGATAGCTCGATATATTTAATGATTTTGGTTCAGTTTACAACAAAAAATGTTAATCAAATTACGACAAAGGTGCCAAAGCGTTTCTTATCATGCTGAAATCTTTATTTCTTTTTAAACGCATTTTGTTTGTTTCTTTAGAAATTTCGAAAAATATATCGTATTTTAAATCAAATCGAGTTATTGATATACCTAATCTAAAGAAAATACACAGGCGTTGGAATCCTGAAGTTTATATGAAGTAAAGTGATCTAAAGTTTTACATCCATGTATTTAAAAAATAATCAATTCACAAAAAATGCGAATTGAGTCTGAGAGAGAGAGAGAGAGAGAGAGAGAGAGAGAGAGAGAGAGAGAGAGAGAGAGAGAGAGAAAATATTACATATACGATATTAAGACAAATTATTTAACTTATCATAAAATTTGCTGACTTTGGACATACATTGGGTTATGGTGAAAAATGGAAATTGGTGTTCAACTTTGTGGTTTTTTAGGCGACTGAAACCATCCTCAAAGATACTCCAAAAAAAAAACATAGTATGGTTTTATCAACGTTTTCATTGATGATTCTTAAGAATGTATTGTATGAGTTTAATACAACACTTTTAAGACTAACGAGAGAAAAATAAGAAAAATAATTATTTTGTTAAAGTCCTTCAAAATCATCTCTTTTAACATGTACAGACTTTCCCGTCCGGTAATTCCACTATTTGAAATCATTCTCTAAATTTTCAAAACTAGCTATGCAATAGTCAAGCGCTTCTCTTAAATTATTTTATTTCCGATAATTTTCAAAAATTAACCAAAGGTACATTTAAAAGCCCACTTCCGGTGTTAACCAAAGATAAGAGAGGTAGGAAGTGGAGAAAGGTCACACTGGCTCAAATATGGGGAAAAATAAAAGGCATGTACCTTCTTTTATCATGGACTTTGTAAGTTTTGTCAAGCTGTACATTTTGTTCTTTAGTTTAACACGAATTCTACGGAATTAGATGTCTTGTCTGGATAGCATTTTTGAAGGAAAAAATACATTTTTGTTTTGCAAATTTTACATACACAAATGTAAAATTCCAACTACATTTAAAATGTAAAATATTTTCAAAAAACCTTTTATAAATGTAACGCTTTCATCTTTTTAGAATCTGTATTCAAAATTAAAGAAGAAACGTTGAAAAATTGGTCTAGTAGAGTATTTTCTCAAAATTTACAAGTTTTCTCTAAAAATGCAACTTTATACCCCAAAATGTAAAATATTCATTAAAACCTGTAATATAGATTCAAGTTCCATACTGATAGAAGCTATATTCAAAATTTCAAGAAGAAACGTGGGAAAAAATTAGTCTGTTAGAGTATTTTTTCGTACTATATAGGTTTTCTCTAAAAATACAACTTTTTACACCAAAAATATAAATTTTTTAAAACCATGTAATATTTGTTAAAGTTCTATCTTGGTAGAAGAAACGTTGTAAAATGTGTCTGTTGGAGTACTTTCTCGTAATTCACAGGTTTCTTCAAAATGCAACGTTTACCTCAGAAATGTAAAATATTCATGGTTTTTGGCCATATAAATTTATGCAACATTGTTTATATTATTGTCATTTAGTGACATATGATTTTTATTATTGTCATTTATTGTCATGTGGTTTACAATAGGTTATTTAGTGCAACATGGTTTATGATATGGTCATTTAAAGCATCAAGGTTAATGATATGGTCTATTAGAAATGTTTTGAAAATCGTATGATTCTTTAAGTTACGATAACTTACGTTTATAAATGTTGTTCAAAATCTGTAAAAAGGCTCGCTCCCGTTAGGGTTGAATGCTCGCTAACCGGTCTGAATTTAAATCTTGTCCTGATAAAAAAAAAGTAGTGTCTCGAAACGTCACACGGATTTGTCAAAAACATTAACATAATGAAACATATTTATTTATTTATTTACATAGTAAAATTGATGTTTTTATAATTAAATTCAAGATATAGAAGAGTATGATTAAAGTATACATTATAATATGATGTCCTATAATTTGACTTTAAAAATCCGTCCAATTACCTCGTGTCTCTCACGGTTCACGCAAGAAACGCTGTTGTGCCATGAATAACATTCAAGGTATGTTATAATGCTTTTTGTGTATTTTATAATTCTTAAGTTATATATATATATATATATATATATATATATATATATATATATATATATATATATATATATATATATTATATCAAGTATTGGTATCTATTGACACGGATCTTAAATCCTTGACATTGAAAGTAGTTATATTAATGTCGTTACTGACGGGCCAGCGTGTACAATCGCTACATTATTTAGATGTTAGAAACATTAGTTATGAAGGCGAGTATGTTAAAACACGGATAGGAGACCCATTAAAACATACTAGACAGGTGTACATATTTCAGAGTTTGTATTTGAACAATATACTCAAGATTCTAGACTGTATTGTCCAATTGTTAAAACTGTGTCTTGACAGTACAAAAGTTTTAAGGAAAAATGAATCAAGGTTATTTATTAGTTTTTGTCGACCATATAAACCTGTTGCTAAAGACACAATAGCCCGCTGGGTAAAATTCGTTCCTCGTCAAGCTGGCATTGATCTTAGTATATTTACACCGCACAGTGTTCGGAGTGCATCGGTGTCCAAAGCTAAATCAAAACTTAAGGGTACCATTGATTACAATTATGCGAACAGCTGGATGGACAAAGGAGTCTACATTTCGAAAATTTTATGATAAACCAATTACAACTGATACATCATTTGCAAATAGTATTTTGAAAAGATAATGTAAATAAACTATGAAAATAGTGTAATATTACTGTGTTTTGGATATTTGTTTTGTAGAAATGTCTTGATGTCTCTAAAACTCTCACGTGACTACTTCAGTACCATATTTGAAGAAATGAAATTTTAAAATTATACGAAATTTTATATTGAAGTATGATTTCAATTTCATGAAATCATATATGGTACTGAGGAAGTTACGTGCCCGACCCACCCTCCCGTTGGGCTATACATAATCCAGACATTTGGACTCTAAATACTGATGGGAAACTTGCTGACGCCATCTCACGTAACTACCTCATTACCATATATGATTTCATGAAATTGAAATCATACTTAAATATAAAATTTCGTATAATTTTAAAATTAAAGTTGAATTGATCTTCAAGGCGTACGTAAAACATCAGGCTTCCCGGAAAGTCATGATATAGTTGGGATTCAAACCCTAGCTGTAAAGGTTGTAAGAGCATGAAGCTCTTTGTTGCTACCAACTGTGATATCTACACAGTGTAGATATAGCTTTTATATTTTTGATGTTGTTCTTTTTTAATTAATGCAGTGCATTTTGACAACTTCATTAATTATTCGTATTAATTCCATCTTTATTTTGTTATCCAGATGTAACAAGCAAGTTCATAGAATTCATGTCCCCCGCTTTCAAATGAAATAGACTTCTATAAACTTCTGTAATTGTAATGAAATATGAGGGGAAATATGGACAGTCCTAGCATAAAATGCAAAGAGGTATATTGGAACTATGGTTTATCGTTTGTTTGTCTTCCTTTCGGTGAAAGCGTGGGACAAAAATCTTGAACGGTTAACTTTTAAATGACCGGAAACCAATTTTCAATTTATAGTCACAGTGACCTTGACCTTTGGCCTAGTGACCCGAAAATCAATCCCAAGTGTCATAAGCTAAACTGTGCCAAGTTTCATTAACAGTTTATCTTTAAATGACCAAAAACCGATTTTCTATTTATCATCACAGTGACCTTGACCTTTGGTCTAGTGACCTGAAAATCAATCCCAAGCAAGCTCTTGTCATACCCTACCTCTGGGCCAAGTTTCATAAAAAAATCTTGAACGGTTAACTTTTAAATGACCGGAAACCAATATTCTATTTATAGTCACAGTGAGCTTTACCTTTGGCTAAATCAATCCCAAGCAAACTCTTGTCATAAGCTACGACTGTGCCAGGTTTCATTAAAAAATCTTAAACAGTTTACCTTTAAATGACCAGAAACCGATTTTCTATGTATAGTCACAGTGACTTTGACCTTTGGCCTAGTGTCCCAAAAATCAATACCAAGCGAGCTTTTGTCATAAGCTACCGCTGTGCCAAGTTTCTTTCAAAACCTTTAAAGCTGTATTAAGTTTTTCAATTTTCTGAATTTTTTGTGATTTTCTAAAAAATTATATTTTTTTAAAAATAGATATCCTCTAACCACGATCCGTGAGATTCATTTTCTAAAATTTCATTTCTTTTAGCTGTAAATAAACGGAATCCTCTGACCGGTTGGTCAATGTTTAATGATGGTAATTATGAGCTTGGAGCATGCGCAGGGATGTATGGAAAACCCCATGAATGGAAGGTGAAACATGACAAATTGCATTAATTGTCCTTAATTAATATCCAGATGTATTTGAAATGGTGTTATGTATCCCTTACTAAGTCACAAATGACAAATTCAACCAAGTTTTGTGTTTAATTTATCGTATTTCACCATTTTGAAAGTTTTGTTTAAATGACCCTGGTTTTGATGACATAACCTGTTCTAATATAAGATCCCAAATGCTGCATCCCGCTGGGTAAATACTGTAATTTCTGTATTTATTCGTGCTTTTATCCTTAAACCAAATGTAACATTGTTCATTAGGAACATCATTAATTTGATTAGCACCGTTTTAATTTTTTCTTAATGCAGCTTTAACTGTAAATGAAGTTATTGCACAGAAACCTAACGTGACAAACGTAATGATGGACAGACAGAAAGACGGTCAGATGGACAAACATATCTTAATGTCCCCCCTTTCGGGAAAGTGGGGGACAATAAAACTTGTTAAAATGCATTTACCTTGTTAACTTTCAATGCATACAAATTTCACTTTTCACCACTGTTTGAATCTCTGCCAAGGAAGCTGCCAGTAGTATATGTGGTCATTTAGTTATTGTAAGTTAAACAAGAGGCCCATGGGCCTTAACGCTCACCTGAAGGTATGTCCAATGTTGTTTGCAAAGTGCAATAGACAATATATATTATGTACAGAAACTTTATATGTTTTCTCAAGTTAAGAACTCCCACAAAACTTCATCAGAAATATATCCACTCACATTTCATTCATAAGTAGCTTATATAATATTGAACATATAACCTTGAACCATATATCAAAATGATCGTTGTCGTAATACCTACAATATTCTAATATACATGCCTATACAAAAAGTTAATAGTTTTCAAGACAATTAGCAATCTAAGTCTTCTTTTGCAGCTGTGACCTTGACCTTTCAACATATGACCTTGTACCATATATCATAATGATCGTTGTTGCAATACCTACAATATTCTAATATTCATGCCTATACAAAAATTTAATAGTTTTTAAGATAATTAGCAATTAAGTCTTCTTTTGCAGCTGAGACCTTAAACTTTCAACATATGACCTTGAACCATGTATCAAAATGATCATCATGTCAATACCTACAATATTCTAATATACATGCCTATACAAAAAGTTAATAGTTTTCAAGATAATTAGCAATTTAAGTCTTCTTTTGCAGCTGTGACCTTGACCTTTCAATATATGAACTTGAACTATATATCAAAATGATCGTTGTCGCAATACCTACAATATTCTAATATACATGCCTATACAAAAAGTTAATAGTTTTTAAGATAATTAGCAGTTTAAGTCTTCTTTTGCAGCTGTGACCTTAAACTTTCAACATATGCTCTTGAACCATATATCAAAATGATCATCATGTCAATATCAACAACATTTTAATATACATGCCTATACAAAAAGTTAATAGTTTTCAAGATATAGTGACAAATATATAATTTTTAGCTATTTCCCCACTCATTGCGTTACAATTTCCCCATTTTGGGCCCAATGGCTACCATCTGTGCAAATCTGAAAATAGATGACCTAAGGATGTTATAAATGAAATAACTAAGGTATATCTCTTGTAGATTCAGAGGAGAAGATGTTTAAAGTTTTTCACTCTTTCCCCCCTTATGGGGCCCCAAGGGGACATAACTCCTTCATTTGTGCAAATCTGAAAGGGCTTCACCCAGGCATGATGGTTACCAAGTTTCATTAAATTTGGCCCAGTGGTTTTGGAGGAGAAGATTAAAATGTAAAAAGTTAATGCATGACGCAAGACGGACGAAGCACGACAGACGACGGACGGTGAACCATCGCAATAGCTCATCTGAGCTTTCAGCTCAGGTGAGCTAAAAATTATGTGTATTATGATATGCTGTATAAATGTTATAATGACAAACAATTAATTGGAAAGATTTTTCACACTCACATAATTTTTGGAGCGATTTTATTTGTAATAAAAAAAAAAGGATATAATGATGTACATAATTATGTTGTATGATAATCAACTTGTTACAAAAACAAAATGCCTATTATGGTATGCTTTATAAATGTTATCAACACAAACAACTAATTTGTGAGATTTTTACATAATATTAAGAGGCTTTGGTATCGAAAAATAAAGATTAATGATGGGTATAATTATGCTGGCTGATGATCAACTTAGGACAATAAACACGTATAATCTTTTTATTTCTTTTTTCGCTCAAATATGAACAACAAAAATCATTAACGCAGTGAATTGATATATTTAAAACTACCGATAGAAAATTCAAAGGTTGACATGGTTTCAAACAGCAAATTCAATAATTCATAAAACATCCAAGCCAGTCTTTATTCCATATGTTAAATTAAAGTACTAAAATTTAATGAAGAGTAAAGTAATGTTGTTTACACCTCAGAAAAGACGGGTTTTCCTAATATTCAGATGTCAGTTCTAAAATGGTGGGGGAATCAGGGGTACTCAAAGGCCATGACTCAGCCATTAACTGTGTGATAAGAGGCGATTTCACTCATAGGCCATGACTCTGCCATTAAAGGTGTAATAAATTGCCTCTAATAGGCCATGACTCGGCTATTAACGGTGTGATAAGAGGCGATATCACCCATATGCCATGACTCGGCTATTAAAGGTGTGATGAGAGGTGATGTCACTCATATGTCATGACTCAGCTATTAATGGTGTGATAAGAGGCGATGTCACTTACAGACCATGACTCGGTCAATAACGGTGTGATAAGAGGTGATGTCATTCATAGGCCATGATTCGGCCATTAACAGTGTGATAAGAGGTGATGTCACTCATAGGCCATGACTCGGCTATTAACGGTGTGATAAGAGGTGATGTCACTCATAGGCCATGACTCAGCTATTAACGGTGTGATAAGAGGTGATGTCACTCATAGGCCATGACTCAGCTATTAACGGTGTGATAAGAGGCGACAGAGACCTCAGGGCTAAAAAGAGGTTAGTTGGTTGTAATGTTGTTTAACATCCCATCAGCATTTTTTACATTTTTTAGCTTTTTGAGACAACAGCAAGATTTTTATACTCTAAAGTTTAGTCTAAGAACAAGCTTATGTATAGATTAGAATTACCAGTGAGAATTATTGTCTGTCTTTCAGTAGCGTGCAAACAAAGGGGTCGTTTCAAGAGTAATTATGCCTCCACAAACAAGCAAACCAATCCCCTGGTAAATTTTTTCTCTGTGCTTTTAATGCCGAGTGGTTAGGAAAAAGTATTTAAGTCTTATACAAATCTCGGCTTGGATTCGACAACTTCCCACTATAGAGGCAGACACTCTATCATTGATCCATGCAGGCAGTGTATCTTTTATACAAGCGCATGGCATTTTGATCCCTCCGATGGCCCATATAACATTGCATAAATCAAGGGAACACAGAAAAATTTAACCGAAAAAAATTTCATTTTGCTATTATAAGAACAAACGAAATAATTCATAGATAAATGTAACTGTTTAACATTTAGTTTCTTAAACAAGACGTCCATAGGCCTTAATACTCACCTGAGGATATGCCAAAGTACTTTGTCAAAGTACAATACACAATAACTGTAATGAGAGAAACTTTCCAAGTTTTTGCCAGTTTGGAACTGCCACAATACTTAATCAGAAATATTTAGTAACAGTTGATTTATAAATAGCTAAATGCATGTAGTAACTAAAAGGCAATGGATAATATCCAGATAATTAACTATTTCAGTAAAGTTGTGCAGCTGTGACCTTGACCTTTAAATGTATGATCTTTACCCATAAATAAAAATGATCGACATATTTATACTTACAATATTCTTATATACAGGACTATACAAAAAGTTAATAGTTTTCAAAATAATTTACAATGTTAGTCTTCTAATGCAGCTATGACCTTGACATTAGAACATATGACCTTGGACCATACATCAATATGATTGGCTTATCAATACCTACAATATTCTGATATACATGCCTATACAAAAGTTTAAAGTTTTTTCAAAATTCTAATATTCTAATGTAGCTATGACCTTGACGTTGAACCTATAGTTTTGATCCATATATTCAAATGATCACCATTGAAATGCCTACAATAATTTAATAAGATGGGCTGAAAAAATCAATAAAATTAGAAATTATTAAAAATATATTTTTTATTTATCAAATTCTATAGTCTCTTGTACAAACAAATTAATAAGCAAATATCAACAAGAGAATTTTAAATTTATTACAAAAAAAATATTCTTGTAATTAGGTTACTCATTTGGCTTCTAGTATTACCATTTAGCTCAACACAGGCTTAGTACTCTTATTTTGACTTGCTCAGTTCAAAATAAGCAAAGCATTAAAGAGTCTTTTAGCTACCAAATTAAACCACCATGCAGTAAAAACAAAATACTAGTATTTACAGTGCAAGTTGCTTAGGGGTTATGTCCCTTTACAATATCTTCTGATTTAAATGTTATTTATTTTCTATTTTAATATATTATTATTTAAATAACTTTAGTTGATTTTTAGTATAAAATTTTTAAAATAATTTTCTATCAAGTATTGGAAAATTAACTTAAAAACATCCATTAATTATGGTGCAGAACTGTTTAATAGCCAAACAGCTGATAATTTCTAATTTGTTTATCTAAATCTCTCAAATGTTTACCTGTTTCTAATGACAACTTTATAATTATCATATATTTTATAATTCAGAAATCTAATTAACTCAACTAGTTACCTATATAAGATATATATACAGCCGTAGTTTCTAATTAGAACTTTATAATTATCAAATATTTCATAATTAGCTCAACTACTATCAGTCCATAATTGTTTGTCATATACTTATTTTGAGAACAAAACTGCATATTAAAACAGAATCATTCAAAAATATCAAAAATCCATGTAAAATTTACTGACCTAATTGGGAAAAATAACCAGATTTATTCAAAAAGTTTCTCTAATTCTGTGCATATAACAATTTTAATGTTTTCAATAAGATAACAAATTCACTATGTCTAAAATATCCCTTAAGCACCTTCTTAGTTTACCATATAAGATATGTTGTCATGATTTAAATATTCATGATGATCACCCCTTGAAAAATCTAAACAACAAAGTGCACACAATTTTTAACTTATGGCTTTTTCCTAATTTTTCTAATTTAAAAAAAAAAAAAAAAAGAAAACTTTTTAAACTATATCTATTGCATCTTTGGAGATCAATTTTTTTTAATGCAACACTTTTTAGTAAGAAAATGTGATTTGCATATTTATTCATGTGACCTTTATTAACTTAAAAACACCCTGATGTGATCTTGGACCAATAGTAGTTATCTATATAAGGTATATATACAAATGTAACTGCATATTAGAACTTTATAATTATCAGATATTTTATAACTTAGAAATCAGTTTTCATTTGTTGTTTAAACTGGTTAAAATTGAACATTATAGACAGACTGACCAATGGTTATTGGAATTGGCCCATGAGATATTTTGACTATTTCATGGTACCACTAATTGGCAATTTAAAAAAACTGAATTAATAAATTAATGGTATCAATAGATCAAATAAGTGATATCATTGATTAGATTTATTGATAATGAATATGTTGTAAAATGAAGGTGATGAAATGCATGATCCAACCAGGGGACCAACCCAAGGGCCATGCACAATGTAGGCAAATGCTCTATGAAATGACCTATCTTACCAGCTACATTCCTCCCCTGTTACCTTGGTGGCCGAGTGGTCTAAAGCATGCACATACGGATTACAGGGCCTCTCACCGCCTGGGTTTGAATCCCAATTAGAACAGATCCTAATGTGAGAAAGTTTGTCAGTTCACTTGCCGAAGGTCTGTGGTTTTCTCTGGGCACTCGGTATTCTCCACCATCCCAGAACTGACCGCCTCGAAAGAAGTGAAAGAATCTTGACTGGGGCATAAAACTCCATTACTCCACTCCATTCCTTCCCTGTTATCTATTAGATTTCCATCTTGAAAATTTTGCACAACCCCTCCTTGGGTAATATTGTTGGGTGCCAATGCAAATAACAACAACAGGTTAAATCTCAAGACTGGCAAGCTCACAAAAATGTAACGGAAAATAGAAATAATTAAATAATAATACTGGTAATTAAATAATAATAATAATAATAATAATAAAAATAATAATAATTGTAGTTTATTCACACATCACATATTAATCACATATAAATAAATATATACATTTAAAGTTTTAAACATTACAATAAAATGTTGATACTGGAGATAAAAGATTGATATCCGGCCATTACTAACCTACGAGACACTATATATATAACATACGTAATACTGATTATAAGACATTAAACACAATAAAAAGATGTAAAATATACCTTGAAAAAAATAAATAAATAAAGGAAAAAAGAAAAGAAAAGAAATATGTCATAGAATACAAATTAACACACAACAGTCCTTGGGGGAAGGGGTTTGGGGACCCTTTTTATTTCAGCCCCTGATATTTTGATTACGAGAGAGAGTAAAAAAAAAATTACATAAATTATATATGCAATTACTTGCTTGGTTTTCATTACATTAAAAATTCCATAACCTCACCTTGAAACTAGAAATGGACCCCGCTGCAATTTTATTCACTGGTTGCTGCTAAAATACCAATCCATCACATAATTCCCAGAAACCAGTTGTTTAGTTCCACCAAACCACATAAGAATTAAAACAGAAAGTTCAGTCCTATGTACAAGCCCCAAAAAATCTATACTAATCATTTAACTGATGGATGGACAACTCAGTATCTATTTTCTGTGTCATGACATAACACTATGAATGTGAATTTTCAGTGATTTAGAGCATATCCGTGGGGCTTTTCAGGGTTATGTAAATAAAATATTAGCTTGACCAATTTAGTTTATTTTATCAGGACACAATGTACAAACTCTGTTATAAGATTTCTCAAGATTGGAATCTGAAGGTTAATTTAAGTAAAAGTAAAATTGTTATGTTTTGTAATGGTGGTTATGCCAAAAAGTCAGAGAAATGATTGCGGAAATCAAATAGAAAATTTTTTAATCAGTTTAATTATCTAGGTTACATTTTGAATTATAATGGTGAATTTCACATAACACGACAACCATTTGCATTTCAAGGTAGAAAAATAATGTATTCTCTTAAAAAGCAAAACTAAAGAGTTATTTTTAAATACAGAAACTATGTTGTCATTATTTGACACTTATGTATCTAGTGTATTATTACATTCTTATAAGATATATACAATGCATAAAGGGAAATTTCTGAAACAGGTTCATCTTGATTCTGTAAAAATATCTTAGGTGTTAAAAGCTCAACAACTAATGCTATGGTTTACATTGATTAAGGTATTGCCATTACAAGTTACTAGAAAAATTTGTTTGTTTAAATATTGGTTTAACTTACTTAACTCAAAAAATTGTACTTTATTTAATTTAAATAATATTTTAGTTAGGTTGGGTCAGAAACATATGTCAAATAAATTGATATGGCTAAAGAAAGAGCTTGAGTTTCTGGGTATTGGTCACAAATAGTATAATAAAAAAATAAGAGTAGATGTCGCTTTGTGTGAAATTAGACAGAGGCATGAAGATACTAGCCAACAATATCTACACTCTGTGTTAGAATCCTTCTCAAAATGTACAATATATTTTGAGTCATTGCAGACCTAGGCATAATACATCGAAACACAAGAGTCATCAGCGTTGTTCTTATACTAGTTCAAATAAGGGGTGTGGCTTAATGTCTGGACATGTTTCTGAACTTTTACATGGAGTATCATCAATGGCTTCCTCAATCGGTTCTCAGGTTTTAAATAAAATTCAGAAAAAAAATACAGAAAAATCTGTTCATTAACTTAGATGTATTGTTGCCACATGACAATAATTTGCAAGTATCAATATATGATAAAAAATTTAACCTTGAATTGTGTAAATCAGCAGATATTATGTTGATTTTAGGGTGTTTAATGGCGATTGTTTTTACCCAGCCTTGACAATTTTAAACATAGATATATTAATTTTATAATAATTTTCATGTTTTCCCTTTGTTTGTATATTTACTATATACATTCTACATTTGTGTTTTGTTGTTTTCTTGTTGGTATATTAATAAATACCCATTTTCACTTCACTTCATTTCATTTTCAGGTCTTATGTTTTCATTGCCAAACAAGCTTTCAAAAATCTTCTTCAAGTGAGGGTCTCTAAACAAAACTATAATTATTTTTTAATAGAAGCAAATGCAACAAGACATTGGTATCCCCATACATGCTGTCAGAAATGCATACAAAAGAGAGGCTGGTTTGCACATGTCTACCTGGTTGGTTGTGTTTTCATCGCCTTGTGTAAAAAATGAAAATTTTGCATAAAATACAGAACTCAAAAGAATAAAAAAGGTTGATGATATTATATAAGTACTAAAAAAGTTGATTAATGGCAAATTTGAGAAAAAAATTAGTGAAAACTGCTCATGTTGGAATGTGTGTTGTATCTACCGGGGACTAATACCTATCCTGAATTATGTGTTAAAGATACTGGTATTGCATATATTACATATATTTTTACATATCGGTCATACTTGTAAATTGTTTTGTTACAACACTGTCAGTGATACTATCTCTGAAGCTCTGAAAACATTTTCAGTCATATTCATTATTCACTAGAGATGTTAAATATATATTATCTATATCATTCTTTGTGAGACAAGTTTTCAATCATATTATGAAATATTAAAGTATTACTATTTAGTAATTAATTTGAGAGGTTTAAGTAAATTTATTGTTCAGCAAATGATGAGTTTTACTTCAATAATAAATAATAGTGTATGGGGTGCAAACTAGCTTTACCGGTAGTGTGTGCAATGAAATTCTAATTTTATTACACAACCTCTGATCAGATGCTCAGAGTTATCTCCCCTTGACCACAATAGAATCTTCTGCCTATATAAAGTAAAAGTTCTAAAAATAACTAGTCGCTCTCCATCTTGGCAGACAACGTGCAGCATCGCAGAGCTTTCACTCTTGTTTACATTATACATCAATTTATCAGTTCCTTTGATTTTTAGTTTTCTAGTATTTTTATTATATATCTACATATATTTTTTATGTTCCCTGCCTTGCATAAGACTATGTCAGATGTGATCAGTGTACAGGCAGCAGAAGCCTTTGATCAAAATGATGATACTTGCTTTGACAAGGAGGTCACAAATGCCAAGGCCAGCAAAAAGGCTAGGCACCCACCAGTCAAGTCTTCAAAAATAGACAACTGTAATGATTCGTCGGACAGCTCAGATTCTGAAACCGACGTCTACAGCGAGAGCGAGTCAGAATCAGAAAGTAGTTTCGTGGTACCTAAGAGCAAACAAAACATAGTGTGGTCATTACATTCAAAGATGGTATCTAATGGCCCAGCAGACAATTCCTCTGATGAAACAGAAATTTCTGTATCACGAAAGGGAGAGGATTATGCAATTTTTAATCCTTTCAAGCCATCCATATCCAACTTGAAATTGGACAAGAAACTAGCTCCATCTGCGATGCTGTATTTCAGTCGTTTCATGGCAGATCAGATTTTGCAAGAATCTATCCTAGAGAAATGCCCTGTGCCCGATTCTGAGATACTAAAGGTACCGGAAATAGTTTATTTCTATTCCATTTGTTGGATGAACTCTGAAAATCTTTTGACAAGGGCACGGACAAGTGACTAGTGACAGCACAGGACCGCATTTTAAACACCATGGGTCCTTTGTATCAACTATGGAAGATCTTGGACGGGATTAAATCACAAACTCAAAACAAAGAGGGAAAAATTGACACATTAGATCTTAAATTTGGCAGATACTAAGACTGGTTGAGCAATCTATGTGTTGTTTTGGTCAGGCCACACTAGCTTTATCCCATCATAGAAGTCAAAATGACTGAAGATGCCCAGGCAGCCAAAAGATTACTGCGCGAAAAGAGTGCATTACTTTCCAAGTCTAACAACCAGAAGCTCTTCGGAGATAAGTTCTGTAAGAACTTGGAGAAATTAGGAACTCAACAAGAAAAAGTGGGAAAAATCACCAGTGCGATCAAGCCAAGCAAAAAGACAATTTTGCCCGAAGGGGAAAGCTACAAGGCTGCGGACATAGGACTCAACTGTGAAAGATCCTGGATGGGATTAAATCCCAAATGGATAATAAAGTGGAAAAAATTGACACACTGGATCTATAGCATTCAGAAAACAAGATGTTTAAAGCTTTTCACTATTTCCCCACTTTTGGGCCCAAAGGGAACAATACTCCTTCATTTGTGCAAATCTGAAAGACCTTGTTCCAGGCATGATGGTAACCATGTTTCATTAAATTTGGCCAAGTGGTTTAGGAGGAGAAGATTAAAATGTTGAATTTAACACACAACGGATGACACATAGCAGACAAAGATGAATTGCAATAGCTCATCTGAGCTAAAAAAGTTGTACCCTTTGTGAAGAAAAAAAAACAAATTAGCAATATTCATTTCTAACTTGTATTCATTTTTATATTATTCTGTGCGAGACAAGTTTTCAGTCATAATTATTCTCTTTCATACAGCCCTCAGCTGTATCGAGTTATCTTAGCAACTTGTTTCACCTATCAGGCAAGTGATCCTGTGTACTAAAGCAGAGAAAAAAATACCCTGTGATTCCTAACATTCTACCCCATCACGGTATATCAGCACTTCATAGGCAGAGACCTACGCTTTTTGTTTCACAGGCACGTATGGATATAGCACGTACAAGTGTATTTTATGATTTGTATTGAAGAAATATTTGGTAAGAAAACATTTTTTCTAATAAGGTTTGGTCAAAACCTCAAGTAAAGAAACCAAAAAGGGATCGTTAAGCTACAAGAGAAACATGTGGTGTTTCTCCCGTGATTCAAAACCAAACTTTGAATCCAGACCTTCGAGGTCTTAATTTAGTATCCTTGGAGAATTATTTAGATGATGAAAACTTATCGCTTCATCCGTCGGATGAAGAAATTGCTTCATGCGATTTTTCCACTGAATTTCAAGAGTTATTTGGTAATAATGAGGATACCATAGAATCAGGACATGTTACTATTAATAATGGTAGCTCCGGTGACGATGTCCCGGAAATGAATGTTAATGCATAAGCTTCACAAAATGAAAGTACACCAGCCCCATCTAGAAAACGTAAAGTAACAATAGACCCGAATTTAGAGGTAAAGGTACCAATTCGGTCAAGAAAATAAAATTTAATGATCGGATGGACAAAATTGAATCTAAACTGCTTAAGGTAAGCAAAGTTTTGGGTAATTTTGTAAATAAACAGTGTACCACTTGGTCAAATACTAATAATCATGATCATGTTCATAACTTGACGATGTCAAATCACGATAACTACTATCATCAACAAAGTGTATATGTAGATGTTGATCGACCTTTGTCAGTAAGGGATAATTATATTAATGAGTTTGATATAGACTTGTTCAATGACAAAAATTTTGATAATTTTGAGTATGTAGATTCTGAGGATTGTCAACAGACGGGCGAAGTTTTAGAGCCTGATTCTGATTTGTATTCTGGTATTTTTCCTGTTGGTCCTGTCAATAAGACTGACCATAATAAATCTAATGATTCTGGGTATCAAGAAGAGAATTTTGCTGTGCCAGATATATTTGAGGAAGACAAATATGGTGACGAGACTACCTCAACTCTGGCTGCCTTTTTAAATAAGGCATGTAATAAACCCTCCGATACATCTAAAATAGCTGAAAAGTATTAAGTCCCTTCTAACTGCAAGGATATGCAAACACCTAGGTGTAACAAGGAAATTTGGATAAAATTGAACAAACAAACACAGTCTCGTGATATTCAAATGCAAGAGGTACAGAAAAATATTTCGTCTGGCTTATCAGCATTTGCTCAGTTGGTTGATAAATTAATAAACTTGCCAAATTTTAAATCAGAATTGAGACCACTTTGTTGTGACTCTTTAAGCTTGACAGGAAATGCATTCCAGCAAAAATCACAGAAACGGAGATTCTTTATGTGCCCAAATCTCCCCAAAAGTTTTTCATCTCTTTGTAACAAAGAAACCCCAATATCTTCCAAACTGTTTGGAGATGATTTGCCCAAGAGGGTAAAAGAAATTACGGACACCAATAAGGTACTCAATGCAAGACAAAATTTTTCTAACAGGGGTAAAACATTTAGAAACAATTAACCAGAATTACCAAAATTATGGTAACAATAATAATAATTTTATCAATCAGAGGCGTTTTTATGCCATAGGTATTATCAGCTGAGGCGTTATCAGAGGGGCAGAGGCAGAAGTTATGCCAGTACGGCAGTAACTCATCAGAAGCAATCTTAAATTTGGTAAGTGATAAACCATCAGGTAATTTGAAAAACTGCATAGATTTTTGGAAAACTTTAACTAAGGATTCTTGGGTGATAGAGTCCATTCAAGGCTTAAAAATCTGATTTGAATCCAAGCCTGTACAAAATTTTGTACCCGGAAAAATTCCTTTTTCTGAACAAGAAATTAAAATTATTGATGAAGAAGTGACAGATTTGATTAATAAGGGGGCTATAGAATCATGCAAACATGGGGAAGGTGAATTTATATCAAATCTTTTTCTGGTCAAAAAGAAAAACGGGAAATTTAGACCCATTATCAATTTAAAGAAATTAAATGAACACATTAAATATTACCATTTTAAACAAGAAACTCTAGAGATAATTTTACAAAATATTAAAAATGGTGATTTTTTTCACATCTATTGATCTAAAGGATGCATATTTTAGCATTTCAATTTGGGGAAATGACCGGAAATATTTAAAATTTCTTTGGAATGACCAGTTATTTCAATTTACTTCTTTGCCCTTTGGGATTTCCTCAGCACCTTGGGATTTTCCCAAGATTCTAAAGCCTATTTTCACATAAATAAGATCCCTTGAGATTTTAGCATATTACTATATTGATGATTCTCTCATTAAAGCTGAAACTGCACAGCTGTGTTCTTGTCACTGTCTAATGTTAAAAGATACTTTTGAAAAAGCTGGTTTTCAAATTAATCATGAAAAAACTTGTTTTATTCCTAAAACCAGGATAGTTCACCTGGGATACATTATAGATTCTGAAATGTACACAGTGTCATTGACTGAAGAAAAAATACAGAAAGTTATAATTTTATGTAATGTGATTTTGGAGAATAATAAAATTACAGTAAGAACTGTATCTAAATTTTTGGGGCAAGTTACATCTTCTTTAAGAGCTGTAAAATATGGTGCTTTGTATAATAGACAAATAGAATATGAAAAAAAACAAGATTTTTACATTCTGGATTTGAATATGATGATGAAATTACTTTATCACCCTCAGCCTTAAGTGAAGTTCAATGGTGGTTGGTAAACATCCGATTAATGAATAGCAGACCAATAAAACCAATAGATGTCTCTTGTCACTTTGAAACTAATTCATCCTTCCATGGCTGGGGTGCCAAGAGTGGCAAACTTCTCACCCATGGTTTCTGAAACATAGCTGAAATTGGCATGCACATAAATTATTTGAAGTTAAAAGCAGTTTACTTCGGACTTTCGAGTTTATTTTCAGATAAAACACACATACATATCAGGGGTGCTAAGTGACAATATAACCACAGTATTTTACATAAACAAACAAGGTGGAACTATACCACATCTAACATGTCTAAATAGTCTTACAAAACAAATTTGGTTATGGTGTATTGATAGAAACATCCATATATCTGCCTCACATGTACCCTGAGTTTTGAATATTAAAGCAGATTCTTTGAGTAGAACTTTTCATACATCTGGTGAATGGTCACTAGATGATATTATTTTCAAACATATTTGTTCTCATTTCTTTATACCTGACATTGATTCATTTGCATGTAGAATAAATTGTAAATTGGAGAAATATATCTCTTGGTTAACTGATCCATTAGCAGTAGGAACTGATGCGTTTTCTCTTGAATGGAGCAGCTACTTACCATACATTTTTTTCTCCTTTCAGCTTTATAAACTGCATACTGCTCAAAGTTTTAGAAGACAAGGTAAAACAAGCTATTATAATAGTACCTCTGTGGGAAACCAAGTTTGGTTCCCCTTGCTTTTGAACAGTTTAGTAGATTTCCCTGCAAGGTTACCAACCAGAAAATATCTTTTGATGTTGACAGCAAGAGAACCCAATCCCCTAGGCAAAAAATTAAAACTGATTGCATGTCATATATCTGGAGATCCCTTAAAATGTGGGGATTTTCAAGAAAAACAACTGATATCATGTTGTCTTCCTGGCAGAAATCAACATACAAACAATATGACATTGCCTGGAAACGGTTTTTTATCTTGGTGTCATAAATTCAAAATTCATCCCACTTCACCTTCTGAGGCGAACATTTTAAATTATTTGTCTTTTTTGTTGGAGAACAAAAAATCATATAGTGTCTTAAATACTCATCGAAGTATGTTAACACAAACTTTGGCTTTAATATGCGAGTCTGATATTACTAATAGTAGCAAAATTAAAAGATTTATGAGAGGGGTTTTTATTTTCAATCCTCCAAAACCAAGGTATTTTTCTACTTGGGATGTGGCTGTATTACTTATAATTACTTACAAAACATGTATCCTTTAAGCAAATTAGATTTGTGTACTCTAACTAAGAAATTGGTTTGTTTACTAGCTCTCACTACAGCTCAAGGAGCTCAAACGATTGCTAATATAGATTTAACATATATGCAGGACTTTGGTGATCATGTGATTTTCACCATCCAAGCTTTAATGAAAACATCATGTCCTGATTTTCCATTCTACAAAGTTAAGCTTTTTTTGTATAAATCCCCCAAGTTATGCGTTATACACACTTTAAGACAATATTTGTCTAAATGTGCATCTATTAGAAAATCAACAAATCTGATGATGTCATATAAAACTGGTAAAGCCGTTTCAACATCAACAATCTCTCGGTGGCTAAAACAGAGTTTAAAAGACTCTGGAATTGATACAGAGACTTTCTAGCCACATTCTGTCAGAGGAACTTCCTCTTTAGCTGCAGGTGTTACTTTAAAAGATATTTTGTCTACTGCAAATTGGGCAAAAGCAAATAATTTTTATATGGGATGAACAGTTGTCATATAACACACATCTGAGTTTGCTGATAAAGTACTCAACAAAGTTACCAGTAACTAATTAGAACATAATATGTAATAAAATTTGGGTTTTTATTCAAGTTTCAGTAGTACATAATTCTACACAAGTTGATTATTTTTTCTATTGGATCGTGCTTGGATGACCTGGATTGTATTTCTGGATTGATGTTTTTTCGTGATGACTTAGACGAAAGGTATTACTACATACTGGATTTAGTTTTAGACTCTACAGCAGTCTTTAATGAAAATAGACTTTTGAAATAGAAGAATATTACCGGTAAATTAATTTTTCTTTGTAATAAATTAATATTTTTTGGGTTTTTTTTGTGAATTTCTTTTATTAACAACAATATTTTGTCGACAACACTTTGAAGACGTTGCTAAGATAACTCGATACAGCTGAGGGCTGTATGAAAGAGAATCCCCCTCTCATCCAAACATCTCTGATGTGATGGATGAGAGAGATTCACTGTAATAAGCCCGAAGGCTGTAGAGAGTTATCTTCCCTCACTATGTTAGGACAAAATGTATTCTCAGAGGGTATTTATAATCATAAGTTTAGCAGATGTTCATTTTTTTTAGAAAACTCATTCATTTTTATTGACATCAAAAATGTAAATATCTCTGAGAAAATCCAGATCTCATTTAAAATATTTGTAGGTTTATTTAAAGATTTTATTTATGATCTTATTATAGTTAGTTTTCTCGGGAAATGGGAAAATCATCTTATTATGTTTTCAGTTAGATAGTCTTTGAACTTGTAATGTTTCATAATTACCTTTCGACTATATAATATAAACCCTCCAAATGATGGTTGTCAACAAATCTTTGATAAAAGCATGGGTCTCTGCCTACGAAGTGCTTATATACCATGATGGGGTATAACGTTAGAAAACACGGGGTACTTTTTTCTCTGCTTGAGTACACAGGATCACGTGCCTGATAGGTGAAACAAGCTGCTAAGATAACTCTCTACAGCCTTTGGGCTTATTTCAGAGAATCTCTCTCATCCATCACATCAGAGTTGTTTGGATGAGAGGGGGATTATTCATTGGTGACATTATATTTATTATTAATATTATTCTTTGTGGGACAAGGTTTCAGTCATATTTATTATTCATTGGAGACTTTAATCTGTAAATCAGAAAATTAATGCGAGCAAGAAATTAATGTGAAAAATGCGAGGCCTGTTTCATCACAATAATTTATTGTCGCATTTATTTTCTGATTTCTGTATTCTGTATATTTATTGTAAATTGAGTTATCTCCCTTAACCAGAAGATGTTATTGTAACTCATTAATTAGAACACATTCTCATTTAGTGGTAATTTTTTGGCAGTTTCTTTCCTACTGGGAATTTTGCTACGGGTGGAATCGTGACTGATACATCATTTTGAACCTTGGCTGGGATATCAAATCGAAAGTACTGTGATTATTAGTAATCTAACATTCTAAACTTGTGAGTTGAAGACATGACATGAATGTCCTAATTTTGAATGCTTTATTCTAATAAAAACTCCAAGCGTTATATTTGATATGTTTGTTTTTTTAAAAAGACCACGCGTTTCTTCGTTCTGATAATCCTTTACCACCCTGGTTAATTTAAAACAATGGGTCATCAACGCATAAAAATTAACCCTCACTGTTTATTTTAATAATGTCTTCCGAAAGTTTGTTTATAACTTGTTTATAAAATAAGGAAGACATAATATAATAATTTCTGAGTCCATTATTTAATGTTTATTATTGTAAGATAAAAGATAGGCAAAACTTTGAAAAATTAAAATTTAAAAATTGCATTAATTTCAATACACATTTTACTTCAAATCGGCAATTCGCCACATAAATTTCCTGATTTACAGTATTTATTATGAATATTATTCTTTGTGGGACAAGTTTTCAGTCATATTCATTATTCATTAAAGACGCTATATTTATTATCAATATTATTCTTTGTGGGACAAGTTTTCAGTCATATTCATTATTCATTAAAGACGTTATATTTATTATCAATATTATTCTTTGTGGGACAAGTTTTCAGTCATATTCATTATTCATTAAAGACGTTATATTTATTATTAATATTATTCTTTGTTGGCCAAGTTTTCAGTCACATTCATTATTCATTAAAGACGTAATATTTATTATCAATATTTTTCTTTGTGGGACATGTTTTCAGTCACATTCATTATTCATGACGTTATATTTATTATTAATATTATTCTTTGTTGGACAAGTTTTCAGTCACATTCATTATTCATTAAAAACATTATATTTATTATCAATATTATTCTTTGTTGGACAAGTTTTCAGTCATATTCATTTTTCATTAAAGACGTTATATTTATTATCAATATTTTTCTTTGTGGGACAAGTTTTCAGTCATATTCATTAAGGATTTTATATTTATTATTAATATTATTCTTTGTGGGACAAGTTTTCAGTCACATTCATTATTCATTAAAAACGTTATATTTATTATAAATATCATTCTTTGTGGGACAAGTTTTCAGTCATATTCATTATTC
The DNA here is from genome assembly GCA_029721355.1 of Tegillarca granosa. Taxonomy (NCBI): domain Eukaryota; kingdom Metazoa; phylum Mollusca; class Bivalvia; order Arcoida; family Arcidae; genus Tegillarca; species Tegillarca granosa. The sequence goes on from CM056600.1 coordinate 11,814,644, forward strand.
ATTAAAGACGCTATATTTATTATCAATATTATTCTTTGTGGGACAAGTTTTCAGTCATATTCATTATTCATTAAAAACGTTATATTTATTATCAATATTATTCTTTGTGGGACAAGTTTTCAGTCGTATTCAATATTCATTAAAAACATTATATTTATTATCAATATTATTCTTTGTGGGACAAGTTTTCAGTCGTATTCAATATTCATTGGAGACGTTATATTTATTATCAATATTATTCTTTGTGGGACAAGTTTTCAGTCGTATTCAATATTCATTGGAGACGTTATATTTATTATCAATATTATTCTTTGTGGGACAAGTTTTCAGTCGTATTCAATATTCATTGGACACGTTATATTTATTATCAATATTATTCTTTGTGAGACAAGTTTTCAGTCATATTCATTATTCATTAAAGACGTTATATTTATTATCAATATTTTTCTTCGTGGGACAAATTTTCAGTCGTATTCAATATTCATTGGAGACGTTATATTTATTATCAATATTATTCTTTGTGGGACAAGTTTTCAGTCGTATTCAATATTCATTGGACACGTTATATTTATTATCAATATTATTCTTTGTGGGACAAGTTTTCAGTCGTATTCAATATTCATTGGAGACGTTATATTTATTATCAATATTATTCTTTGTGGGACAAGTTTTCAGTCATATTCAATATTCATTAAAAACATTATATTTATTATCAATATTATTCTTTGTGGGACAAGTTTTCAGTCGTATTCAATATTCATTGGAGACGTTATATTTATTATCAATATTTTTCTTTGTGGGACAAGTTTTCAGTCATATTCATTAAGGATTTTATATTTATTATTAATATTATTCTTTGTGGGACAAGTTTTCAGTCACATTCATTATTCATTAAAAACGTTATATTTATTATCAATATTATTCTTTGTGGGACAAGTTTTCAGTCACATTCATTATTCATTAAAAACGTTATATTTATTATCAATATTATTCTTTGTTGGACAAGTTTTCAGTCACATTCATTATTCATTAAAGACGTTATATTTATTATCAATATTATTCTTTGTGGGACAAGTTTTCAGTCATATTCATTATTCATTAAAGACGCTATATTTATTATCAATATTTTTCTTTGTGGGACAAGTTTTCAGTCATATTCATTTTTCATTAAAGACTTTATATTTATTATCAATATTTTTCTTTGTGGGACAAGTTTTCAGTCATATTCATTATTCATTAAAAACGTTATATTTATTATCAATATTATTCTTTGTGGGACAAGTTTTCAGTCACATTCATTATATATTAAAAACATTATATTTATTATCAATATTATTCTTTGTGGGACAAGTTTTCAGTCGTATTCAATATTCATTGGAGACGTTATATTTATTATCAATATTATTCTTTGTGGGACAAGTTTTCAGTCGTATTCAATATTCATTGGAGACGTTATATTTATTATCAATATTATTCTTTGTGGGACAAGTTTTCAGTCGTATTCAATATTCATTGGAGACGTTATATTTATTATCAATATTTTTCTTTGTGGGACAAGTTTTCCGTCATATTCAATATTCATTGGAGACGTTATATTTATTATTTATATTATTATTTATATTTGTTATTAATATCATTCTTTGTGAGACAACTATATTACTTATGTGAAGTAATCAATCCCTTTACATTCCTAATTAAGTATCATGCACTGAAAACATGGCAATTGGAAATATGCTGACTTTCATTGTGAAAACATGAAACAATTTACAAAAACAGTTTTACCAGTAACAAATATGCCTGGATATCAGTCAGATAGTGAAAGTTTTGTTAGATACATCACAACAATATGGCTTCATTAAAGGCCATGTTTCTACTGCATTTCTTTAGTGATTAATTAAAGCAAACTGTTGTAGAGTACAAACTGTGTTTCTTTGACATGAAAGAAAGTAAAAAGACTTTAAATGACAATGTAAACAGTTGAATAACTTTTCAAAAATGGTTCAAAAAAAAGACCCATGTTAAAAACACCTTCTTTAAATCTCACAATCACAGGAAATGGTAGAATTTAACAAAAGAAATATATAGAAAGGGAATATTTACAGGTCTACTTTTAAATTTTTATGTTATATGTCCAACACAATGAAAAAGAGGTCTAATCTTAGGTTTTCTACATAGGACATATCTAGTATGCTCTTCATGGGTATCCTTAAATAGTGAAATAGAAAAAATAAAAAAATTACTATTATCAAATAATTACCCTGAAGAGTTTATTTTAAAATTATAAGAAAATTCATTTTGGACAAATTCTCTGGAAATTATAATATTTTTAGGACTAAAATCAAACATGATATAAAATACAGGTTTTTATTGCCGTATATTGGTAAAGCCTCACTGATTCTCAAGAAAAAACTCAAAAACATTTTAAAATATAAAAACATCCATGTAAATATAGTATTCTCCTCTTTTAAAGTAAGAAATTACTTCTCACTTAAAGACAGAAGTAATAGTCACCTGAAGGCATCTGTAATATATAAATTTCAATGCTTGGACGATCCAAGTACTACCTATGTAGGTAAGACAAAAAAATACCTTCAGAGATGAATAAATGAACATTTTAAAACAGGAAGTGCCATATTTAATCATACTGAAACTTGTAAGACATGTAAAGAATCCAGGATTACCAATGCATTCAAAACCCTAAATAAAGGTAACACAGACTTTGATTTGGTGATCCTGGAGGCTTACATATTAAACTTGAAAAGCCAACTTTAAACAAACAATTAGCAGGAGATGGGACAACTTTCTTACTGAATGTGTTCCAATAACCAGTAGGCTGTAAACTTAATTGGGTTTTTTATAACTGGAATCTATCAATAATTGTACTATGTAATTATATTGTATCATCTGTTTAACAATCTAATGTTTATATATATCTTGTCATGTAGTTAAGGAATACTGTGTATTCGAAATATATAAATATATCCCAATAAATTACATGTTTGTATAGTATATATAGAAAATATAGGTAAATGTAAACATGTTGGAACTTGTTTAAATGTCAGAAGTCTATTTATAATTAAAAAACATAGCCAATCGTTGAGAGTGTGTATTTAATATGATAATATAGAAATAAATGTTTTTGATTAAAGTTTTTAGTATGTATTAATACACTTATCTTTTTTTTTATTTTTTTTTTCAGTGTACATCATCACTTGTATGCCAAAGTTAATATGATCAAAATATGTATTATTCAGGAAAACACATTCTAGTTCCAGTTGAAAATTTGATTGAACTTGATGAAAAAAGAAAAGTTAGAGAACTTGATCAGGTTCATGTTGCAGAGCTAGAAAAGCATTTAAAGATGAAAGAACTTTTCACAGTTCTTATCGGAAATGTGGTCACTGAAGATGCAGTAGAAGAATTGCAAGAAAAAGGCCACCCTGTAATTGAAGTGATTGGTGGCAATCACATACTTCAAAATATTCAAAGAAAAGGATCACCTTCAATAGAATATGTCCATATTGACCTGTATAGGCAATTAAACGACATGGAAGCTTTAGTTTTAGGAATGCGTCATAACGAACAACATGACCATTCTACAAAGACAAGTTTTATGGACATTATAAAACTTTTTCAAAAAACCTACTGCCAAGCTAGAAAACAACATCCAGAGAGTTTAAGAGATGCCACAATTACATGGAAAAAAAAACTTCCACTTTAAATGGGTATTTAAGGTCGAAAAAACTTTTACAGTTCTTATTGGAAATGTGGTCACTAAAGATGCGGTGGAAGAATTGCAAGAAAAAGGCCACCCTGTTATTGAAGTGATTGGTGGCAATCAAACACGCCAATCACTTCAAAATATTCAAAGAAAAGGATCACCTTCAATAGAATATGTCCATATTGACCTGTATAGGCAATTAAAATAAATGAAAGCTTTAGTTTTAGGAATGTGTCATAACGAACAACATGACCAGTCTAAAAGACAAGTTTTGTGGTCATTATAAAACTTTTCCAAAAAACCTACTGCCAAGCAAACAACATCCAGAGAGTTTAAGAGATGCCACAATTACATGGGAAAAAAACTTCCATTTTTAATGGGTATTTCAGATCGAAAAAACTTCTCACAGTTCTTATTGGAAATGTGGTCACTGAAGATGCGGTGGAAAAATTGCAAGAAAAAGGCCACCCTGTTATTGAAGTGATTGGTGGCAATCCCACAATCCAATCACTTCAAAATATTCAAAGAAAAGGATCACCTTCAATAGAATATGTCCATATTGACCTATATAGTCAATTAAACTACAAGGAAGCTTTAGTTTTAGGAATGTGTCATAACGAACAACATGACCATTCTAAAAGACGAGTTTTGTGGACATTATAAAACTTTTTCAAAAAACCTACTGCCAAGCTAGAAAACAACATCCAGAGAGTTTAAGAGATGCCACAATTACATGGAAAAAAAAACCTCCACTTTAAATGGGTATTTAAGGTCGAAAAAACTTTTACAGTTCTTATTGGAAATGTGGTCACTAAAGATGCGGTGGAAGAATTGCAAGAAAAAGGCCACCCTGTTATTGAAGTGATTGGTGGCAATCAAACACGCCAATCACTTCAAAATATTCAAAGAAAAGGATCACCTTCAATAGAATATGTCCATATTGACCTATATAGTCAATTAAACTACAAGGAAGCTTTAGTTTTAGGAATGTGTCATAACGAACATCATGACCAGTCTAAAAGACGAGTTTTGTGGACATTATAAAACTTTTCAAAAAAACCTACTGCCAAGCAAACAACATCCAGAGAGTTTAAGAAGGCCACAATTACATGGAGAAAGAAACTTTCACTTTTAATGGGTATAAATTTAAGATCTTTTTTAAATTTAATGATTTTACTGATAAATCTGCTACACTTGCCAGAATTACTGATGTGTAGTCATGTACTACATTGTGTTTTTAAGACTTTAAAGTGATTGCCGTGAAAAATGTTTTCATGGAGCTTAAGATGGAAAAGGAGATGTTTATTAAGTAATGTATTTATGTTGTTTTATTTCAATTCATTTCTTACATATAATGTAATATATATTTATGTTTTATACAGAAAATATAAATAAGAAATACATTTTCAAATACATTTGCATTGACTTTCCCTAAATGATACAATATGGGATGTATTTGAACAGTTTTGCCAAGCTTGGCAAAAAAAGAAAATCCTTCAAAAACTTTCATGTGACATGAAGCAGACACACATCCAGAACTGGATAAAAATCACAGATAACAAAGCAAAAGAAGAGGCAATGAGACAATGTACAAATGGCCAGATTTCTTTTAATCAGTTTAAAGTATTTGTATGGTAAGTACAACATTATAAGATAAAAAGTTAAGATTTTACAATCCATGCATGTGCATACCGTATATCTCCGTAGATAAGTCGCACCTTTTTTTACAAAATTGTAATCTTTGAAAACTTGATGCGACTTATCTAGCGGTCATTGAAATATTTTTAAATGTGATTCGATTATGGAGGTGTTTCAGAAGTAGAAATTGGCAATTAATTCAATTTTATTACACAACCTCCGATAAGATGCTCAGTGTTATCTCCCCTTGGCTACAATGGAATCATCAGCCTATTTAAAGTTTTTGTTCTAAAAATAACTAGTCATGATATACACATTACCTCTGATGAGCTTAGACTGTGAACATAAACAACTCCAGTTTGCCACCAGCACTCACCGTCCTTTTAGGATCCGTCCTAAAAGGACTACCAGTCACTTTCTCAATGAAAGAGACTAAGGACCGCTTCACCGTTACCTTAGTGTGGCGTAAAGCAGAGGAGGCCAGGAAGGACAAGGACGATCCCAGTCCTACCGGCCAGGGTAATAATGGCCCCACAAACGACGTTGTTGTTGGTGTAGTCGACCAGAAAGGCAAGAAAAAGAAGCACAAGTCGCCTTCCACACTCCAGCGAAACCGAACTCGCTGGAGCAGGAGGAGGAAGGCGACTCAACCAGCTCTTGCACCAGAACCACCGAATCCACCTACCAAGAAAGAACAACCAGTCACGACAATCCAGCCTGCCCAGCCAGCCCAGCCTGTCCAGCCTGCTAAGGTGCCAGTTCAGACAGAAAAATATCTACCAAAACAGACGAGGTGGAGTAAGCCGGCCAACCCTCCGCCGCTCATGCCGCTGAGTGGAGGGGGCGGTCGATACTCCCCTCACCGCCTCTAACCGTTGCCAATGCATTGAACCAGTTATCAATCATAGATAGGCTGAACTGCGCACCTTTAACCAACAGCAGCAGCACCAGATACATCAGCAGCAGCGGCGACCACTACCTCCAGGCCAGCCGGGATACAACTACCCTACTCCACGGTGCTGAATCGAATGGCATGGCTGAGTGGTGCTCATGGTGTTCTTGCGGAGTGGCTACCTGCCAGCTTGCACAACAGGCTCCCGGACCTCTTGAATTTGCTACCGGACTGACATCTTCGTTCTTGAATGAGTATACCTTACTACTAAAAGCACTTATTTCTACAGTTAGTCACTGTCTGCACAATGGCCTTAGTTGCCCAATGTAGACGTAAAACTTGCTCAATTCGTCAAATAACTAGTCACTCTCCATCTTGGCGGGTAGCGTGCAAGGTCAAATTGATAACTTAAAACGATTATAGAATTCACTTGTTTAATTTCATTTCATCCTTTAGTTATTAATATATTATTGTTTGTGATATTAAGACAATTAATCAGGGCTCCACAAACGCCGGTAAGCTCAATCGGCGGTAGGCCAAGGGTACACCAAACCCTCCCCTCCCCCCCTTCCTCTCAACGATCGGCAAAGGGTACCCCCACCCGTCCCGGATCAATTTTCTGTTTTGTTTTTTAATAAACACACATCAGACAGGTAAAGAAATAAAAATAAAAATTTTTATTTGAAAATATCGTGTTGACATACTGCTTTTTATCATTCCATAACTGTCCAGTAGTTGGCAATGCAACAAAAGGTCAATAAACAGTTAAACTGAATTCTGTTGTTTTAATTATAAATTATAAGTCGATGTGTGAAAATGTCGCATATATAGATAAATGTTCATAAATACCGTTTACTAATATCTAGCAAAAATCCCATCACTCGTAACTTAAAATAGATCGACATATAAGATACAAAAACCACGTGTAATGTCGTGATCATGTTGTTGGTAACCCGAAAAACGGTCGTTATCAATCTAGTTAGTTCTTGTCTATAGAATTCAAGGGCGGTTATTAACTATCTATATATACTCTTGCAGAAACGATGTAAACAGACGAAGCCATTAGACTAATCATTAGTATTCAATTAACTTGTAAGGTATTAGGTAATTACCTGTGAATAGGGAAGTTCAGTGAATCATGACACTGTCCTGAGTAATTTTAATTAGTAACAAGCCGGTATTAAAGAATTTTTAATCAGATTTTGTCTTACTATTATGGGAAAAAAGCCGATTCGGATATTTTTCAATTGGCTTTTTTAAGTTTGAATCGGTGTTTTTTGCCAAAAATCAGCGTTTGTGAAGGCCTGCAATTAATCACATTTACCTGTGACATTACTATCACAGACTAAATTTCAACATTTTTGAATATGAAAATATTTTTCAACATTTTGAATAAAAAATATTTTACACCAGAAATAATAAGTATTTTTAACATAAACTTTAGATATATAAATCGTTAGATATTTATTGTGAATTAAATGTTTTATTTCCTTACATAATAATTGTAATCGGCAATGAAAACAACTCATTGACATTAGCTGTCAGGTATGAACTTGAGTCAATTACTCTGTCTCTTTTAGTCATAATTAAGATTTATAAGTCTGATTTTGTAAATCTCAATTAAGCAGGAAATTATTAAAATCACATGTCAGAACAAAGTCTGTTTTTCATAAAATTAATCAAATATAAACTCATGTAATTTTAAGATAAATGGGCATTTAGGGGTAGAAGTTTTTGTGTCCACATGTATTGTTATGGCCTTTAGGCATTATCACATTAATCTCAATTATTTATGTTTTATTTACTTATGTATTTATCCTTTTGAAAGTGTCAAAATTATTATGCATTGAAACAAAGATCAAAGGATAATGATTGTTATTGGAACCATTTTTGATGTTTTCTGATTGTCCACATACAGGATATATAAGAAAGGTAGATTTGAAACACCTGCTGCTCACCCTTCTAAAAGCAGCAAGAAAAGCTACAGCCACCGAATAGGTTATAAATGTTATTTGTTAAATGTTATATGTCAAAGTCTTGTCTAATACCTGTAGTAATTGTCCTTATCAGTGGTCAAATGTAAACGTATGTCCGGTTTGTCAGGTCTAGTCAAAAAAAAAAAAAAAAAAAAAAAAAAAAGCCTGCTTTTTAGCTCCTAAAAACTTTTGAAACATAAAACCAACAATGTCTGTTATGCAGGGGCCACACGCCCGCACATAACGTTAAATTTCACTCTGTCTGAATGTAGATCAGATTGGACCTGATAGGTCCACAGAGACCAAGCTTATACATGAATAAAGAGGTAGCAAAAAATGTAAAGGAGGTTTAGTGATTATTATTACAGTTATACATTGCATCATTTAAAGTGGATGCAATCCAGTGCACCATTCCCTAGGAATGGCATGGACATTTGTGTCTGTGGCCTGGCTTAGCTAATTCCCCACAGTTGGCCTGGCCATATTACATTACTTTGCTGTATGTGACAGTGCCATGACATATTCCATTAGCGTTATGGCAGATGAATTTGTCGATACTCGTTAGATTGCATGTCATTAAAACAAGACATATATCTTTGATTCTTGTCTGGTTAAAAAAAAAAAAATATATATATATATATATATATATATATATATATATATATATATATATAACCTGACTGACTAGATATCTAATACTCTTTGACTTGGCACACTGCCCGCCAAGTTGGAGAGTGACTAGTTATTTTTAGAACACAAACTTTAAATAGGCAGAAGATTCCATTGTAGCCAAGGGGAGATAACACTTTCACATCTTATCTACAGTTGCTAATAAAATTAGAATTTCATTGCACACACTACGTGTGTTGACAAAATTCACAATTAAATATAACTAAAAGTAATGAAGGCAAGTATGTGCTTTCTTTCGAGACGTCACATGTAACAAAGTAGCTGTTGATTAAGAAGTTATTACATTGTCATTAGACTGTCATTAACTTTAATTTCAGGTCTTACCAACGACAAATCAGGTGGATCTTAGTTTGTTTAATGATTTAAAATATATCCGGATTCCCTGTTCACCAAATTATAATTGTTCACGCTGACACACACCTAGGCATCCAACATGAAAGCGACTCCAGTACAAACACTACTAATTATAATCTCGGGTCAGAGGTCATATGGCATCTTGTTTCTCTGTCAGGGTTTCTCTGAGGTAAGCGGAGTGAAACATGTCAGTTTTTGTGCAAATAATGTCAATCCCTATTCGGTATATTTAAAGGGTATTCAATATCATTTCAGAATCAATTGATTGTGTAATGTGTGCTAATGAAGCGTAAAAGGAATAGTTACGAAGCTAGTTATAAACTTAAAGTTGTGGAATATGCCGAGTTGCATGTAAATCGTAGTGCCGAGAGGGAATATGGAGTGTCAGAAAAAGTAATAAGGGACAGGCGAAAAAATAAGACAAAAATATTAACATTGCCGAAAACAAAACGTGCCTGTTGATATACAGTGTTGCCTTATTTGGAAATGAAAAGGGACTTAAAAAAATGCATTAATGACCTTCGTCCAATGGGATACGTGGTTGAGAGTGACAAAGAGTTAGAAGATCACTACAATGATGAAATTTCGCATGAGGTGTTGGCTATTTTCAACAACGACAATGAAGATTCAGATTTTGAAGGATTTGGTCCTGAATATAGAGACTTTTAATAAGACTGTTAATAAGTCATATAGCGTCTTGTTTCTCTGTCAGGTTTCTCACGATTGTAGATAAATCGCAAACTGCTGTGTTTATCCGAAACCTTCAGTTCCATTTTCAGTAACTGGAAAATGATGCAATCTGGAAATTCTAATTTTCTTGCTGCGACTTAACTATGCAACATTAGGAATATGCTAAATCAGAGGTCACAAAGTGGGGGGTGCAACTTATCTACTGGGGAAACCTATACACGAGAATACACGGTACTGTTTATTCTAAGTTTTTGGAAATTTAAGTTTGATTTCAAGGACTAAACATGTACTTGAATAAAATTGATGAATACCTCATGGCCCTATGACTGAAAACTGAAATGAGCATTACATTTGTTGTTGTAGTAATGTTCATTCAAAGTTTAAATGTTATATGGGTTATATTTAGTTTTTACAAATGCATGAACTGGTTATAAAACCAAGTAAAATGCTTTGTATCTTCAAAAACACCAATTTTTTCATTAGGTTCTAAAGTCATAAATTAAAAAATCAGAAAACTGGGTCTAAAAATGAGTTGATCTTGTTTTATTTTCTTGTTTTGTAACTTTATTTTGTCTTTATTGCATGGATTATTGTCATGTATATTTTTTTGTTAGTGAAAGAAGTTTAACATCAACAACCAATGAAACAGATCAAGATAACAACAAGAGCCTTAACGCTAACCTGAGGATATGTCCAAAATTTTTTGCAAGATAATTAACAATTTAATTCTTCTTTTGCAGATTTAACCTCAACTTTTTAACCCATGACCTTGAACCATATATCAAAGTGATCATAATATCAATATCTACAATATTCTTATATACATGCCTATAAAAAACATTAACAGTATTTAAGATATTTACAAATATATAATTTTGAGCAGTTTCCCAACTAAGTGCCTTGCCAATTTTGAGCCCCATGACTACCATTTGTGCAAATCTAAAAACAAGATGACCTATAATATCATAAATGAAATTACTAGGGTATATCGCTTGTTTATTCAGAGGAGAAGATTTTTAAAGTTTTTATATGTATTTTCCTCCTTTTGGAGCCCCAAGGGGACATAACTCCTTCAATTGTGCAAATCTGAAAGGCCTTAACACAGGCATGATTATAACTTAAGTTTCATCAAATTTAAACCATTGATTTAAAAGAAGATGATAACAAGAAGATTTTAAAGGCTTTACAACTTTAGGTCACTCTGACCTTAAATATACATGTCAAGGTCAACCAAGCTTTGTAAGCTTGGTAGAGCTTTTTGTTCTGATGTTTTATATAAACTTGCAAGCTCCTAGGCCCTATTGTACATGCCAAGAAGACATTTTCAGGTTTTACTATTTTAGGTCACTGTGACCTTGAATGTAAATCAAGGTCAAACAGCTTCGCAAACTTAGTAGACCTTTTGTCCTGATGCTACATATGAAGTTTCAAGCTCCTAGGTCTTTTGGTTCATGACAAGAGGATGTTTTAAGGTTTTAATACTTTATAAATACTTCTTAAACAAGAGACGGATTAATTATTTCAGGTAAAAATCAATATTATTAAGATAAAATATTTTTTTGTGTACATGTATTTTTTTATTTTGCCACTTAGTTTCAACTTGTTGTAAATGTATAAACAAATTCAAACTACGATAAACAAGGAAAGTTTATTTCATTTTAAACGTTGGAATTTTCATTATATTTTGTAATCTGGACTGAAAATTCATTTTGATTTAAGCAAAATCTTTAATTATGTATTTCAATTTTAACACACAAATTTGCATAGAAATACATAGCGATCTGACGGGACTGTTTATATCATTTCGATTTAAGTGAAATTTCGATTTAACCAATTAACTAGAATCGACTGTATTTCGTTTCAAGCTCCTAAGCCTTTTGGTTCATGATAAGCAGACGTCTAAAGGTTTTACTACTTTAGGTCACAGTGCCCTTGAATGTAGGTCAAGGTCGAACAGCTTCGCTAACTTGGTAGACCTTTTTGTCCTGATGCTACATATGAAGTTTCAAGCTCCTAAGCTTTTGTATGTTAAGATCTAATCATTGGATATTATGCAATTGACTATAACACAATGTCAGCTTTGTAGGTGAAATTCTACCCCTAGCTATTATAAACATGATTTTATGCAGAAATAATTAATTCTTAAAGCGAAGTCTCTGACTTTAAGTCTTGCATAACACCTGTTGACCTATACATGTATTACCATGAAATATCAGAATAATAAAAATTACTATTATTTATATCTGCATTTTTTATAGCACACATATTTGATATATATGTACACAAGAGAGGAGACTCAGGAGAGGAGATGAAAGCCAAATACTGGAACTATGTGATAGTGTATAAAATAAATGAAAAATCAGAGAGATCAGATAACTAAAATATAAATAAAAAACTTAGTTATTTTTTTCATCATCTGCCGAGAAGAGTGCAAAGAAAGGGATCATTATGGTCCAGAAACAGATAATACCCGGTATATACAATGGGACTACTTTATAAAACCTGGACAATATTGGAATCAATAAAAAAAACCAGGCTCAAACTGGAAATATCAATACGTTGGATATTTTTCAAATGTTGAAATTAAAAGAATAGTCTATGTGTTACATTGGTCAGGCAAATCTAGCCTTCCTTCATCACCTGCAGATGAAAGTACACATGGATTTCCGATATACCAAATTGAATTAAATCTAGTGGCTCCATCTGGAAAAAGACAATCATTTTATTATTTTACATGCTAAGTCTGCAAAATCTGGTTTAATTCTAGATTGTGACCTTGTTTTCAAAACCAATTCTAGTGATGAAGACTACCACAAAGAAATGAATGGAGACTGTTATCATAATGAGTTTGAACATTAACTACTACCTTACCTAAACAATCCTACAGTTATGTGCAAGATAATACTCCATACCATAATATCAGAACCAAAAAATGTACTGCTCCCAATTCCAATACTTTTAAGGCAAACGGGATAAACTGGTTGAGTGAAAATAATAATCAGTATCATGCATTAAAACCCAAACTTAATAAAACCATTAAAAGGAATTTCATGACAACAAGGCTGATAAGACTAGTTGTTGCAATGAAAAATGGTCCATTCATTCAGAGACAATAAGCATTAAAACATATATCATGTGCAACAATGGATTCGAGATCTTACCAAAGGTTTGATCCCCTTCAAACCTCAAAACCAACAGTCTCAATGCCGAAGAATTTGGCTAAGACTGTTTGAAATAATTTTTCAACCTATATTCAAGACACAGCTCTTCAGGATTCTATCTTTGAGATTGCACCAGTACCTTCATCTGCAGGTCTGGCCTGGGGGTCCTGCAAATGAACAATTTTGTTTACCCTATCCTAGAATTGGGAAAATCAGCAGAGAAGAGTGCAGAGAAAGGGATCATTACTGCCCAGAAATGGATGATACATTCAATGGGACCACTTCAGAAAATGTGGACAATATTAGAATCAACAAGAGGCCCAAGATGGCCCTAATTTGCTCACCTGAGTTTAAATGTAACATTAACATATTTTAACATGTAACATATTTTAAATGTACACATGTACTTGATAATACCTGATAAGACATATTATGTTGCCTCAATAGAAGTGGTTTCAGATAACATTATTTTTATTGTTTGGGTTTTTAGCTATATAGGTCACTGTGACCTAATTTTGGTAGCAAAAACACCAGAAACACAAATGAGAATGGCAATGGTCTAAAGTGCTATTGACTAATATGAATGAAATTTGACCAGTAGTGTCTGAGAAGAAGTCTTTTGATGGATGTATGGATGGATGGTAGAGTTCCTATCCATAACAAAAAAAAAAAAAAAAATTCAAGGTTTTAGCTAAATCTACATATTAGTATCACATGTATTTCAAAAATAATAATTCACTAAAAAGTAAAAATTCATAACATCTCTTCAATGCACCATTGTAAGTCATAAAATTCAGAAATAAAAAAAAAAAAAAAAAAAAAAAAAAAAAAAGAAAAAAAAAAGTGGCCTCACTGGGATTTGAACCCTCAACCCTTGGGTTGCTAGAATTGAAAAAGAAAAAGGTAGAAAAAAGCGACTTGTATTTTACAGAATTTCATGGAAATTGTTAAACATATGTTTCTTCACATAAGAAAATGATGTTTGGAAAAAGAGTTCACCTAAATTTATTAATATTGTAATTTTGGTAAAAAGTACATTTGTGTACTATTTACAATGTATAAAAAATAAATGCAAAAATACATAACCTAATTTTCTATGACCGTCTATGTTTTCGGACACCCTATTTTTTAAATTTTAATAATTTTTAAATTTCCTCTAAATTCGGACGGCAATTTTTTACCTCTAAATACGGACACGTTTTTGCTGAAATGCAATTGAAGCATGTGATACAGAGCGCTTGAAATAAAGATTTAATAAAATCAAGAAGAAACTTCGTTGTTTTTAATTATTTAAACAATAAATTGTTGTTTTCACACATTTATTTCATTGTGTATTGGCGCCATAGCATCGTAACCTGAAACTATGTGCAATGTATTTACGTTTTTAAGTAAACTCAATAAAATCATACCTTAAATAAGTGCTTTAATTTTCTATGAAAGTTGATTAAAATTAATGTTTATTGCCGAGAAAATCGTGTAAGACAGACTCTTGTCGGTACACTAGTTCGACATCAAAGACATTTTTTCTGATGAAAACAGGAATTGACGTTTTTCACTTAATCTCATTTAGTGTTTGTTATGGGAATTCCCGATATGACCATGTGATTGTTCCAGCCGACAGACAGGATAAAAAAATGCCTTTCTAAGGGATCACAGACGTTTCGCCCCAAAACCGTTTCGCCCCAAACCACCTCGCCCCAAAATTTGCTCATATTGCCCCAAGTCGCTCACCACAGCACCCCATTTTTTTTTCCTATCGCCCCAACTCTTTAACCACAACGCCCCATTTTTTTTACCTTTCGCCCCAAGTGTCTAATCACATCGCCCCAACTTTGTTTTCTTTTACACCACAGCGCCCCAATTACTTCAGATCACCCAAATTTTGATAACCACCGCGCAGATCCAATATATATTTCGTTTAAACCGTGCAAATCACAACGCCCAAACTTTTTCATAACAGTTCAACACTTACATGTAATATTCATATTAACTGACATATAGAACATTTATTAATCTTTATAATTACGAAATTTTTTAATATGTTAACATCACGTTGATACATCGGAGGTATTAAAAAATCAGTTTTAATATTTAATCGACTCCCAATTAATGTTGTTAAAAATTGATTGTTTATAATAGAAAAAAAATATCTTATAAATTCCAAAATGGCTTTTCAACGCGATTGTCAAACAAACCGCCTTTGTGTTAAACCAAAATTCATTGTTATAAAAGCAAGGAAGCTTGCATAGTTTCCTCAAACTGCTGTTATACTGATATATTGTTTTCACATCAATGAAACCATGGTAATTCAGTGGTTTTGTTTGCCTAAAATTACTACCGAATAAAGGTAGTTTCCCCTTGAGAAATAAGACTAAAATTTCCCAATTTGACAACTAAAATTCCCCAAAAGGCAACAGTGACACATAATCAAATAGTTGAAGTTAAATCCAGTTGTCCAAAACTATTCTGACAGACAAAATATGTTAGATATTGTCACAGTATAAAATATTTGCAATGAATTTCAAAATTCTGAGCATAACATGTGACATAAAAGGGTCCAAATTTTCCCAATCTGAAAGGTGGAAGGTAGTTTTTAAAAACCATAGCAAAATCACACAGATTATTATCGCTGACTGTATTCGGAAGTATTGTTTAAATTTGTGAATTGCTATCATAACATTTGAATCACTTTACGGAAAAATTAAAAGAAAACAATAATTGTTTAATGATAACTTCAAAGAGATTTTGAAAGACCAATCACAAAGCACATCTCAGAGCGATTCGAAAGCGGAGAGCTGTACTCTGAAGGCCTTTTAACCGCCATCGCCTGTGTGAATGGACCTATCAACCTGTGAGGGAAAACAAACCTTTTGAGACACTCAGTGAATGAAATTCATTTTTGTTGCTGTAATTTGAAATTAAAATATGGTTTTATGTGACGATTGTTTTTGTGACAAAAAGTGTGTGCGCACAGAGTCAGTGTGTAATTGTAGCGTTTGTGTCCTTGTAAGAAAGAATGTGTTTTATGTGAGGTCTCTGTGTAATAAAGATTGTTTATGTGTGTCCGTGTGCAAGATAGTTTGATACGCATGTGTATTTCTACAGAGACATAGAGAAAGAGAGACCGTTTATGTACTGGTCTGTATAAGTGTGTGTGTTTGTGTTGTGTGTGTGTGTGTGAAAAACAAAAAATGTGTATAAATGTTTAATTATTAATAAAGCGAATAAATTGTTGTTTTTTGTTTATTTCAATTATTTATTTATTTAGATAACTATTAATTTTGTAGTAGCGCTTTATATTAATCTAGTGAAAACCAAGGAATGAATTGTGACTCAATTTTTTATTTGTTCACTATCATTTTGGAATAACGGAGGAAAGTCTGAGATAAAAACTACAAACCGTAATTTTTGGCAAACTTTCTCACATCAGCACTTCTAGCATGAGAGGAATTCGTACCCATAAAAATTGCACACTGAACATATTCACACATTTCTAACATCTTTGGTCATAACGTAAAACAGTAAACTCTATCTCCCCATCACCCTCATATTGAGCATATATTGAGCAAGTTGATTTACTTATAGTCCTATAATATAAGACGCCAACACGCTAAATTTCGTATCCAAGTTTTCTATTGAACATCTTACCATTTAACTGTATTTTTTGATGATTACTGTCGCATGTCACATTCCTGACAATAAACAACAAGAGTTCCGCATGGCAGAGCATGATACGCCCGTCAAATCTGCAAGTCATTTATGTGGATATTTTGTTTATTATGAACTGTAAAGGGACTTATACAGTTCATATGGGCTGTTCATAATCAATAAGTCAATTCAATTATTCATCACAATGATACAAAATGCAGTGCACAAGTCAACAAGTACAATAAAAAACAATAGTAATTATTGAGATTTTGGTATTATTTTCAGTAACAAAATAGACTTACCACCAACCACACCATTTATATAATTTTACCATCATGTTCTTGTAACCTTCATCACAAAATTGAGGTAATCTCTAGTATACTGGGTTGTTTCAAAGACAGCAAGTTCTTCAGCCTACAACTCTATGTGTATCTGCTCCCTGGTAGAATAAATTAAGGAAGCTAGAGTTACGGTTCCTGAGCACTGCACTTCAGATCATCGTGGTAAGTAAGCATACTAAGTTTCAAGTCATTCTGACCATAGATGTCAGAGTTATGGGCCAGACAAACCCGCCGCGTACTCTGGCAGCACACAAAGGGGAATAACTCAAAAATTAAGGAAGCTAGAGTTACGGTTCCTGTGCACTGCACTTGGCATCATCATGGTAAGTAAGCATACCAAGTTTCAAGTCATTCTGACCATAGATGTCAAAGTTATGATCCAGACAAACATGCTAACAGCATTCAAAGGGGAATAACTCAAAAATTAAGGAAGCTAGAGTTACGGTTACTGAGCACTGCACTTCGCATCATCGTGGTAAGTAAGCATTCTGACCATAGATGTCAGAGTTATGGGCCGGACAAACCTGCCGCCAGTACGCCCGCCCGACCATCCGCCCGCCCGCCCGCCAAGGGTGATCCCTTTGACTGGCGTATAAAAATGAAAATATCAGTATATTAACGATATAAATCGAATGTTTGGGAATGTTGACGACTTATTGTATTCTAGGACTAATGTTTTTCATGCATTCTGGCATTTTGGGCGAACCTGTGGTGTACGCCGCATGCAATTTGTTTCAGCATTTTCATAACGACAGTACACCAAATAAAACAGTACGATATACTGTAACAAGTATCTGTGAGTACACCAAATAAAACAGTACGATATACCGTAACAAGTGTCTGTGAGTACACCAAATAAAACAGTAAAGTGTCTGTGAGTACACCAAATGAAACAGTACGATATACTGTAACAAGAGTCTACGATATATACGCCCAAAAATATGAAGAAAAAAAAATTGGGGCGTTGTGGCTGAGAAACATTTAGGGCGTTTTGTTGGTAGGTTGGGGGACAAAAACAATAATAATAAAAATATAAAAAATAAAGAAATAAAATAAACATTTGGGGCGTTGTGTTTGTGTTGGGGAGATCAGAAAAAACATTTGGGGCGTTGTAGTTGGTGAGTTGGGACGACAATAAAACCAATTTGGGCGTAATGGTTGGTGAGTTGGGGCGATGTGAAAAGAAATTGGGGCAAAATGTAAAATAGTTGGGGCGAAGTGGTTTGGGGCGTAATGGTTTTGGGGCGAAACGACCAGCACCCCTTTCTTAGATGAGAATTACATTAAAGTATGTTTGAAATATGATTTAAAATGATTTAATTTTTTAACCTTTTGTATGCGGGAATCAGGACTTGTTCCATCTTTGCATTGCCATTTCCTAAAATGTACACACATACATGGAGGCCCACGTGTGTTAAAATATTGAATGTTTGATTGAAACGAAATTCTCTAAACTTGATTCACAAATAATGTAACACACGAAGAATAATAATAATTTGACTGCAGACAATTACAACCCTTGGGTTGCTAGAATTGAAAATGATAAAGGCCGAAAAAAGTGACTTGTATTTTACAGAATTTCATGAAAATTGTCAAACATATGTTTCTTCACATAAGAAAATGATGTTTGAGAAAAGAGTTCACCTAAATTCATTCATTATTGTAATTTTTGTAAAAAAGTACTTTTACCAAATACAAAAAATAAACGCAAAAACTGTAACCTTATTTTCACAAAAATTATTGAAATTCACAAACTTGGTATATAAGATGCCGTAGATTCCAAATATCACATCAGATTTTATCTCAATGAAGTGGTTTTGGAGAAGAAGATTTATTTAGGTTTTTAATTATGTAGGTCATTGTGACCCACATTTGGTAGCTATGGCAACAAAAAAACACAAATCTGAAAGGCAATGTTGTATAGATGCTTTTGACCAAGTTAAACAAAATGTGACCAGAGGTTTCTGAGAAGAAGTCGTTTGAAGCAATTGTTGACGGACGACGGACGACGGAGGGTCTGCCTCTATTGATACCAATAGCTCACATGAGCACTTTGTGCTAAGGTGAGCTAATAAAAAAAAAAACAAAACTGAAACTGGAAATATCGACATTTTGGAAATTTTTCAAATGTTACAAAACAGGAAAGTCTATGTGTTGCGTCTGTCAGGGAAATCTAACCTTCACACATCACCAGTGGATGAATATCTGTGTAAAAATTTCCAACTCTGATTCTGACAATGACACAAGTGATTCCCAATCTGAATAAGATAAGACATAGCTATTGTTTTTGTTATTCTAACTAAATGCATGTACAACACTTCCCAGTTTCAACACCTCATAATTTAATTTAAAATTTTCTTATATCACATGATATGAGACATAGAAGGAAAGCTTTAGTGATGTGACACAGAAGGCAAGCTTCAGTGATCATGTGATATGTGATGCAGGAAGAAAGCTTCAGTGACAACAGCTTTGGTCAAGATGTTTTCCATTTCAAAGTTGTTGTTTAAGACTGTTTAATTCTGTTTGGAGCACTTGGAACTATTTCCATAAGTTTCTTTACAATTTTGTGATTCATTTCCAATACCGTTTCATTGCAGCTGCTCATGTAGAATTTTGCTGATCTTGAGGGCATCTAATGAACTTTGACACTGGTGTGTTGTTTTGCACTTATAAGTACGTCATGGATTCATCCAGGCCATTACTACCCAAATTTGGGTTTCATAGGTGTGCTCAGAAAAAAACTTTTCCCTGTATAGATAGTAATGCAACTAATGAAATGGACAGCTTGCATTAGAAAAGTCCTGAATTAATTGTGGGAGGCATGAATGAAAACATTGATGTCAGCTATATATACTGAATGGTAATAAGTCACTGATTTCCATATTCTAATTATCAAAAAATTATCAAAAATCATTTCACTTATAGGTGGCTGTTACTTCAAATATAAGTGAATTATATTTTGCTTTTATGTGGTTAATACTTTCCATGTACATTTAAATGAATCATTTTGAATTACTTTTAAAACTTTACTTACAAAGAAGAATACATGTGTTTCACTTTTAAGTAATTCATACAAGTTTCACTTATCAGGCTTGCATTGGTTAAACAGCTGGTGAATGTATACCAACAACACCAAAGGAAGTACAAGTTGAACAGACCAGAAAGGAAAAGGTCATTTTGTAAATTTTGTTGTATTGAAGGTAAAAGGGAGGACACTCTATATGGATACTCAAAGTGTAACATCTACATTTGCAAAGTACCTTGTTTCCGAACATAAAGAATCTTCAATTTTAATAATAATTCTTTTCAGGACTCATTGAAAATATAACAGCCCGTTTTGAGGCTACATGAATATAAATTGCTAAAAAAAAAAAAAAAAACTCTGGTTAAATTTGATTATTTGTATATACACTGGCAAAATATTTATAAAATAATTGTATTTTCCCTAATCTATATGCTACTTGCAAAAAACCTAGTGACCCAATAGAAGGTGGTGCTATTTCTTGTTTACTTTAGGCACTGTGACAAAATGATGTTATTATTGAAATGATAATTGGGCTTGAAATTGGTACTTTCAAGTAAGGGAAATCGACTTCCTGTCTCAGAATTAACTTTTTAGATGCTCAGATATAAATGTACGTTAATTTTTTTTAAAAATGGAAATTAAATAAAAGTTTAAATCTATAGCATTTGACGGTTTTGGAGTTAACTATATACAATCCTTATTGTTTTTTTTATCTAGACAATTCATGATTGTCCCAATTTTTTCATCCCCAAATTTACCTGGATTTTTAAAACAGGGACAATCATGAATAAACAAACTAAGAACTGTACAGAATAAATATGTCTGGTCCTAAGAATGCTACTTTCAAATATGCTTAAGGTTGTATAGGAAATTCTTACAAAAGAAGATCTTAAAATATTTTATAGTCTACAACAAGAAAATCAAATAATATATATATTTTTTTTTTATAACCATTTCAAGTCAAAAAAACTTCTCTTGTGGAACAAGATATGTAAATTGTGATTAATTTTTTAGCCTAACTTGCAATATACATGCAAAGTACAGGGTTCACCAATGTGTCATGCCATAACATGTATAAATTAATTCTAAAGGGTACGTAAAGGTTTCCATTATAACATGTGTAAAAGTGATTTGTAAAGGATACAGTTATATTTTTATCATGTCATGTTAGAACCAGGTACTGTAAGAAAAATTAATCTTGAAAAACATTTTTACATGTATTTCTATATCGTAAAATAATACAACAGAAAAAAATAGTTTGGAATGTCAAACTTTTTTACAAAGAAATTACCTCCCCTGTAAGTGGGATTTCTTAATTTAACATTATTCTATATGAAACTGCTGGGATAATTAATGTTTAATAAAGAAATCCCACATACAGAGGAGGTAATTTCTTGGTACAGACATTATAGGTTAAACTATTAAATATGAATAAACAAAAAATAACAAAACCCATAAATATCAAAACTTGCACATAAAAAAAAAATCCAAATGCATCCTCAACAGAGAAAATGGGAACACTATAGGAATAATCTTAATTTGTTACAATTATCTGTAGCATTTCATATTATTATCCAATGGATGTTAAAATGATGGTAAATTGAATTACACAAGAAAAAGGACCTCCAAAATGTCTACATTATAAAAACTGTCAAAACAAGTTGTTTTTAATGCATATCAACAATAATGCAGTTTAAGTTTTTCACAATTTTTTTAAAAAGAAATTTAAATGAATATCAAAAAAATTTTTATCTAATTATTTTTAAGGTTAATGATAAAATGTGTTTTTATTTTGAGGTTGGCACTAAATTTGTCCCCATTTTTCTTTGATGAAGGCACTAACTTGGCTAAATTTCACAATCACAAGATTGTCTTTTTGACAATTTTGTTTAATTTCCAAATTTTCAGTAAAATAACAGGTGTATAAGTTATTTAAAAGCTTAAACTTTAAAAGGTAAATTTAAGTTCTAGTTCAAATTTACTATATGCCATGTCAAATAATTATTTATGTTTTGTCATTTACCAAATACAAACTCAAATTTGCTCTAACCAACTTGAGCTGCAAAATAACCCCAGTCCAATGCCGAGACTTACAGATAACAACCTTGAGCTGCAAAATAACCCCAGTCCAATGCCGAGACTTACAGATAACAATTTTGAGCTGCAAAATAACCCCAGTCCAATGCCAAGACTTACAGATAACAATCTTATGCTGCAAAATAACCCCAGTCCAATGTCGAGATTTACAGATCCTATACACTATAAATGCATGGACTTTATATAAAGAAAATGTAGCAAAATGTGATTGTGAAATTAGGACATACTTATAACTAACATATAACATATCATAACATCTTATCTGGGTATAAAATTCTTCAGACATGTGATAGCTCTTTGATAAGTAGAAGAAAACTGTTCCATTTTCTTTATAAACACTTTGTTCTGGTTATCTTCTATCCCTCTTCACTTTGTGAACAGAAGTCGTGGATTCTCCACCAAGTTTTGTGTAGGATTGTAAGATGTCAGCTGTTAATGATGGTTTAACAATGTTTAGAGCAGATCTGAAATGATTCATACCAACTGTTGATGAATGTAAGTTTTCTGTTAATGCAAATAAGGCAGCCTGAAATTTAAAGAATTTTAAACAATAAAAGTGTGCAATGTGATGCAAAAAGTTAAATATTTACAACGGCAATCATATTTTTCAATACTCTTATATAAATGTAAAAGATACCAGTCAAATTTATGTATCATAAAGCAATTGTTTCAATACAAGATCAGAGTGGGGTAATAGTGATTTACACCCCCGTCAATTTTTTTTTCTTTAACAGTGAAACTTTGAGGTATTCTTTGAGCTAAAGCTTTGTGTGGCTTTCATATTTAATTTTCACCTTAAGATGCAGATACAGAGGTGTCTTTAGCATGCACTGAGACACGGGACCTCAGTTTTGAGTCTCATCTGAAAGACTTTTCTGGTTATGAGCTTTTTACGGCTATAGTATGGACAGAAGATGAAAATCATTTTAGAAAATTTCCAAGTCCTGCGGGAGGTATGAACCCACAACCCTTGACTTTGAAAGCCAGTGACAGTACCACTCGGCCAAAATAAATCCGAAACTTCCAGAAAACCTTTTTTGCATAGTTTTGCTTCAATTTTCTTGGTAAGTTTTTGTGCAATTTAAGCAGTTTAGCTATTAAATAAAGCCATGTATTATAGCTCCTAAGAGAATTTACAGTCAAATAATATGAACACTATAAACAAAACAACATACTTCTCTACACAGACTTTCCAGGTCAGCTCCAGTAAAATGCTCTGTCAAATCTATCAAACTTTCGAGGTCAATGTCTAAAGAAGGCATCTTCTTTGTATAAACCTTGAGTATCTCCAAACGTGCCTAAAATTTAAATACATTTATTTTATTTCTTTGCAAATGCATCAAATTTTATATATGTACCATCGGTAATCATTACTTTTATGAATTGTAAAGTCAAACAGTTTTAGTTAATTAAAACTTATAACAACATTGAAGTCAAATTTTGTGTGAAGTGACCAGGTCAGTTAAACAAGAGGCCCGATAGGGCCTGTATAGCTCACCTGGCACACCCTTATTTTGATCTTTGCTTTTTCTTCTTAAATATATCCAATCAGTAAAATGTAAACAAACTCACTAGCAATATCCTTATTTTCTATTATTTCAAGCACTATTTATCATAAATTTCCTTTCAATTTGTCATGTACTTTCAGAAGAGTTAGGCTGAAATAGACCTTTTTGCATGTTACATAATTATTGAAAAAATGAAAAATTGTACAGAAAAACCCATTAAAAATGTTTTATCCCCAACATCTAGTTTCTATGTTAAAAATTTCAACAAAATCAGTACATAAATAAACCCATAATGGCCATTTTTAGATATTTGCTACTAATAGTAATGGCAGCCATCTTGGATTTCCGACAGATATGTCGGATATAATTTTGAATCTATACCACCCAAGGACCTTCCACACTCATTATCCTTTCAATTGGCCATGTACTTTGAAAAAAGAAAATTTTCAAAGATTTCGGCTACAAATAGACCTTATTTGGATATTATGTTATTATTGCACAAAGGAAAAAGTGTATAGAAAAATGTGTTCAATATGTTTTATCCCCCGACATCTATTTTCTATGTTTCAAATTTCAACAAAATTTGTACATAAATAAACCCATAATTGCCATTTTTAGATTTTGCTATTTATAGTAATGGCAGCCATCTTAGATTTCCAACAGACATGTCAGATATAATTTTGAATCTATACCACCCAAGGACCTTTCACTTTCAATTTCCTTTCAATTGGCCATGTACTTTCAGAGAAGAAAATTTTCAAAGATTTCGGCTAAAAATAGACCTTATTTGCATATAACATCATTATTGCACAAATGAAAAATTGTACAGAAAAACCTGTTATATATGTTTTATCCCCCGACATCTTTTTCTATGTTTCAAATTTCAACAAAATTGGTACATAAATAAACCCATAATTGCCATTTTTGATTTTTGCTATTTATAGTAATGGCAGCCATCTTAGATTTCCAACAGACATGTCAGATATAATTTTGAATCTATACCACCCAAGGACCTTTCACTTTCAATTTCCTTTCAATTGGCCATGTACTTTCAGAGAAGAAAATTTTCAAAGATTTCGGCTAAAAATAGACCTTATTTGCATATAACATCATTATTGCACAAATGAAAAATTGTACAGGAAAACCTGTTATATATGATTTATCCCCCGACATCTTTTTCTATGTTTCAAATTTCAACAAAATCAGTACATAAATAAACCCATAATGGCCAATTTTAGATATTTGCTACTAATAGTAATGGCAGCCATCTTGGATTTCCGACAGATATGTCGGATATAATTTTGAATCTATACCACCCAAGGACCTTCCACACTCATTATCCTTTCAATTGGCCATGTACTTTGAAAAAAGAAAATTTTCAAAGATTTCGGCTAAAAATAGACCTTATTTGGATATTATGTTATTATTGCACAAAGGAAAAAGTGTATAGAAAAATGTGTTCAATATGTTTTATCCCCCGACATCTATTTTCTATGTTTCAAATTTCAACAAAATTTGTACATAAATAAACCCATAATTGCCATTTTTAGATTTTGCTATTTATAGTAATGGCAGCCATCTTAAATTTCCAACAGACATGTCAGATATAATTTTGAATCTATACCACCCAAGGACCTTTCACTTTCAATTTCCTTTCAATTGGCCATGTACTTTCAGAGAAGAAAATTTTCAAAGATTTCGGCTAAAAATAGACCTTATTTGCATATAACATCATTATTGCACAAATGAAAAATTGTACAGAAAAACCTGTTATATATGTTTTATCCCCCGACATCTTTTTCTATGTTTCAAATTTCAACAAAATTGGTACATAAATAAACCCATAATTGCCATTTTTGATTTTTGCTATTTATAGTAATGGCAGCCATCTTAGATTTCCAACAGACATGTCAGATACAATTTTGAATCTATACCACCCAAGGACCTTCCACATTCAATTTCCTTTCAATTGGCCATGTACTTTCAGAGAAGAAGATTTTCAAAAATTTCGGCTAAAAATAGAACTTGTTTGCATATTAAGTAATTATTGCACAAATGAAAAATCGTACGAAACAAGAGGCCCAATAGGGCCTGTGACGTTCAACTGGCTACATATGTAAGACAATGTTTGTTTTTGTTTGTAATGCTGTTTAACGTTCAACTCAAGAATATTTCACTTATACAGAGACTGTCAGTTTTGGAAATGGTGGAGGACACTGGAGAATCGGAGAAAACCACGACCAAGCAGAAAGTTAACTGACAAACTTTCGCCATGCCATAAACTCAGCTGGGTTTAGCCAGTTGAGCTTAAAATGGATCAACAATGGCTATTTTTTTTATATATATATCTAGTAACAACGGGCATCTTGGACTGGTACAAACTTTTTTCAGGCTGATGTAGGAACCTTCCACATAAAATTTGGTTCCAATTCACCCAGTGGTTTTAGAGGAGAAGATTTTTACTAAATATTACACCTAATTTGCATATATCTTGAAAATTGGGTCAATAAAAATTTTCTCAGAAAAAAACTGTTATATATTTTGAATCCCACACATTACACTTTCTATATTTAATATTTGAGCTCAATCGATGGAAAAAAGGATCCCAATGGCCATTTTTATTTTTTTCTATTTTTAGTTACTGTGGCCATCTTGGATGTCACGTGGGGTTGCCTGGTACAAACTTAAGTCAGGCTGATGTAGGAACCTTCCACACAAAATTTCATTCCAATTGGCTCAGTTGTTTCAGAGGAGAAGATTTTTATTTCATTTCACAAAATATTCCACCTAATTTGCCCAATTAGTGAAAATTGGGTCAACGAAAAAAGACTCGGAAAAACCTGTTACATATCTTCAATCCCCCACAATATACTTTCTAAATTTCAAATTTGAGCTAAATCGGTGGAAAAATGGATCCACAATGACCATTTTTGTGTATTTTCTATTTATAGTAACAGCAGCCATCTTGGATGTCAGGTGGGGTTGCCTGGTACAAACTTTAATCAGGTCGACATAGGGACCTTCCAATCTAAATTTCATTCCAATTGGCCCAGTGCTTTCAGAGAAGATTATCAAAGAATTCACAGAATATTGCACCGAATTTGCATAATTAGTAAAAATTGGGTCAATGAAACAAGACTCGGAAAATTCTGTTACATATGTTGAATCCTCTACAATATACTTTCTACATTTCAAATTAGAGCTAAATCGGTGGAAAAATGGAACTACAATAGCCATTTTTGTGTTTTTTCTATTTATAGTAACGGTGGCCATCTTAAATGTTGGGCGGGGTTGTCTGGTACAAACTTTAGTCAGGCCCAGGTAGGGATCAATCACACCAAATTTTGTTTCAATTGGCCCAGTGGTTTCAGAGGAGAAGATTTTCAAAGATTTCACTAAATATTGCACTCATTTGCATAATTCATAAAAATTGGGTCAATGAAAATTTCTCACAAAAACTAGTTACATATGTGAAATCCCCCATGATATACTTTCTACATTTCAAATTTGAGCTTAATTGGTGAAAAAATGGATCCACAATGGCCATTTTTGTGTTTTTTCTATTTATAGTAACGGCAGCCATCTTGGATGTCGGCGGGGTTGTCTGGTACAACCATTGGTCAGGCCCAGGTAGGGATCAACCACACAAAATTTCGTTCCAATTGGCCCAGTAGTTTCAAAGGAGAAGATTTTCAAAGATTTCACCAAATATTACACCTACTTTGCATAATTCTTGAAACTTGGGTCAACGAAAAATTTCTCACAAAAACCCGTTACATATGTGAAATCCCTCACGATATACTTTCTACATTTCAAATTTGAGCTTAATTGGTGAAAAATTGATCCACAATGGCCATTTTTGTGTTTTTTCTATGTATAGTAATGTTGGCCATCTTGGTTGTCGTGCAGGGTAAAAAAATGTCTGTTACAAACTTTAGTCAGGCCCAGGTAGAAATCAACCACACCAAATTTTTTTCCAATTGGCCCAGTGGTTTCAGAGGAGAAGATTTTCAAAGATTTCACTAAATATTGCACCTAATTTGCATAATTCATAAAAATTGGGTCAATGAAAAATTTCTTACAAAAACCCGTTACATATGTTGAATCCCCCACTATATAAATTCTACATTTCAAATTTGAGCTTAATTAGTGGAAAAATGAATCCACAATGGCCATTTTTGTGTTTTTTCTATTTATAGTAATGGCGGCCATCTTGGATGTCGGGTGGGGTTGTCTGATAAAAACTTTAGTCAGTCCGAGGTAGGGACCTTCCACACCAAATTTGGTTCCAATTGGCTCAGTGGTTTCAGAGTAGAAGACCGAAGTTTACGCACGCATGCACCCAGGCACACTTCGCCATGCCATAAGCTCAGCTGGCTTTAGCCAGTTGAGCTAAAAACCAGTTAAGTATGTTTTATCCCCAGACATCTATTTTCTATGTTTCAAATTTCAAATGTCTGGATTTCTGACAGACATGTCGGATAAAATTTTGAATCTATACCACACAAGGACCTTTCACACTCAATATCATTTCAATTGGCCATGTTCTTTCAGAAAAGAAGATTTTCAAAGCTAAAAATAGACCTTATTTGCATATTATGTAATTACTGCAAAAACTAAAAATCTTACAGAGAAACCCGTTATACTTGTTTAATCCCTCGACATATATTTTCTATGTTTCAAATTTCAACAAAATCGGTACATAAATGAACCTCTAATGGCCATTTATAGGTTTTTGCTATTTATAGTAACAGCAGCCATCTTGGATTTAGGACGGACTTGTCTGATAAAATTGTTAATCTATAGCAACTAAGGACCTTTCATACCAAATTTCATTTGAATTGGCCCATTGGTTTCAGAGAAGCTTAAAGTTTACGGACACAGACGCATGCACGCTTTACCATTCCATAAGCTCATTCTGGCTTTGCCAGGTGAGCTAAAAAGGGCATAGGTGATATTTGTTTCAAAATTTATATATCTTAGGGAGTACATAAACCATATGAATCCTTTAGGACTTATCAGGGCTTCATTTATAGGTCAAAGTTTGTGCTAAATAACCAGGCCAATTTAATAAGTCATAGATGATGGCTATTTCATACTTTAAACTTTTATATTTGAGAAAGTACACAAACCATTTGATGAATCCTTCAGGACTTCTCCTGGCTATATATATAGGTCAACCGTCAAAGTTTGTGCAAAATAACCAGGTCAGGTCAATAAATCATAGATGATGACCATTTCATATTTTAAACTTGTATATTTGGGGAAGTACATAGATGCAAACTATATGTTGAATCCTTCAAGGTCTTTTTCAATGTATAAACAGGTCAAAATTTTTGCAAAGAAACCAAGTCAGCTTAATGAGGAGATTGTTAATGCTTGTTTCAAATGTCATACCTGTTTATCTGGTGGAGGTACATAAATTATACGATCAATTCTTCCAGGTCTTATCAAGGCATCATCTAACATGTCTGGACGATTTGTGGCAGCAACAATTATAACGTTTCTATTGTCTACTTTATCATAGCCTCTACTCTAGAAAAATAAATGTCAGAAAATGATACATGTAGGTAGACATAAACTAAGATATCACACTATTTGTATATCAAAAGATAGAGCAAAAGAGAGAGAGAGAGAGAGAGAGAGAGAGAGAGAGAGAGAGAGAGAGAGAGAGAGAGAGAGAGAGAAGAGAGAGAGAGTATTTTGGTGCAGGTTGTACAGATTTTTAGTTTTTCTCAGATTAGACAATATCCACAGTAATTTCATAGCATTAAATGAAAGAATTTTTTTCATTGATAAGTGTTAACATTTTGTAATTTAAAAGAATTTCCCAGGATTTTACCAACAGAAGCCTAGTAACCAAACAGAGCAACAAGGAAAATGTCTTCTACCTTAATGTTTTTTTTTTTACCCAACTGCAGACTGTGATAAAAATTCTTGATGGAATAATTCTTATTTACATGTCACTGTTGATTGTAGCAAAAATCAATGAAGGCAGGCTGTGCATAAATGACTTTAAATAATATAATCAATGCCAGATCACTGTTTAAAAATTCATAAATATGAAATCGGCAATTAATAACAAATTAAGAAGAACTCCATAATTTAAGAAATTAGATATCTATCCAGTTTATGCAGTGACAATAAGCTTAACTTACAATTAAACTATTTGTAGAACTTTTTTATTTTGACACAATCTAATGCTGATGCAAAGAGATATAAAAAACAAGTACAGAGCTATGGTAACTTTAATAGCCAAGCTAGAAAACAAGTAATTCCATAGTATTTTAGTAAACTTACCAGATTTTTAGTATCTTTATTAACATTTTCTGACAATTTTTTCTCTTTAATAGCATCTGTTTTGGTATCAAGTCGTATACCAATACCATCCATCTCATTTAACAAAGTAGAGAGAACCCTTTCTTGTACACTTCTCTGTGAGGATGAGTCGGATCTTTTACCAACTATAGAATCAATTTCATCAAGAAACAAAATAGAGGGAGCACTTGCCCTAGCTCTTTGAAATACCTGAAAATAAGAGAAATTCTTCTGTAACAGAATGATAAACACTGTCAAAGGTATGAAAAGATGTCTCTGAAAGACAAGTGTAAAGCATCAAAATATATAATATTTTGTAAGCTTCCTTGTTGTTTAATGTCAAATTAGAAAATTTTCAGATAATAAAAACATAAAAACTAACAACAGCATGGTTTTTCATATTGGAATATATTTAGAATACATAGTATTCTTTATCAAGCTTACATTTTTAACTAACTGATAAACTATATGACAAGATATATTTAGACCACATTTTTCTTATTCCTGAAGATTTGTCTTATTGCCATCTAACCTATACATAAACACTCGATTGTTAAACAGATGATACAATATAATTACATAGTACAATTGTAGATAGATTTCAATTAAAAAAAAACCAATTAAGTTTATAGCCTAAGGGTTATTGGAACACATTCAGTAAGAAAGTTGTCCCATCTTCTGCTAATTGTTTGTTTAAAGTGGGCTTTCAAGTTTAATATGTAAAGCCTCCAGGATCACCAAATCAAAGTCTGTCTTACCTTTATTAAAGGTTTTGAATGCATTGGTAATCCTGGATTCTTTACAAGTCTTACAAGTTTCAGTGTGATTAAATATGGCACTTCCTGTTTTAAAATGTTCATTTATTCGTCTCTGAAGGTATTTTTTTGTCTTATATTCTTGGTATTGTAGAGGCTTTATAGATAGTAATAAAATAAAAACTAACGACAGCATGGTTTTTCATATTGCAATATATTTCTAATACTCAGTATTCCTTATCAAGCTTACATTTTAACTAACTGATAAACTACATGACAAGATATATATAAACATTCGATTGTTAAACAGATCATATAATATAATTACATAGTACAATTAAGGGTAGATTACTTAAGCATTAAACTTTGTTTGTAATTGATCTATGATGGTTTAGATCAAATGGCTCTCGTGCTAATTTGAATAAACCTGTAAATGTTCCATTTCTATATTATATTTCTGTCAAAAATCCATGTTCAATTTTTGTTATATTAACATCTGAAAAAGGTAAAGAGTTGTTAATGTTTTCTTCATATGTAAATTCCAAATTTTTGTGCTGAGAATTTATGAATTTAAAAAACTTAAGTGCGTCTTCTTTTTTTTTCGAAAAGGCAAAAAATATTAACAACATATCTTCTATAAAAATAATAGGGGAATAATGTTTGTTCATCCAATTTTGTTCTAAATGTCTGAGAAACAACTTTGCTAATTTCGGTCCTAAACGGCTACCCATCATTACTCCATGTATCTGTCAATAATAGATATCATTAAATGTGAAGATTCCTCTGGTTGCAAATTTTAACAGTTTTTTGAATATGTCTCTGTTGATTTTGGAATTTTGATTGAATCTAGTGAATACATGTAATCAGTTGCTAAACTGATCAATTCTTCTAATGGTATATTTGTAAATAAGGAACAATAAAGTGTTCGTTTTTAATCTTAATTTTGTTTTCTTCTAACACATCCAAAAGTTCTTGAGTTGAGTAGAATTTAACATATATTGATTTGGTATATCTGGTAATACATGTACAACCCTGGAATCTTTTTTGGTTTCGCCAACCCATCTTCTGCAACAATATACATGTTGCCAGTCTGAAAATCGTTTGTCGCCAATATGAGAAAGTTAATCTTACTGGCCGTTGTACATTATTGTTTGGCGCAGTCAGTAAAACATGTTTGTGTGGAATTTATCTATGCCGCCAGAAATGTTTAATATAGAACTGATGAAAGTGGGACATTATTTCTAAAAAGGTGTCAAATCAGACATATAGGTAGCCTTTCAACCAGAGTGCAAATTTCCTAGATCTGTACAACCCTTAAGTGCTTGCAATTCTAGTAAAGAATAACTTTTAATGTAGCCATTTTTTTCTTTGATAACCAATAAACAGATCACATAGCACAAATTACAGATTTTTTTTTTTTTTTTATTGCCTTGTCGTACAAAGTTTGAACTTTCTGTTCAAAAGTAGAGTCTAGTTTGCAAGTCAATGTCAACAAATGATTTTTTATGATCTGAAGATGATTGGTGTCGTATAATTGTTGAAGTAGGATAGTTAGTGCATAATCCAGAGGTAAAACTTTGCCCGTCTATATGCAAAATTTACATGTCATTAAACCAGTTTCATTATAAAATGACAAACCAAGATTTAAAAAACAATCATCATTCAACCAGATATGCTTCACATCAGATTAGGAGTTGGACAGTTTTGTTTAATTTTTCACAGGATTATGTGATTCAACAGATGAAGAGATGGGTTCTTCATCAGAATTTTTTGTTTTGGGTTTTGAATTGAAAAATATTTATAATAAAATGCACTTCATATTCCCATGAATCAAGTAAATAAAATAATTAATTGACTGGTCATAAGAAAGAGC
This sequence comes from Tegillarca granosa, assembly GCA_029721355.1. Classification (NCBI taxonomy): domain Eukaryota; kingdom Metazoa; phylum Mollusca; class Bivalvia; order Arcoida; family Arcidae; genus Tegillarca; species Tegillarca granosa. The sequence goes on from CM056600.1 coordinate 11,847,334, forward strand.
TCTGGAAGAGCTAATTTGTCGCGTTTAAATGCAGATTTATTAGGGGGCTTCTGAAACTTTCGTAAACACCAACCAAGATTTAGCATATTCAAAACTGAAACGATTAGCCATAATTAATTATGGAGGCTAATTCCTTTAATCCAATTAGTTTGATTATTCATTTGTCAACTTCCGATAGTGTTTAAAGGACGCGGTTCAGTGATCACGTGATCGACGATGTAAACAAACAGATACTATTAGGCTTACTACCATATTTACTCGCGTATAAGTTGCACCGGTGTATAAGCCGCACCCCCCTTTTCACCCCCAAATTGTCGCTAATTTTTATACTACCGGCATATAAGCCGCACCTATATTTCACTTTGATCTTCAGCTATGATTTAGACTCGGGTACGGTAAGTACATTTTATATCTTTTTGAATGACAATAAAAGAATATGCTTTTCAAATTGTTTTGATTTTTTGTTTATCTTAGTATCTCTCAAAGAAATAGAATCGAGGGTTGGCAAGAGTTTAAATAAACGGCCACATCACTGTTAAGTGACCATTTAAGCCCTTGTGGCTAGATTATGTAATACCGATGTCAGTAAGTGTCTGAGTGATATTGACAGTAGAATCCACAAAAACGGAAAAAGTAAATTTTGCATGTGCAAATTGTGTATTGGAATGTTATGTCAAACGCAACTGCGACTTTGGTAAATGGTTATAGTCAGTTTCTTAAATAAAAATAGCCTACACTATTTCTTTGAAATGGTGGCTTCGTGTTTAGTATTAAAATTTTTATTCGACAAATAATTTAACTTTACACCTGTTTTAATTGTTATGCCACGTATAAAACTGAATGATTTAAGAATTACATGTTGACTGTGACAGTTTTTTTTTCTGAAACTGACTATAAAATCCTAATTATTGACCCAATTGGCTGTTACACTGTAACAATGGCAGTTTTTACACCTGGCAATGTTTAAAAGATACTTGGTAATTAAAAATATCTAGAAAATAATGACAGTAATTAATTCGACAATATATTTGCACAATTTGTTTTGAAAGTGGCTTTTCAAAAAATGTACAGACAATTAATTAATGCAATGTAGTTTACTGGCTTCGAGAGACAAAATCTTGTCGATATTTAACCACATTTTTCGTTGATTCCAAGACCCTGGCGAGTAAACTTTTGTTGTACCCACAGATAAGTCGCATCCCCCTTTTCAAATTTTTATTTTTGGTTAAAAAACTGTGGCTTATACGCGAGTAAATATGGTATACAGAAATGAGGTGCATTCAGCCGTGAAATACACAACAGTTTGACAAAGAAAAGTTAATATTATCATTCGCCAACTACATTTTATTTTCGCCAATTTTATTTTGAATTCGCCAGACACTTTCGCCAATTTTAATTTTGTTTCGCCAGATTCAAATATTATTCACAATTGGCGCCACTGGCGATCGACAGTGCGAGCAGTGTCAGTATGCTGAAGACAAGCATACTACCACCCTTGTTCATTATCCTAGTTGAACAAGTTGATACACTGTCCTCCTAATGCTGAGCACCAGCCAAGGAAGCAATATCTCAACTTTTAAAGTCATATGTATGAATTTACCGGGGTTCAAACCCATGACAACCTGCTCTCAAAGCAGATGATGCTCAGCCACTGAGGTGGTTTGTTAGTTTTGCCAACAGTTTGTAAAAAATGTATAATATGCAAACGTACTGTTGGCTACTTTTCATGGATGGAATTCCAATCAGTTTTACATGTAAAAAAGATACAAGTTTCAATGTCAGTTTTTTATTTTTTTCAAAACCTTTGGCAATAAATAATGAAAATATCTGAAAAAGGTACAATATTACATGCAAAATCTGAGATATTACTTGTTTTAGAATTTTTTGTTCCTAAAATTTCAATCAATTTTTAAATGACCAAGTTTCAACTTACTTCTGAAATCATTCTCTCTGAATCTCCTACAAATGGGGAGTACAGCTGAGCACCACTAAGTGACAAAAATGTGGCATGTGACGATGTAGCTGCCGCCCGCACAAGTGTAGTTTTACAACAGCCTGGTGGACCATATAGCAATACACCTTTTGGTAATGGAAGTCCCATTCTAGAGAATGCATCTGGATATTTGATTGGCCATTCAACTGCCTGTAAAATATAATGAAATAGGAAAATAAACAATCACTAAAATTTTGAAATTTAATAAAAGAATATGTGACCCATGAAATTTCAAGAAATGAATGAGTAATTTGCTTAAAACCATAGCAAAACTAAAAACCACATCAATTTTCCCTAATTTTTCAATTTCTAAATTGGAACAAAAGACAATTTTAGATTTTTCAATAACAGGGGGACTAACTTTACTAGGAAAATGACCATAAAGGATCTACAATGTACATGTAGATCCTTCATGAAAAAGGTATTTTGCTCATTACATGTAATTTCAAAAGAAACAACATAAGTTCACAGTTTAAAGTGCCTAGAATAGAATGTTCCTTGTTTGACAGACAGTGCCAAAACACAATACATGCAATTTTCAAATACTTATGAATGGCATTTGAGTCCATTTTTTATATCTCATAAAAAATATATATAAATATCCAAAAATTAACAATGTGAAAAATATTTTGCTCATATTTTAGATTTTCAAACATCCATATTAAAAATAATCCTTAATCTATCAACTGGAATTTTGATTTAGCCCCAAGTGGATGAAATTGTATTAATCTACAACCCTGTGTGCCAATGTACTAGAAATCGAAAAGTAACTATAAACATGAACCAGTACAAAGAAAATCAATAACAGCAGAAAACATGTGCACTATATCAACTTGTGAATGCTTTAAAATTTCTCATGTCAGTATGGGCTTGACTTATTTATTTACGTTTTTTAACTAACTGTTTTCATTACTGCCTTGTACTATCATGTTTTTTGGCTGCATTACCGAATATGTTTTCAGTTACAAATTTCTTTTATCATCATTGTTTACTAAACAATGCACAAAGTGATTAATAAATACCTGTTGAATCTGTGACTTGATAGTATCCAAGCCCCCAATATTTTCCCAATAAACTGGTGATAAGTCTACAAGCCCTTCGGCACCTTTCTGTATTGATGGTAAGGTGTTGTGTATTGCTGACATAAAATGACTCATATTCACAGTTTTCATCTCCTTAAAATACAATAAAATTTATCCTTAAAATGCAGTTTCAGAAAAAAACATTTTCCAATAATCAGTATACTGGGTTGTAGAATTTCTAGTAACAGTGGCCATCTTTGTATTTGGTTATGTAAGATATTTTTTTTACCTGCATCAACCATTGATCTTTTTTATTTCATTTGGTTCTTATTGATCAAGAAGAATCAGAACAATGATTAATAATCTAAGGACTTTAAAATAACACCACATTTGAATAATCTCCTGAATAGGTTGGAAGAGCTGGATGTCAGTAAGTTAAATGGATCTATTATCTCGTACCATTAAATTCAGGAATTATAAGTGCTTATAATATATCTGTGTTATAAAAGCAGAAACTGTTTTTGAAGATATCTACAGTCATTATAGGAGGCAGAATATCAATTCAAATGTCACTTTAAAAGTTGCCAGTCTTTGGTGATTGTGACTGTCCTAATTTTTTTTATCTGCAATTTTTCATCTCTTGACAAACTAGCAAGTATGTCTCGAATTGCTTTATTGATATCACATGTAATACCTGTGATGAATCTATTGACTGACTTGTGACTTCTGACATAGCCAAATAAGCTGCCTGCTGACACACAGAAGCAAGATCTGCACCCACATATCCATTTGTTATATCTGCTAACTTCTCAAAGTCAACATCTGGTGATATAGGAAGCCTTTTACTGTGCACCTTTAATATACCAATTCTCTGCCATCTTGATGGAACATTTATCATTATCTGAAAAATGTAAATTTTACAGTTTCAATAAGTTTCTACAACAAAACAGATTAGGAAAGTAAACAAAACTTTTAGCTTTATACAGCAGCTTACCTGTACATTTATGCATGTACCTGTATATGTACCTTGATTTACATTGCCATCAATATTGTATTCAAAATTTTTTTTAATTATTTTCAATTTCTATACAAATTCTATACTCTCAATTAAAAGAATTTTTAAATTCCATAATTTCACAGCTTTATTAATTTTCATGATCATTTACCGGTATTTTTGAATTGTGAAACTTTTCTCTGTAACTTTTAAATATATATAATTCAGAGAAATATGTTATATGAACTGAATGTTCTGTATACAATTTACTACCAAATTTTATCTTATGCAGAATATGGCATCAGTAATGATGATTTACACTCTAATATTAAAGATCTTATTATTTACATATGTATCAAAACAAACACATCATGGATAATTGAAGAAACCATAAACCTACAGAAAACCACCAACCTTCTGTAAATAGAACTGACAAACCTCTGACACTAATTTCTCACCAGTCACAGTGTAGTATCAAAGAAGAAAACAGGACAAGTAAATCATTTGTAGTACTCAGACACTAGGATGAACCTATACAAATTTTATCATTCCTAACAATATACAACAAACTTTATCTTACCCATGGAGTGGAGCGAGTGGAGTAATTGGGTTTAACACCCCAGTCATGATCATTTCACTTATACTGAGGTTCTGAAATGGTGGAGGAAACCATAGTACCAAAAGAAAACCTCTGACCTTGGAAAGCAAAATGACAAACTTTCTCACCCTAAGATTTGCCATAAACAGGATTTGAACATATGCAACAATAGGCACCATATCTGTAAGCATGCACTTTAAACAACTTGGCCACTAAGGTCCCTCATAGAAAACATACTAAGTCCTCTTTTATCAAGAAGGTACCAAAATAAATGTTTAAACTGAAGTCACTCTGCCATGACATATGTCATATCAGAAAGCTAGAGATAAAAATAAATAACCTCTTTATCAAATCTACCAGGTCTTCTCAGAGCAGTATCCAATGCAGCTGGTCGATTTGTTGCACCAATCACAAAAAGGTATGGATACAATCTAAGGCTATCTAGGAACGTGATTATCTGTCCTGTCGTACGTCGTTCTTGGGCATTATCAGATTTCTTCTTACTTGGACAGACTGAATCAATTTCATCTATAAACAATATACAAAGACCTTCTTCACTTGCAGTAACAGCTCTCTGAAAAATTCTGTTTAAATTTTCTTCTGTTTCACCAGGTCTTGATCCAAATATTTCAGGTCCATTAATTGTTACCAAGAAAGCATCACTTTGCCTTAGCAATATATCTAACCAATGATGTTTTACCAGTTCCTGGAGGTCCTCGCAGTAAAATTCCTTTTGGTATTGTTAAATATTTAAATGAGCTATCTTTAATTAATACTGGTATTTTTATGAGATCTATTATTTCTTTTCCAATTTCTTCTAATCCACCTATAGATATTGGCATTGTAGCCAAAGTCTGCTCAAATCGTTTACTACTTACAACTTTGCTTATTGTCACAGAAGTGGTCTTGTTAACTATATATGCCTCTGATAAAAACAATCCATCACATTTATGAATGATGATCTTAGATATTCCATATACCTTAGCTAAGTCCAGGTTACTAAAGTCTGCCATAAAACCTTCAGCAACACATGATTTGTATAATAAGTTCAAACACATATCTTCAAATTTTGAAATAGCATCCAGTTTTTCTTTAAATTCCTTTACTAAACTTAAATGTGAAACAACAATGCATATTTCAATATTTCTTGCAATGCTAGTTCTTAAGGGAGACAACTGACTCTCGATTCGGTTTTCTTCCACTACTAACGAAGATATTAAAGAAGAGAACATTATGACATTTTCTGCCTGTGAATTTCTATTCAACCATACTTGACAAATATATTTTTTCTTTTCCATCACAATAAAAATAAAGTCACCAACTTTACACTGCAATCTGTCTATAAAGTGAGGCCACATATAACATTTCTGAGCTACAAGTTCATCTGATATAAAAACAACACAGTCAAATTGTTTGTCATTGGTTGATGAATCCATTATTAATCAAATCTATAGGAATAAAATTAAGATATTACAAATTAAGTACATGTATGAAGTGCAAAATACATATAAATTCATAAAACCTTAATCTTTCATGAGTGGAGTAAAATCATGGAATTTTATGCCCTAGTCAAGATTTTTGAGGATTTTTTTATATCAAAGGGGTTAGTTTTGCTATTAAAAAAAAAAAAGAAAAAAGAGATAGCTAAAACAAATCATCCACCTTCAGGAAGTGAACTGATAAACTTTTTTCACACTAGAATCTGCCCAAATGGGATTACAACTTAGGTGGCAACAGACATTATGATCTTTAAGCTGACACTTATGACCATTTATGCACTGTAATTGTGAAATAGCATCCTGAAAAGAAAAAAATATAAATCACATTTGAAAATCCTGTACAGTAAAATATGAACCAGTAAATAACCAATGTTTTTCATACATGTGGCAAAAATTTCATGTATATATGGATAACACCGGTATAATCAAGCTTACAACAACTTAGCCTTGATATGTTTTATGGTTTTGTACTTCACTTACATATGTGAATACTGCAAAGAATCTTACTTCTAAGAAATACACCACTAAGTTGACTAACAGTATCAATCAATGTAACTTGCAGCGTGGTTTGGGTGATTTCGATTCCGATGCGGGTTAATTTTTCCATATCCGGGACATTCAACATGGCGCTACGCATGTTAAAACGATTTGACATTCAGAAATTATGCACTTTTACACGTCTCTGTGTGGCACGATATGCAGCCCAGGCAGCCCCACCAAAGAAAATGGGTAACTAATTCAATTAAAAAAATCCATAAAAATCGCTGTTCCATAACAACGACTTTCACTGTCAATTGGTCATACCATTTTCACTTCTTTCTAGGCCGAGATAGACCTGAAATACATGGCTCCGTTTCGGAAACGACAACATCAGTATTATAAAAAAAAAAAGCCGTTCGGAGCCATGTATTTCAGGTCTAGTTTATAAGAAGATAGCGCTCTGCCGTCGAATTGACAATATCCAAATATTAAAATTTATTTGACGGCAGAACAATCTCGGCCTAACTTGTTCCACCCCCATAACCGACTTCAGCAGTTCACATCTGAATCGAGAGTCTGAGACCTCCTGAATTGCGAGCGGGGTCAATAGTAACTGAGCTATCTATACTGCTACAAATATATGTTCGTTTGTTTAGTTGTAGCGGATATTTAATTTGTTGCCTCCTGATAAGGAGAATATTCTTAGTTAGTTTTGTTAAAATCAGTACATTGTGCAACTGAAGACACTGATGCATTACTGTGAATTATGTAATACTTTCATAGAAAATCCAGTTAACTTATTAAGTTTACACCAGACACAGTGTTCTAGGTGATACATTGCCATTTGCACATTTGCCCTGTTTTTCTAAATCCCCATAGCAGAAAAAGTTTCCTATCTACAGAAATATTTTATCAGTTATGACTAGACATAAGTGAGTGAAAAATAACACTTAATTCAAGATATTAGATTTTCTATGAAAATTAAGCATAATTCACTGATATATATACAGTGACTCAAACAGTAGATCCAGTATGATTCACACAGTCTTGACTGTCAATAAAAAAAATTAATGATAATCCAAATTGTGAATATCTTGTTTAATTTGATACATTAATTCTAAGGAGACATTCATTTGTAATTTTGGTTGTCGAATTTTAATTAACAAAACTGATGTACATGTGTATGTTATATAAACAGTGAATAATTTCTAATATCTGGAAAATGTAATTTATGTCTTCAATCTTAACATATCTTGATTTTGGTTATTTGGTAAAAGTAGTATAAAAAATATGGATTGGCATTACTTGAAAAAAAGTTAAAAAAAAAATTTCAGTCCCTTATTAATATGCCTTATTAGCACAGAATAGTTATGTCATATCTTTAATGCGAGTATCAATGTTTAATTGAAAATTCTTGGCTCACCTGGCTAAAAGGCAATGAAACTTATGGCATGTTGTAGCATTTGTATTCAGGTTTTTGCCTACTACGCCACCAAAACTACTGGACAGAAACTTGGTCAGGAGCTAAGAAGATCAATGCAATTCAAGTTTGGCTTTGTTATTCAAATAGCTTCCAAAAGTTTTTCAAAGGTCTTATAGCTTAATCAGTAAATCTTAAATTGGTGCTCTAATGTAATGTAATGATTTTTCATTACTCAAGTCATTTTTGCAGGCAAACATACAAGAGTTTTCTAAACTTTCCATGTCTTTTACTTAGATGATGTAATATTAAACACTGGGGATGTTTCTACCTTGATAGCCCGCCTGTCTTCGATGCAAGAGTACTCTGAAGAGTAACTTCACAAGTACTTTCAGTCATGTGATGTCTGTCAGATACTATCTTAATTATTAACAGTTACTGTTATTAACATTTTAGTTTTTTTATAAATAAAATCATTGTAATTAAACCAGTTGATATTACCAGGTGAGCATTTTCAGGCCCATTGGACCTGTTCATTGTTTTCATGTGGACTAGATGAACAGTGCTAGTATTGTCATTGTGTAAAACATCTCATAGGTGTATATTAATTTTTTTTCAGGTAAAAAGAGATTTGCATTACCAGTTGAGACCAACCCAGAAATATTATGTACACGATTGTGTGGTGGCAATATATATAAGGAAGGAGAAGATCCTGTTCTAAAGGAAGATCATGAATATCCTGACTGGTTATGGGAATTAAGAATAGAACATAAACCTTTAGTACTTAAAGACTTTGAACCTTATTCTGATGGATACTGGAGAAAACTTAAAAAACTGACACTACAAGAAAAGAATAAGACACAGAAAAGGATTCAATCCAGAGGTAAAAAAACTAAATAGACAACAAACAGTGAAGAAAATTATACATGAAATTACAAAGTACCGGTAGTTTAATTGGAGTCCAAAATTTTCATGCAAAGAAAACACAATAAGAAAGAAAACTGGCTCCTAACAAAGGAAAGAAAAGGTGCATGGTATGATATTGTCTTGCAAGTGGATAAAATTAACTTCAAGCATAAATTGTTTACATGTAAAAGTATTTTTGTTTAATAATTGCAGCCAAAGTAATATACTTATATTAGTATATTGCAATACAATGATACAAAATAATTGTAATCAATACAGAAAATATTCTAATGTACAAAGTAGAACTTTATTGTTCAAATAATACTTTTTATGGTTTTTTTTTTTTTCTTTTTGACAAAATAGTGTAACTGGTCAATTTTTTTTCACTTTTTAAAATCTGTTTTTTTCTCATGGTTTCAAAATGTTTTCTTTGTTAAAACATGAAAAATTAAAGGTTGTTTAAAACTGAATACAGTGTATACTCTAAAAGAGTTAGGTGAAAAATCATTCTCTGAAATTCTTATTTATGGAAGATTTTTGTTTACTGGTAACAGTGCATAGTGTGTCAAAATGTGAATATGTACAATACATGTGTATACCAAAATGGATTTCAAAGTCAAATCTTAACAGTAATATACAAGTTAGACAAGACATCTGATTCCATGAAATGTTTATGAAGAAATTTGTTTACACTGTTGTTGTATATGAGTTTATTAGAAAGGCATGTTATTAACATTGATAAAATTCAATGTCATTCTGCATTTTTATCCATTACATGAACCTGTATATAAAGACCAGGCCATTTCACATTCCCTAACTTGAATTTTTATGCCCTTAAAAATGTTTCTGAACCTAACTTTTGTCAATATTTTATGGTACTACAAATAAAAAGTTTCAACAAAATAGAATATGGATGTTTACAATTTGACAGGTCTTCAGAACAATGCTTTAAATTCTAATTTTCTTAACATTTAACAAAATTATTAAGATTTCTAATTTAGCAGATTTATGTTCAGGGGAAATGATTGTGGAATTGGTATCAGTTTTACAAGTTTCCTTGTTTGGTCTTTATAGACAGGTAGGATGTATGTCACTGTGTGTAATAATGATGATGATGATATAATTTTATATACTGTATAAATGTGTGTTATAAGTGATAAAGAGATCTATATTATTTATGTCTTTTTGTATTTTAATGCCTTTTTATACGCCCGTCATATGACGGGACGTATTATGTTACGGTGCTGTCCGTCCGGGCGGGCGGGCGGGCGTCTGTTAACAATTTGTATTCCATTCAATAGAGACCACAAACATTTATGGATTCAAATGAAATTTGGTATACAGCTTTACCATGGTAATACCTTGTGCAAGTTCGAATTACAACTTTTTTGGATTATTTTTGGAGGAGTTATGCCCCTTTTTTAACTTAGAAATTTTTGTATGTATGACCATGTGGTTTCTGATCATCAGAGCCTACAACTATTTATGGATTCAAATGAAATTTGGTATACACATTTACGATGTTATTATCTGGTGCAAGTTCGAATTACAACTTTTTCAGATTATTTTTGGAGGAGTTATGCCCCTTTTTTAACTTAAAACACCTTTTTATCATACTGCACAGATCACGACAACAGTTCAAATTATAATTAAGCTTTATAGATATAAATTATTTCAGGTTGGTTAAAAAAAAGGTTCTCAAAACATTTCAGACAAAAAATGTATTTGTTTCCTAAAATCTTCCTGCATGCAATGCTTAACACATGAAAACACTGCCATGACCTAACATTATATTTTAAACTTCTTCCTTCCTGGAAATGAATATGAATTACGGTGTATATAGCAGTCTACCACTATCCATTTAGCAATATATTTTTACATACATATATCCTAGTTGTACTTATACTTCTCAGTAAAGAATGGAACAATCTAGAGGATTAGTGACGAATTCATTCGGAACATCCTCTGGATGTGAAATGATAAAGGCGACAACTTTCTCCTTTTTAGCAGCATATATTTGCATCTTGGGGACCTTGAAAACTCCTCGATAGATTTTGTTAAAATTTCTGAGGTTATGGAGTCTAATGCGATCTAGCTATCTAACTTGGTGAAATTTTTGGGAAAAATCGGTATCATACTTAATTTTGGGGTCAAACATGCAAAAAATGAATTTTTCCAAAAAAACAATTACGTTTAACGCACTCCTGTTCAATAACAGTTCATTGTACGAAAAAGTCGTCCATTGACCGAAAAATGTTTAAGATCTGACGGAAAAGACGGTATTTTTATATTTTTTCTATCTTTTACATAAAATCCACAATAACTGTTTAAAGTCGACGCTATCATCCAAAAACAATTTAACGTACCGTTTTGAATTCGTACCCATATTAAAGTAACCAATTCTTTACCAAATTATTGGTAGGTTTGGCACTTATCCATTAGGTCTGTGTCAAACTTTTGAGTGGCAAGTTCTGTGGATGAGCTCTACTGATAGAAATCCTCTAGATTGTTCCATTCTTTCCCGCGAAACCCCTAAAGGTGTCGCCACACTAGTAAATAGTACTACTCGATCAATATAACACGGGCGTATAATGCTACGCTCGGCGGTGCTCTTGTTCATGAAAATAGACTAAAGAAGATGCTGTGGACTGTCTTTCCTTTCCACGTTTTCCAGGCCTTGATGACAGATATACCTAAAATGTTGGCTAATGTATCATAGTTGTTTACAGTCAAGGTTTAAATCCTTACTTTGGCAGACCATAGTGCCAGATAGTTTATCAGTTGGCTTGATGGTTTTCTCTGGTTTCCTACACCATTCCAGATTTAGCCAGAGGCCTCGGTGACCGAGTGGTCTAAAGTGTGCGCTTATTGGTCACAGCGCCTCTCAGATCCTAGTCTGAGAAAATTTGTCAGTTTGCTTGCTGAAGGTCGGTGGTTTTCTCCAGGCACTCCGGTTTCCTCCACCATCCCAGAACTGACCTCAATAAGAGAAAGAAACTGGGGCGTAAAACTCCATTACTCCACTCCACTCCACTCCACTCAGATTTAGCCACTTCATTAAGTGTTATAGATTCTGTTGTTTTGACTGACAAGGTGAAAAGACAAGCTATACCAATTTTTGACTTACAGTTATTATATGCCCGGTTGATGGGGGCTTTATTGGTTGAGTGGTCTAAAGCTCACACAAGTTAAAGTGCCTCTCACCACCTAGGTTTGAATCCCACATAGGCAGATTGTAGTGTATGAAGGGTTGTTAGTTTGCTTGTCAGAGGTTGATGTTTTTTCTCTAATCACTCCAGTTTTGTCCATCACTCCAGAACTGACCACCTCTATATAAATGAAAGAATCTTGACTGGGGTGTAAAACACCATTACTCCATTCCACTTATGACTGAAAAATGGACAATATGCCCAATACTTTCATATCAAAGGCAAGTAACATCAAATATATTTCACGCTGTTCAAAGTTTATGTAGCTAAAAGGCAAATGTTAACCTACATGTATGTATGGTAATTGATACCTCCATAATACAAAGCTACACATCTCCCTATACAAGGTGTATTAAAAAGCAACTTGTACAGTAACTAAAAACATGCACATACATTGTATGTACTTGGCAATGACCTATGTTTCCATAAATTAAAAATTACTAGTAGCCAAATTTCAAAAAATTGTGAAAATATAGTCTTTTTTAAAGTATTTTCTCACAAATTTGCTAAAATATGTTACTTTTTGAAAGAATTTCTAAGAAATTAGTAGCCAATGGCGATTTTGGCTAACAAGAATGGAAACATAGAATGACTAACACAGCCAAGAACACAATATGTAATAATTTGTTAAAGAAAAAAAAAAAAACAAAACTAAAAAGATAAACACATATAAAGGCATACATGTATTTATAGAGATTTGTATTATGGAAGTGTCACAAATTTTCAGGAATGTGAATACTAGTATGTTATGACATGGCTATAACAAGAAAGATTGCAAAACAATAAAAGCAGGCCCAAGTGAGTGCTAGTTTAGGATAGACCATAATATACAAAAACAAAATGTTTGAGTGCACAGTAGTACAAGGCAGACTGTGATACACATTTGAACAACTCGGGTATACATGTATACAAATTAACTTTAAATTAATCCAGATAGATTTATCATTGCAAATAGCTACAAAATTGCAAATTTGTCGTAAAACAATGATTCAAAATTACCATATATGCTCCCATGTATTCTAAAGGACTTTGTAGTCAAGTGTTCTAAAGTGCAATGCTTACAGATGACGTTGCCAGAGTTTGAATCCCATTCTCACAAATCCTAGTGTAAGAAAGTTTATCACTTTGCTTTTCAAGGATTGGTAGTTTTCTGTGGGCACTTGTTTTCGCAAACATTCCATAACTTACAGCTTTGTTATACGTGCAGGTGATAGAATCCTGACCGAGATGTTCAGAACACCATTACTTCACTCAAGTACATAACTTTTTTGTTTCAATGATAAAGCATTAATTTTATCTTGGCCGATTACAATGTTCATAAAACTGCATCTAGGAGTTGGAATCTCACAAAAAGCATAATTTTTTGAATATCACTTCATATTAGTTGTTTTCAATAATTGATATCAGATTGATAACTTGATTCTTGCACTTATCTGTCTACAAGTACACAGCTGAATGCATTTGGCCACTAAAACACACTACAACAAAACATACAAAAGCACTTGATAGACTCACACTTACTGAATCATTGATGACAAAATGTAGATTACAAAAATCCATTCAAAGCCAGATTTTTCTGTGACAGGAGATAGATTTAGTTGAGTGGTTTTTGTGGTGATTTTTGCTGACATGGATGGTGAAGTAAGCACTGTAAATTACAATGACTGGTTATTTAAATAATTTGATTGATGTATTCTGCTTAGTGTCTGAGCTGGATGTTTTCTTGCACTGTAATTAACCCATTATCATGTAACATTATCATAACTTGTGGTTCATAGAAACAGTTCTTGTAATGTTAACCTCAGATGGTAATTGAAGACAGAAACAAGTTACAAAAATGCTTTCTCAGATATACTTAGTACATGTATGACAGTCCACACTTTCTCCTTTCAGTATACAACATCAATGGGGCAGAATCTATACTTTATTGTTGTTGTTATGTTGTTTGTATATAAACTTGTTGTCAAAATCTAATTTTATTTCCATAGTCACACTGATAATTGCAGACTTTTTTCAGCTGTAAGCTGTGGATCAGAAATTTACTTCAAACTCACTATCTCTTTTGATTATAATGATAGACTGACATATGTTTTGTGTTATACTTTTAACAACAATTTTTAAAAAATATATTTTACAACATGTCCTATAACCATATGATATAATCCTTCTATTAAACATCAGATGTCCATTGGCATTAAGAAATGAAAGTCTTTGGTGGAGACCTTAAAAACTGATGCCCCATGTTACGGCAGGCATTGCAAACTAAAGATCCCTCCCTGCACATTGTACTGAGCAACTGTAAAGGTTAAAAATTTCGGCCACTTCACCTATAGCTGGTGGCATCTCAATATAAGTGAAAAATTCTTGTCTAGGAAGTCAAACCCCATTCAATTAATCTATCATCCTTATTTTTCAACTGCTTTGCTGAAATATGATTAGTCTAAGAAAAGTTTTAAACATCAATGAGAAATCATTTTCTTACAAGAAATGTACTGATTAGTTTGGTTTCTCTACTTTACCAGGAAACGTTTTTTTTTTTTTTTTTTCAGGAAAATGAAAGCTTATACATGTACCACTTTTATATGCAATGAAAATAATACTTTAGTACCATCATCATAAGCAAATCATTTGTATTGCTGGTCAATGCCTTTGAGTTATTTCCCCTTAAGATAATGGATTTTCTCCCTTTACCATAATAGAACAAGAAGTCAAAGATACCAGTAATTTAATCACCTGGTTGATAGTCCTGCTACCTCAATACAATATCATAGTTGTTAATTATCTGAACCATTACCACTAAAGCAAATTTTATACTTAATTTGCAAAAAAATATTTTTTGCAATACACTTAAGATGGTGGTAAAATAGGATCTATATTTCCCTGGTCAATATGTGTAAAATATCAATATTTTGTTAAAACCAATGCCCCACCTGTCAAAATTTCTTCACAACAGTATTTTGCTGGTTATAAGAAAATGTTTGTCTGACAGCATAACTGATACATCAAAGTATTTTTTAATTAATGTCAGCATGCTCTTGATCTTTTACAACACTTCTCTAAGTTAAAACTCTTTCTTCTATATTTAATATGTTCTTGATATTTTTTTAAAAATAAAAAACATGTACCACAGAAAATTTTAACATGAAAAAATGTAATGTCTGATTATCACACACTGCTACGTTCTCCTTCATCCTTCTCACTAGTCTCAGCTGAATTCTCTGATAAATTCTTATATATTGTCATAGCCTGAAAATAATTTTAGAAAAAAAATTATTTTATAATTTATTCAATGCAATAAATTTCCATAAAGTGGCCATTTTATTTTTAGAAAGCTCCTTTACATTTGAAGATTCATGATTACTGACATTTACTTTAATATCAAGATTAGAAAATTCTGTCCTGCTTGTAATATCATTTGTTTAAAGTTTACAATTTCTTAAACATGTATTTTGTAATTAAAAAATTCAAAATATCTACATGTATTCAGATTAAGAATGAAACACTTTAAGAAGCATTTATACTCAATAATCACTTCCTAGGAAGCATTACATGCAAGGTATCTCTCATCCAAGCTTTTTATATGCAGATTGAGTACATTTCTGTTCCAATTGAAAAAATACTGATTTAATAACTAATAAATTGACAGTCCTTTAGGATTATTTGAAGGTCCAGGGAACAAGTGTTAGGGTTCAAACTTGAAGTATCTCACTTTTGTGGATTGACTCTTGTGGACCACAAGCGAGTAATGTTTTCCTTTCATAGGTCTCTACTGGTTGTCTGGGTACCAGTATAATGGACTGAGTGGTCTGTGATGGTTATATATCTACCTGAGCCACCATGCCCGTTACATCTCCAGCATTTGTTGGTATCATAATTGTGTTTCCTTTTTTAGCTAAGTTACCAAACTCTGATACATACTGCTGTGCAACATCATATGACACTGCATTTTTGCCATTCTGAAAAAAAAAAATCATTTGCATACAAGATAACTCTTTCACTATTGTAATTGAAACAAAATAACTGCTTACTAATACTAAAATGTATCTACTTAAAAGAGGATTTGGTTTTACATGTCACCTAGGACCTTACTTAATTATAAACAGGTTCACCTAGTATAGTTTGACGAGTTTAAGCTAGTATACGGTATGTACTATGAAATGATGTTATGATGATGATGATGATGATAATAATGATGATAAAAAAATTTTAGCATAAACATTTAGGTAAGCATATCATGTGCTGGTAAATCCAATTTTGGACAAATAAAATGACAAGTGGAAACCAAACAATGACAAGAGTTATCAACGGTATTGGAGAAAACAATCAATGTTTCATTGTATATCAATATTTATATTACCTGTTTTGATATTGCTTTTGCTACAACTTCTAATGACTCTGCTTTTGCTTTAGCTACAGCTAATATTGCTTCTGCTTCACCTGTAATACATCATTTGTTAAAATTCCAGAACCAAATCAATTCATTTAGGGAACATTCAAGATAAGCCATTCAATTGACCCTTTAAGGTCACCTAAGGGCATGAACCATGAATTTTTGTTGACATTACATACTTGGTAAGGTTAAGTGGATAGATACTGTATGTATATTTGAACCTTTTCAGTGGTTCTCATTTAGTGGAAAGGAGCTGTTAAAATGTTAAATGGCCAGTGAAACTTAGCATGAAAGTCAAAAACTACCATTTTTACAATTCTGGAAGACATTCAATTACTGATGCAGAAAAAAAGTGACAAGAACAACAATATCACCAGTGATAAATGCTACCAGGGACTCTGATACATATTTTGACACAGACATTACATGTGTGACTAAACCCTTTTGAATTTGTGCAGGTGGGTTTGAAGTTCAATTTTGACTGGTTTTCAGTTTAATCAGATCAGGGGTTCCGTTTACAAGAATTTACATGCAGTTTAAATATCTTACCAAGAGCTATATTAATTTGTTCTGCTTTATGGGCTTCTGAATCCAGAATTTTGGCCCTCTTTTTACCCTCGGCAACATTTATAGCAGATTCTCTAGCACCTGGAAAAAAAAATAGAAATGCAGTTATAAAGCAAAAATACTAAAACATCTCATAAAAGAAAACAAAGCATGACAGTTAAATAGGTTAGTTTACTTGGTCACTATTATGTCATTTGATATGACTATCTTGACATGACAGTTACATGGGTTAGCTCACTTGGTCACTATTATGTCATTTGATATGACTATCTTGAAAAATATATGTTAGCTTCTATAGGAAACAGTATGACAATGACACTACATGTATATAACAAATTTTATGTCATACTATTGCTAAGTAACTAAATGTATATGTATTTTTATCTTCAAATTACATAGTTGTTTACCTATCTCAGGTGTATGAGAAGGTGCACTAGAAATCTGTACCAGTACATTTTTTAAAGATCAAGGCACAATTGTGGCATTTCCTTGAATAATTGTGGACCTTATTCAAAGTAAAATTGTTGAAAATGCATATTATTTAATTTAAGACCAGTAATAGCCACAATTATTTCACTTATACTAAGACATAACCAGCTATAGGTAAACTTGCAGAATTTTATACCTTTGCAGTGACCATAAGACAATGAATAGTAAGTTTTATTTTAGTTTTAGTCACTCCTACAGTTACACCTGAATTATCACACCATGGTTGTTCTTTATATTTGCCAAATGCTATCACATATTTAGTCTTAAGTATAGCCAGGGTTGGAATCAAACGTGGCCTCCCCATAAAAAGTGAACTCCACCAAATAAGCTTATAAAATGGTAAAAATAAAAGAGAACATACCCTCTGATTCTAAAACAGCAGCTCTTTTTTTTCTTTCTGCTTCTACCTGCATTTGCATAGCTTCTTGTACTCGATCTGGTAGCCTCATATCCCCTAAAAAATAAACGTATTGGTATGTGTATTACTGTTTACCAGTACATGTAATATCTCCCAAAAACAAGATAAAATATCCTGACAAGGGTTTTTGAAAGTACATGTATAATATTTAGACTGCAAAAAAACCACACCCTTTTTTACACATCATTTTTAACATTGGGGGGATATTGGCAGAGGCAACAATACTCAATATTGCCCTCAGTCAAGACAACAATCTTAGTGGCAAAGGGGTCTAAAGCATCTTACTAATTACACTGCTTCTTATCATCTAGGACTGAATCTTACCGAGGTGACAGATCCAAATGAGATGAAGTTTGGCAGTTAGTTTTTTAACCGTTTTTCTTTGGACAATCATGTTTCCTCAACCATCCTGATATAAGTGACAGAATTCTGACTGAGCCTTTAAACAGAATTACTTCCCTCAACTCTCTCAATTAAGACATTATCTATTGTATATAATGCAACTGTGGATTACTTACTGATTTCATATCTTAAACATGTGA
Source organism: Tegillarca granosa (assembly GCA_029721355.1). NCBI lineage: Eukaryota > Metazoa > Mollusca > Bivalvia > Arcoida > Arcidae > Tegillarca > Tegillarca granosa. The sequence goes on from CM056600.1 coordinate 11,865,861, forward strand.
TTCCCCAAACTTCTGCAGCTTTATTTAAAGCATCTGAAAGATTAGAGCATAATTTTATAAAAGATATCATGCTTTATGTATATCAATGCATTCAATTATGTATTTAAGATAATATATACATAAAAGTTTGTGTTAAAAGTGTTTGACACTCAATAGCCACATGGCACCTCAATAAAAGGACAAATGGGCTTAAATCCCTCATCCGAACCTTGGGGTAACTTACTGAGCTGTAATAACTAAGTTTTTCTGCACAATCTAATCTTTAATTCTAAACTTCTTTTAGGTCAGTTGACCTTTGTATTTGTCATATTCATTACTACAGTATTTCTGATTAGACAGAAGGAAAAAAATGAATCCAGATGGATATGGCTATTGAATAGGGATATATTTTTCCTTCCAAAACTAATGATCATTGCCTGATAATTCTAAGGAATTCATTATCTTTAATAAAAAAAAATTCAAACCTCTCAAAATACATAGTAATCCTTTTTTTGTTTTTAATATCAAGTTTGCTGTTTATTCATTTTATGAGCAATTTTTAACCATCTTAATATCAATCCTAACATGTCACGTTAAAAATGTAGAAAGTCTTGTTTGTCTACATAAATTTTTCAATATACTCATATACAAAGTAACTAAAATTTAAAACCCTAATTTTACCCTAAAATCTGTTTGATTTCCTCTATTTCTAGAAAAAGGTAGTTTTCCACAAAACCTAAATTAATGAGAATACATGCAGATATGGTACCTACTTTGGCTTCAAAACAGCAGTGAGATTTAAAGACAAACCTTCTCATTAACAGATAGACAGACAGACAGACAAATAAAATGAAATCTAGTACATGTATTGATATGAACTGCTTTATGCCTAGAGGTTCAATTTGTCTTAAAAGTATTTTGTATTTTGTACAAGGTATACAAAAAAAGTTGATAAATGAATGAATCGATCAATGAATGAATGAGTGAATGAATGAATGAATGAATGAATGAATGAATGAATGAATGAATGAATGAATGAATGAATCAATCAATCAATCAATAGATAGATGAACATTCAGACAGATAGACAGATGAAAGGATGGACAGAGATAGATGGATAAGATTTTGACTTTTGACCCCCATGTTAAGCCAATATACAACCCTGCAAAAGTTACAATACCTTAACTATGTCAACCATAAATAAAGCTTAACCTACCTACAATATTAATGTTTAAAATTTCTCTCTCTTTAAATACTGTATCTAGGGTTATTTTACCAATTTCTGATCTCATGGTGGTTTGAGCTAGTTGTGTTATAGCATATTCAGCATCTTCTACTCCATAACTTGCCTAAAATATAAAATAGCAATTTATAAACTTAAAAAAGGTAACACCCCTTACTTCCCAAATATACAGATGAATAAAGAAGTGCAAGATTGTTTTTCTGAACAAGTCTATCAACAAAAAGATCTCTGACAAGGTTTGCAGTATTGGCAAGAAATAATGTTGATTTTCTACAAAGTACAGAAAATGAAAATGGTTTAAATTATTTGCCTGATAGTGAGAACTGATAATAAAGAACATTTGTTAATACATGTAATTAGAATCCGGACAGCTTTATTTCTGGAATTGTTGACTGCAATGATAACTATTTAAATTTTCTTGTATTTGCAATTTCATTTAGGGATATTTTCATGTTTATGATGCAAATAATGACATTATTTACATTGAAACATATGAGCATTGTTGTAGCTGAATTCTGCAAAAGCAATCTTGAAATAAAATTTTCCAAATGTTACTTATTAAATGTGTTGACATTTCATATTCTCATGATCATGTCCTTCATTGAATCTTAGTTTAAAACTAAGATACATGTAACAAAAGAAAGATTTTTATTAATTTATTAATTTATTTTTCTTTTATAGTAGCATAACATTTGCATAACATTTAACAGTGGGTGCCCTAAAATGGCAATAAAAAACTTCAGGTAGGCCAAAAAAATTGAATTATTTTTTTATGGCCTGATGTGACATTTTTTACAAGGCAATATCCTGAGAGAGACTGATCCAGTTTACTCTGACTCTATTCCTACATTCAAGGCCTGAATGGAAAGCAAGCCAAAACTTATATACAGCAAATATTTCTTTAAGTAGCAAGAATATTGTATAGTGTCATGTTTATCATCTGGGTTTCAAACCAATGACCCAATAAATCATGTGTCTCCTGCCTTAATCTTACCTTGTATGGATCAAACACTCTTAAGTACAAAACACCATCTAACTGAAGTGTTACATTATCTAAAATAAAAGCAAAATCATTTAGTTATTAATAAAATTTTATTTAAAACTAAAATTAAAATCACTTAGTTTGTTAAAGAAAACTTTATTTAAAACTAAGATTAAAATCACTTAGTTGTTAATAAAATTTATTCAAATCTAAAATTAAAATAATTTCATTTGTTAATAAAATTTTATTCAAAACTAAAATTTAAATCATTTAGCTGTTAATAAAATTTTATTCAATACTAAAATTTAAATCACTTGTTGTAAATAAAATTTTATCTAAAAACAAAAAACTACAAAACACATTTGAATTAGACTTAGTTATAAATGTATTCACTTTAAACTGAATCAGAATACATAATAAGCTTCAATTTCAAGACTGGAACATGACAATTTGTATGTCTGAATCTGGAGCATGACCATTTATATGTCTGAATCTGGAGCATGACCATTTATATGTCTGAATCTGGAGCATGACCATTTATATGTCTGAATCTGGAGCATGGTCATTTATATGTCTGAATCTGGAGCATGACCATTTATATGTCTGAATCTGGAGCATGACCATTTGTATGTCTGAATCTGGAGCATGACCATTTATATGTCTGAATCTGGAGCATGACCATTTATATGTCTGAATCTGGAGCATGACCATTTATATGTCTGAACCTGGAGCATGACCATTTATATGTCTGAATCTGGAGCATGACCATTTATATGTCTGAATCTGGAGCATGACCATTTATATGTCTGAATCTGGAGCATGACCATTTATATGTCTGAATCTGGAGCATGACCATTTATATGTCTGAATCTGGAGCATGACCATTTATATGTCTGAATCTGGAGCATGACCATTTATATGTCTGAATCTGGAGCATGACCATTTATATGTCTGAACCTGGAGCATGACCATTTATATGTCTGAATCTGGAGCATGACCATTTATATGTCTGAACCTGGAGCATTACCATTTATATGTCTGAATCTGGAGCATGACCATTTATATGTCTGAATCTGGAGCATGACCATTTATATGTCTGAATCTGGAGCATGACCATTTATATGTCTGAATCTGGAGCATGACCATTTATATGTCTGAATCTGGAGCATGACCATTTATATGTCTGAACCTGGAGCATGACCATTTATATGTCTGAACCTGGAGCATGACCATTTATATGTCTGAATCTGGAGCATGACCATTTATATGTCTGAACCTGGAGCATGACCATTTATATGTCTGAACCTGGAGCATGACCATTTATATGTCTGAATCTGGAGCATGACCATTTATATGTCTGAACCTGGAGCATGACCATTTATATGTCTGAATCTGGAGCATGACCATTTATATGTCTGAATCTGGAGCATGACCATTTATATGTCTGAATCTGGAGCATGACCATTTATATGTCTGAATCTGGAGCATGACCATTTATATGTCTGAATCTGGAGCATGACCATTTATATGTCTGAATCTGGAGCATGACCATTTATATGTCTGAATCTGGAGCATGACCATTTATGTCTGAATCTGGAGCATGACCATTTATATGTCTGAATCTGGAGCATGACCATTTATATGTCTGAATCTGGAGCATGACCATTTATATGTCTGAACCTGGAGCATGACCATTTATATGTCTGAATCTGGAGCATGACCATTTATATGTCTGAATCTGGAGCATGACCATTTATATGTCTGAACCTGGAGCATGACCATTTATATGTCTGAATCTGGAGCATGACCATTTATATGTCTGAACCTGGAGCATGACCATTTATATGTCTGAATCTGGAGCATGACCATTTATATGTCTGAACCTGGAGCATGACCATTTATATGTCTGAATCTGGAGCATGACCATTTATATGTCTGAACCTGGAGCATGACCATTTATATGTCTGAATCTGGAGCATGACCATTTATATGTCTGAATCTGGAGCAAGACCATTTATATGTCTGAGTCTGGAGCATGACCATTTATATGTCTGAATCTGGAGCATGACCATTTATATGTCTGAATCTGGAGCATGACCATTTATATGTCTGAACCTGGAGCATTACCATTTATATGTCTGAATCTGGAGCATGACCATTTATATGTCTGAACCTGGAGCATGACCATTTATATGTCTGAATCTGGAGCATGACCATTTATATGTCTGAATCTGGAGCATGACCATTTATATGTCTGAATCTGGAGCATGACCATTTATATGTCTGAATCTGGAGCATGACCATTTATATGTCTGAATCTGGAGCATGACCATTTATATGTCTGAATCTGGAGCATGACCATTTATATGTCTGAATCTGGAGCATGACCATTTATATGTCTGAATCTGGAGCATGACCATTTATATGTCTGAATCTGGGGCATGACCATTTATATGTCTGAATCTGGAGCATGACCATTTATATGTCTGAATCTGGAGCATGACCATTTATATGTCTGAATCTGGAGCATGACCATTTATATGTCTGAATCTGGAGCATGACCATTTATATGTCTGAATCTGGAGCATGACCATTTATATGTCTGAACCTGGAGCATGACCATTTATATGTCTGAATCTGGAGCATGACCATTTATATGTCTGAATCTGGAGCATGACCATTTATATGTCTGAATCTGGAGCATGACCATTTATATGTCTGAACCTGGAGCATGACCATTTATATGTCTGAATCTGGAGCATGACCATTTATATGTCTGAATCTGGAGCATGACCATTTATATGTCTGAACCTGGAGCATGACCATTTATATGTCTGAATCTGGAGCATGACCATTTATATGTCTGAACCTGGAGCATGACCATTTATATGTCTGAATCTGGAGCATGACCATTTATATGTCTGAACCTGGAGCATGACCATTTATATGTCTGAATCTGGAGCATGACCATTTATATGTCTGAATCTGGAGCATGACCATTTATATGTCTGAATCTGGAGCATGACCATTTATATGTCTGAACCTGGAGCATGACCATTTATATGTCTGAATCTGGAGCATGACCATTTATATGTCTGAATCTGGAGCATGACCATTTATATGTCTGAATCTGGAGCATGACCATTTATATGTCTGAATCTGGAGCATGACCATTTATATGTCTGAACCTGGAGCATGACCATTTATATGTCTGAATCTGGAGCATGACCATTTATATGTCTGAATCTGGAGCATGACCATTTATATGTCTGAATCTGGAGCATGACCATTTATATGTCTGAATCTGGAGCATGACCATTTATATGTCTGAATCTGGAGCATGACCATTTATATGTCTGAATCTGGAGCATGACCATTTATATGTCTGAATCTGGAGCATGACCATTTATATGTCTGAATCTGGAGCATGACCATTTATATGTCTGAATCTGGAGCATGACCATTTATATGTCTGAATCTGGAGCATGACCATTTATATGTCTGAACCTGGAGCATGACCATTTATATGTCTGAACCTGGAGCATGACCATTTATATGTCTGAATCTGGAGCATGACCATTTATATGTCTAAATCTGTTTCACTGTTACATGGTCAGAACACAGCTATTGCTGCAGTGTACATGTATTTTGTAACATGACTTGATGATTTTATTTCATTTACCCAGTATTTTTGCACTATGATTATGTTTATAAACATTATGCAAAGTTTGAAAATTCCAGCTTTATGTACCCATATCAACAAATGGACAAACAGATGGCCGAGTCAAGTGGATACCAGACCTAGTTTGAGTTCCCTGTTAACAATAGCTGGTTTCATGGTAATTCAAATCATTTTATACTCCGGTCAATATTATTAAACTTTATGGAGGCAGATATTTGTGAAATGGTGGAGGAATTTGGGGTACCCTTTGCAAGCCATCAGCTTTTGAAAGGTGACAAATTAGGATCTGTCTTAAGTGGGAATAAAACCTAGGTGGTTAGAGGAATTCTGACCAATGACCAGTGATTTAAATTACTGGACCATTAAGGTTAGGTACTGAGAGTGTGACAAAATGAGGTGACACTAACTTTTTAATTACCTGTAAAAAGAGCTCTATATTGCATAAAAAATCACTTTTTACACACATACCTATTGAAATTGCTGCTTGCTGGGGTATATCAATGGCTATTTCTTTTAAACTTTGTATATAACTTATTCTATCTATTATAGGCATCAAAATATTCAATCCCTGAAATTAAATCAAAGTAATGAAAGTAATGAAATAAAAAAAAGTGATAGATATATACAATTTTTATGGGTTTTTTTAACATGTCCAGCAGTGGACCTAAAGGGAAGATGATTAGCTGAAAAGTCTTGAATCTGATCTTTGACATTTGGTGTTACAGTCAAACCTGCCTTAAAGGCCACTTCTCTATAAGGGCCACCTGCTTATAAAGGCCAAAAAAAATTCTATCCCAAATGCTCTTTATTCATATTATTTGAACTTGTATAAAAAGGCCACTTTTATTGATTCCCATGGGTGGGCTCTATAGACAGGTTTGACTGTATTTAAATTATAATATTGATAAATAATGATAACATAGACCATAGGCTAAACCTTTACTCATTTTGATAACAAATTAAGAACTAGTTCTATTAACTTAACCTAAATCTACAGGTTATTAAAATTCTACACTTGAAATTAAATTCTTTATTACAATGTACTTATCTTCAAAAATAAGTAAAACAATAATAACAAAAACTCAGCAAAGCAGCACATTATTGGTGGAGTATTCAATCTAGAAATGTAACTGTTGTGGTCATCCTGGCTCAGACTGCCTTGAAAAAACTAGTACCACCATAAAAGACTGAAAAACTGAAAATCATGTAATAAATAAAACTTACAGCTGACAGTGTTTTGTGGAATTTACCAAATCTCTCAATTATCCAGGCTTCTTGTTGTGGTACAAATACTACAACAGTGTTCAATTTACTCTCACTAAGTGCTCTTATCTGTTGTCTCTGTGAAGTTTGTAAAAGTTTCTGAAATAAAAAGAATAAAAATGTTACATAGTAAGTTAAGCTTTTTAAATCATGTTCTCATCATTAAATATATCAGAAATAGTTGATTTCAAAACTTAATTTAAAAAAAAAATCAAATTTTGCAATACAGCATTGCAAATAATATGCCAGTATTATAATATAACAAACTGACAAATGTCACTTTTCTTAATATATGTTTGTGTATATAAAATGAGGTCTTTATATTTACAATTTTCAGGGAAACAACAAATAAATTGCTCCCTTGTAGAACTTAATCATTTGTTAAGAAAAATAATTAACCTCTTACATGTTTAGTTTATTGAGGTAGAGCATTCTTATTCTAATTCAGCATACACAGAGAGGGTTTTGTTTACACATGTCTTCCAGTATGTAAATAACAATAATCATTTTTCTGCTTTTAAAAAAAAAAGTGAAAGTAAATGTACACAGGATTAACATGACTGGAAATAGACAAGGTTGATAAATTAGCTAAGCAGATTGCATTATCAGTTTCTCTTGATAGCCCAATATAAATACCATAAATAACCCTACCCATCATAGCCCTAGCAGTCATAATTGGAGTATTCGGAAATCCCTCTAACCCTTACAAACATTTTACTTGAAGCGAAATGAAATACCCTTCCGACACCAGTATGTTGGTATCGCAATATTTAGGGTTTTTGATACAGAAATACACAGCCATCAGACATAAAAGTGTGTTAGGATCAGAGGAAATTCAGACTATAACTGGAGCTGCTTGCAATTTGAGTATTAAGGAAAAACAGAATGTGTACAGTCCCAACATGAGTTGAGTAATGGTGGTTTACATCCCAGTCAAGATTCTTTCACTTATATTGTGGCAGTACCTGAAGAAAACCAACATTTGGCAAATGAACTCACAAAATAGCTCACATTAGGATCTGTCCAAGCAGGATTCGAACCTAGGTGGTGACAAGCAATGTGATCTGCAAGTGAATACTCCGTCTGAACTTGAAGGACAATAAATAGATACTGGTAGCTGTCTAGCTGAATGACCGTACAGATGCTAATGTATGAATTGTGTGTTACAAGTAAAATATCTGTAACTATAAGTCACTGAAAGAACCTAACACACCTAAATTCTAATCAAATAGAATTAATTATTAGAATATTACTGTTAGATAACATCTATGTGTTACATCAGAAAACATTGAAGTGTTTGATTTGTGGTTAAGAACTCTTACAAAAAATTACGAATTCGTATTCCTATAAAACAGAACTACAGAATTATTTTTTTTAATCTAGCAATACCTGACATTGTCTTAAAATCCCTGGTCTGATTGTTCGGAACATTTTAATTAAGTTAATCCTTCAGATCCAACCTGCCTGTTTACTTCCACATGTGTTTTATAGAATAAAATATTGGTGGCATCTGATTGGATAAAACATTAGGGATTCCCTTTTAACCTGTCATGGAATTCCCCGGAAATCGAAATATTTTAGCTAGCAACAATTGGTAAATGAATGCTCCCTTTGTGATCAGTTAAACGTTTAGGAGTAAGGTTTACATGGTTAATTACCTATGAGCATCTTTAACCAAGATTGGTTTCACGCTGAACTTGCCCCTACACATCTTTTGTGATTTGTTTACTTATTAAAGCTGTAGGGGCATCACAATATGGAAGAAAGGTCAAAACGTTACGAGAAAATTGAGTTTCTAGGAGAAGGACAGGTAAACAACTGCTTAACAATACCTTAAACGTGTTAGTTTGGTTCTAATGTAACTCATTTGATTTTAGTCTCTGGCGGGTACGAGTTATTAAGTAAACTATTTAATATAAAAACGGACATTCTTATGATGGGAAATATGTATGTATGTCTTTTTATGAGACATATTAAAAATCCCATGAAGCCAAAATGTCCATGGAGGTCAAATAATTTTGATAGGTGTTGCAGTATTATAGCCAGATAGCCCAGCCCTCAAAGTGGGTTTTAAAGACAATTGGCCAACTGGCTACCATTTTAAATTTTCAGGTGGCCAACTGCAATTCCAGGTAACCAAGTACTTATTTTAGGTCGCCAAGCAAAAAAAAAGTATTATTATTATAAAGAAATTTAAGCTTTTTATAATGTTTGTTAAACAAATGAAAGAAATTTAAACGGTGTTGTGTTGTTGTTGTCTATTTATTTGATCATCATGAGAGATGCAACGGATTCTTTTGATATTTTTTCCGCCGTTAACTCCGGGTCTGGCGTACTTTTTCTTTTAAGAAATTTCGTTAAAGCTGCATTAAGTTTTTAAATTTTTTGAATTTTTTTTGATTTTCTAAAAATATATTTAAAAAAAAAAAAAAAAACACAGATATCTTCTAACCACGATCCGTGACATTCATTTTCTAAAATTTCATTCCTTTTAGCTGTAAATAAACGGAATCCTCTGACCGGTTGGTCAGTGTTTTACGATGGTAATTATGAGCTTGGAGTATGTGCACGGATGTACGGAAAATCCTAGAATCGAAGGTGAAACACGACAGTTTGCATTAATTGTCCTTCATTAATATCCAGATGTATTTGAAATGGTGTTATATATCCCTAAGTCACAAATGACAAATTCAACGAAGTTCTGTGTTTAATTTATCGTATTTCACCGTTTTGAAAGTTGTGTTTAAATGACCCAGGTTTTGATGACGTAATATAAGATCCCAAATGCTGGATCTCGCTGGGTAAATACTGTAATTTCTGTATTTATTCGAGCTTTTATCGTTGAACAAAATATAACATTGTTCATTAGGAACATCATTAATTAGATTAGCACCGTTTTAATTTTTTCTTTGGACAACTTAATGCAGCTTTTAACTGAAGTTGAGACATGATCATGAAAATGACCTATCGTCCTCTAGCTCACACATACGCTTGACAGTGACAATAAAAATGCCAATGATGAGTCAAGCACACAAATGACTTTGACTATTAAACTCTGAAGGGAAAACGATACAGGGGAGTTTGCACTTGAAACGGAATTGCGACTCGCTTCATTATCACACATACGCTTCAGAGTAACATAAAGAATACAGTAATTGTAAAGCGCAAAAATGGCTTGACTAAAATCTGAAGCGGACATGATACAGATCTCATAAATTCCAATTTCTGGTCGCCGCTGATTAAATGAGAAGTGGACAAGCTGGCGACCGTTTTGAGATTTAAACTCGCCAAACACAATTCTAGGTCGATTTGGCGACCATTTTAGTCGACAAAATTGAGGGCTGTAGCCAGGACTAATAAAAAGTCCCTGGGACAAGAAATCTGAAAATAATCACAAGGGGTAGGGGTAATTAATATAAAGCAACATAAAGCGGTTTTATATATATATAGCCTTTATAATTAGATAATTAAATTAATTAGATATAATTGCGTACAAGCAGATTTACAATGGAAATGGGAAGCCATGCACCGACGAATAGAACTAATCACCAATTTAATAAAAAGGTCTAAATCTACTTGTCCTGCCATTCTAGGGCCGATCGTTTTACACTGGGATGAGGAGTCCACATCAAACCAGAGATTTTTTTGCATATTTCGGGAGTTATAAATGCAAAAATAAACCATACCGAGATAAGTTTGGATAATTTGGTAATAGGAACAGATGAGGAAAAAGCTCTTATCAAGGCTTTAAAATCAGCCTTTCCCTGGGTTAATATGACGTTATGCACTAGGCATATTGAAAATAACGTTTAATATCATCTTCTCGTAAAATCGGCATGTCAGGTGTGGAAATTAGGCCTATTACGGACAACTTGTTTGGGGACAATGCTTTATCTAATTCCAATACACTTTTAGATTTTGATCTTAAAACTTCTGAATTTTGGATTCGAAACAAGACAGGTTTGTGGGAAAGTTTCAACTTCCTAGAAAAATAATACTGAACTGCGAGTCGATAAATCATTCATTAAAAGCTGCTATAAAATGGAAACCTCAAAGGTGTCCGGATTTGATAAAGTTTTAGAAAGGGAGGTTAAATTAAAGGAAAATTTGAAAATAGCGATTCAGGGCATTGGGGAATTCGAACTCGCTCCTAAATTTCAGTACCTAAAAATTAAAGAAACTGTTTGGGAACAGAAATCGGAACATGAGAAAGATAGCATACTTAAAAAAAAATTATGAATTCAAGCATTCAAACTAAAAACTGGTCACATCAACCGATGGTCTATTACAAGTCCCTAAAACAAGGGCCATTGCCACTAAACCGGGTCAGAAACGAAAAGCTCGATCCAAAAAAAGAATTCGCGACCCAAAATAGCTAAGATTTAAAAGTTTATTATTTATTGTATTGTAACTTCTTAGTCAGGGTGCTGTGCTTGTAGCACACGTACAAATGTACGCCACCCGACTTTATTATTTTTTATTTATTTTATCTGTTACCATAAGGCCATCTGTCGTATTCAGTACTTATTTTTATTTTAACATACTGGTCCGAGTGCTGTGCCTGTAGCAAACGCACATATGTGCGAAACCCGACTTTTTCTTGATAATCTTTATGTATATATTGTGTCATACTTTTTGTATATTATGTAAATATTTTGGTCCCCGGGACTAGTTTCACTAGTTTAATAACTTTAGTTAAGTATTAAAAGAGGCCGAAACTTTTTCTGGTGCTGCCAGACTGAACAGTAAAAAAAAATTATAAAATTAAATAAATTTTCTTTTTTTTAAAAAAGGGAAGCCTGTGAAAAACTTTATTTATTATTATTTTTTTATAATTTTAATTATTAAAAAACAGAAACGAAAAGCATAAGAAAATGATAAAGCAAAATTATTACTTTTATTATTATTATAATTTTTATTAATATTATTTTAATTATTATTATAAATTTAGTGCACATTATTAACTATTTACGGCATTTAGGAAAGTCTTAAAGGAAAAAAGGTGTTCCATCTTTCGGTAGTTCATTCATAAGGAAACACGAACTGAGCATGCGCACTTAAGGAAATATGGCGGCTCGGCAAATATTGTAATATCGATAAAAAAATGAGTATAAAGCGCCTATTTCTTCTATAAAGTTGATTGGAATTTATTTTAAACAGTGTTATATGTTGTTAGAAACCATTATTCAACGGAAAAACCCCAAAACAAGGAAAATAAAACCGCTTTATATTGCTTTATGTTGCTTTATATTAATTACCCCTATCGATCACAAGTAATATAAAGAAAAGGTTATCATCTCAGTTTCGTCTCATTTTCCAAACTCTCACATTTAAATGATTTTGAAAGACATCATTCATCTATTGATTGAGGTTAGAATTTTTTCTATGGAACCTTTAATATTTTTCAGTCCAGCATGAAATAAGTGGAAACAATTACACACTGATCCCTAAACTTTGAATTTTCTGTGGTCACATGTTGAATTTCAGTGTAAATGTTTCCTATCATTTTACTGAAAAAAAATAAAGGTCAAATAGAAAAATATTCTAACCTCATGCCTCATAATGAGAGTTGTCTGTCGTAAGTCAGACATAAAGCACATAAATCAAAATCAAAAATGGTTATATTAAATCCATACAAGACATTTTAAAGAGTAAGGAAAAGGATAAATGAGGAGTAAAATGAAATATCTTCAATATCGACCCCTCCCATAGGTCAGTGCACAAGGGTCCCTTTTAGATTAAATGCTGTTAATATTTTAGATTCTAAGATATCTTACAAGTCTAAAGGACTCTCCTCTATAAATGCCTGGTTATAGAAGAAACCAATGGGTTGTCCTCTTTTATCCCACTCCATTAAGGTATTGTTATTTCACACACCAAATTTTGTTGGAATCATTCTAGCAGATTTGGAGTTGATAGAGTGACAGAGCAGCAGACAGTGGTAATCAAAAATAGGTAATAGGTAAAATGAATAACATAAAAAAGATTAGCCAGTGATACATGTCGGCTTATACAAATCAAACCCGAACAATGTAACATCTGAACTGAGTGTGTTAGTTTTGTTCAGATGCATGATATTAATTTCTTAGCTTCAAAATATGTTTAAATGGAAGCACAAAAAGAATTGTGAAAATGATTTTTAACATTTTGATAATGTGAGATATTTATTTTGAATATTTCAGTATGCTACTGTTTATAAAGCTAAAGACACCCAAACAGGGAATATCGTAGCAGTAAAAAAGGTACTCTCTCTCTCTCTCTCTCTCTCTCTCTCTCTCTCTCTCTTTCACTTTGTATTGTTTATTTTGACATGCAAAGGTGCAACACAAACTATAGACACTGTTTCAAAACAGTTCAGTTGGTAAATATTTGAAAGGTCAAGATCATACAAGTTACTTAAATATAAAATACACTAACTGCTCTATTCTATTGATCAATTTTTAAGTTATAACTGTTTTGTCAGTTTATAATCTCTGTACTGATTTAAATTTAATATTGAGAGATATGAAATCACAAGTCTCATTATCGTTTGAGACTTAGTAGTACAAAATGTACACAGTTCCCTTATTAAAAGTAAGTTATTTCCAGATCTAAATGAATTTAACATTTATTTGTAGATAAAAGTAGGATCTAGGGAAGAAGCAGCATGTGGAATAGATAGAACAGCCCTGAGAGAAATAAAGCTGTTACAAGAATTATCACATCAAAATATTATTGGTGTAAGTAAATGAACTTGACATAGAATTAAAAGACAATTTGAAGTACTAGTTACCTGACTTGTAAGCTGATAATACATGTATATACACTTATTTAAGGCTGCATTCGTATATATACCTATGCAGAATGGAAAGAAAATAAGAAGTTTTTATAAAAAAAGACAGTGTACTTCTTGTTAAATCAAGGATTGAGTTCTAAATTATTTATGAATTGACAATTTTTGCCAAAAAAGTGAATTTTATTTTAATTTGAATTTAGATCACTTCATCTTATCAAGCTTAAACTTGTACCCAAGTGTAACTGACGGTCATTTTTTAGACATGTGTATGGCATGTATTGTCTATCATAAGCATTACTGATCATTAATCGCAAGAATTAAATGCAATTGTTCAATTAAACAGTAATTATAATCCCAGGTGAACCAGAAACTGAGCTGCACATGTGTAGTGATACTCAGTTAAAAGATGAAAAGAATTCTGCTGACCACGATTACTATCATAAAACTTAAAAAAAAAAACGGCATCTGAATATTTATTTAATATATTTATAGCCTAGTCGGGAAATAAAAAAGAAATTTTGTAATAAAGGTTCACAGAGAAAGTTTACGCCTTATTCATATTTCATTTCTTGAAATTATATGAACCTGTTCCGTTTCGTTTTCTTTAAAATTCTGTAAAATCATAAAACAAAGTGCTCCCTCTGGTTGGCTGTCTTATTTATTACTATGCATTTGATTCCGTACCCGATAGTATTAAATTTTTATTTTTTAATGAAATAAAATTATTTGTTTTTCTGGAATTATTAGTGATAAGTCATGACATTGTCAATTAAAAACTGACAGTGATAAAACACTTTCAATAAGTAATATGATACTGTTATGTCTTTGGATAATGTACAGTGGATTGAAGTTTGAAGTTTCAAATTCACTCATTTGATTATTCGAACCCCCCCCCCCCAATTATTCGAACCTAAAATGAAGACCCTTCAACTTGGAATAATCGAAGTTTGACTGTATATTTGTTACCCTTCATTGTTATTTAGTGTGTCTATTCCCTAGGCTTCTCGATGATAATTTGAGAACTGATCAAAGGTTGATTGTTTGAACATTGTTTTACATCATATCAGTAATTTTCAGCTAATCATGACAAAGCTTTTTTTATCTTTTATTAATCTCAAGGATTAATCATTACATATCACTCAGTCTATTATACTGATACTGAGTCAACCAGTAAAGGGGTACAACAAGAAAAAATCTTTCTCACTTCCAGTTAACAGTGGTTAAACCAACAGTAGTGAGATATCTTGAATTTGAAGGCTACTGTCTTAACTACTTTGCTAACCAATCAGAAGATTATTTTGATACAGTGCATAATTGTTAAGAACTATAACAGTTCAAGTTTTTTCTCATTGCAATACTTTTTATAGTATTCAAAAAATAACAAAAATTAAAATGGATCGATTTTTTTTTTAAATAGCAAATTCAATAATTGAACTTATTTATAAACTAATAAAGAATAGTATGTATATTTTTTTATTTACAGCTACTAGATGTATTTGGTCAAAGATCAAATGTAAGTCTTGTGTTTGACTTTATGGAAACAGATTTAGAGGTATATTTTTATTAACTTTATTTGATTGTTCAATTTATACTCTTTACATTCCACTTTCACAGCAGATCCGATTTTAGCACTGTTTATGTGTTGATTGGAAGTTCATTAATCTTGTGTTTGTAGGTAACTTTCAAAACTCCAAAGTACCAATAAAATTACGTTAAAAACCACTTCTGATGTTATAAAGCCAATTTTTTGCAAATTTTTAATACCAGTATTTCCAAGAATGCCGTTGCTTTTGAAAACTTGTAATGTAAGGACAGTGTTTTTAACTGCACAAATCATTAAAGATTTGTCACACTTAAAATGCTAAAATAATTATTAGCTCAAAATATTTTTTCTGTCTGATTCATAGATAAAAATATTTTCTTGTTTTATTGAATATTTTTGATGAAAATTAGGAAAATGAGTTTATCTTATTAAGAGGTATGCCAAAAAGAAATTCACAGATCACAAGTCTTGTCTGAAAGGTACTTTCAGCAAGTCAAATATATATACATGTATACTTATGACCTTACCATATGTAAAGGTCATCCATCTTTTATCTTCTGTAGCAATATCTGTAATTACTTCTTTGATGAATTTATCTTGTTATATTTTCTCTTATTTATCATTGATATTTTTTTGGAAGAAGGGGGTATGACAAAGCATTTGGAAAACTATAAAGCAACTATGTTGACAATAACTATGGCAACCACATTGTCTGACAAGTTCACAAAGACCAATAAATGTATCAACAGAAGTTCTCATCCAGACTTAGGATCTGTAAATACTGTATACTTTGTATGATATTTTAGATTTGTTACCCAAGTTTATTTACCAAGTACCTGTAGGTCTGTAATTTGTATTTGTTTATTTATTTTAGATAATTATCAAAGACTCAAATATAGTGTTAACACCTGCGAATGTAAAGTCATATATATTGCAGACTATGGAAGGTTTAGAATATTTACATACACATTGGATTTTACACAGAGTAAGTAGGTCATACCATTAAACAATCAATCTAATTTAATCTTAATTGGACAGGTGTAACTTACTGTAGGTCAAATGCTCAGCCAGGTTTGACCATTTGTGTGTTGTGATAAGTTAAAATTTGTCCCAGCAAATGGGCTTATCAAACAAATTACAACAGTTTATCAAAATTCCTCAAAATTGGGTCTCAACATAAATGTTATTGGTAATCAAATTTAAGGATTTGGTCTGTGTAAATAGTTAAAGAAATTTGTATCCCAACTTGCTATATAAAATTTCAAGAAATAATTGAGATAACTACATGTATTTTATTAATTTTTTGTTTTCTCACTTTCTTTTTTACAGGATTTAAAGCCAAACAATTTATTAATAAATAAACATGGAGTATTAAAACTTGGAGATTTTGGTCTAGCTAAATTTTTTGGATCCCCAGGAAGAGTTTTCACTCATCACGTGGTCACAAGGTAAGAAAGAATCTTCTCATCAACAACAACAACAAATGTCAATCATGTGTTTTATTATTTACATGTAAAATTTTCTTTTGAACTGGCACCACTTTCCACCCATCCATACTAGACAAAATTCTGATAGCTAACAGTTCTTCCCCTGACATCCATTCCTACTAGACAAAATTCTGAAGAGTGTATGCTATCACCTAGCATTCTGTTCTATTTGTCTACCAGAAAAAAAGTCTAGAGAATTATTGCCACCCTGGGATCTCATTCTATCCACCTCTACAAGATAAAGATCTTGCCAGTTGTTTCTATCACACTGTCTGCCTGTTTCATCAACCCCTCCCATACAAGTCTGAAGAGTTACTGCTCTTGCCCATCCCATCTGTCTAGAAAATATACTTTGAATGTTGTTTGGTGTACAATTCTGCTTTATAGTAAAATTGATGATAATTTGAGCTATGTTGTATTCTGAAAACTCTTGTTAAATTTTCAGATGGTACAGATGTCCTGAACTGCTATTTGGTGCTAGGCAGTATGGAACAGGGGTAGATATATGGGCTGTTGGTTGTATATTAGCAGAATTATTATTACGGGTAAGTAAACAGTCCTCAAATTCCACAAAGTTTGGTGAATATATAGTAACAACAAAGTTTTGTAAATATATAGTAACCACCCTGCCTTATTCTTCATTTTATCTCCTGGTCTGTCCACTTTTCTCCGTAAAATAGCTTGTGAATAGCTACACAGTTGGTCATGCTAATATGATGTTCATTCGGTGGGTTAGTGTTTTATGCCCTGTCCTCGTCAAGACTATGCTATTTTTATTTGTTGGCCAGTTAAGAAAACCAAAGTACACAAAAAATTTAACTTTTGACAACTGAACTGAAAAAAAATTCCACACTAGGAACTGCAACTATTGGAATTCAAAACTAAACAATGACAGGGACTACAGTTCTTAGGCCTATGCTGTACATGTTTAATGAGGCAAATACACATATAACAAAATATGTCACCAAGGAAATCACTTCTAAATATCTAGAATATTTTGCTTGAATATAAAAGAGAAAAATTGTTCTACTGAAAAATATGTAGAAATTTTTCAGAAAAAATGCACATGCTTGGTATGTCTTTTGTACATAACTATAACATGCATGCACTAAAGTAAAACTAAGTCCATTTTGTTATGAAAAGATAAGATGAATAATGTGTGAAGTGAGTAAAAAGGCATTAGAAATGTCTACTTAAAATGAAATACTATAATAGGTATTGATCCTTTACTTGACAGGTGCCATTCTTACCAGGTGAATCAGACTTAGATCAACTCAGTAGAATATTCCAGGCATTAGGCACACCAGCAGATGAAGACTGGCCTGTAAGTAATAACATACATGTATTTATCAGATTTGAATCAAACTAATTGGAATATTCCAGGCATTAGGTACACCCAGAGATGATTGCTTGAATGGGGGTTTTAGGTCTCATCAAGGTTATTTTAATTATATCGGACACTAGCAGCTCTAGATGAATTGGCAGAAATTGTGACCACTGTAGTTTGCTATAGGGCAATTTTTCAGATCTAAGCTTAGAAGAATATGTTCCAGGTGTTAGGTACACCTGCATTATCCCAGAAACAAAAATAAATTTCTGACTTGGCAAAATACTTTCTAGTTAATAGAGTGTTGCTGTTGCAAGTTAAAATTGTAGCATTCCCATCTTCACTCACTTGTTTTATCTGCCAAAATCAGAAAAAAACAGCCATCAGAAAATTTGGTCTCTTGCAACTCCATCAAACATATATTATTATGCTCCTCCACAGGAATGAATATTCCAATAGTTGCTGCTTTGTCCATCCTCAAAACCTTTAAGAGAAAGCAACTTGAAACTTCATAGGTAGATAGAACTTATTGAGAAGTGCAGTGCACAAGAACTATAACTCTATTTTGCATAATTTAAAAGTTATTGCTTTTTGTTACTTTTCATACATTTTGTCTGAAACATAACTCAAAACCTTTAACAGGTATCAACATGAAACTTTGTAAGTAGGTAGAAATCAATGAGAAGAAAGTGTAGTTTACATGATGTTTTTTATTACAGAATATGAAAGAATTACCAGATTTTGTACAGTTTAAACATTTTCCTGGAACTCCATTAAAAGAAATATTTATAGCAGCATCAGATGACTTATTACAGTTAATATCTAATTGTTTAGCCATGGATCCATTACATCGATGTACAGCAACAGAGGTTAGACTTCAATCTCATCATCTAAATCAGAAGTTTTAAATTATAAAATCACAATATCAGACCAGGTCTAGTTTCACAATCATTTCTTAAGATTTTTTTTTGTTTTAAAATTAGTCAATATTATTTATAGTTACCATCGTTACCATACTCTAAAGAACCTTATACAAACAAACATAGACAACAGAGAATTCTTACAGATGACACTTTAATTCCCTTGACATGCTAGATATATGGAAGGTATAGAAATATTAAATTTCCCAGATTTTAATTGGTAAAGCTAAATTTTTATTAAAGAATAATTATTAACTTGGATTTGTAATTATACCTTAATTAAGAATTTAAATGACTATATTTACATTCTATCTATAATTTTCCCATGCCCTTCATTATGAAACAAGTTGTGAGTTGTAAGAGCAAAACACACGAGACTAATCACTAGCGTAAGAATACAATGTTTCTATTCCCAATATACAATATCTTTGACCCCTAAAACAATGTAAACACACATCACAGTGAAATGAAAAAAGTCATTATAAATATTTTTCACAATCCATGTTTTCCATGATTAAAGTGGTGTTGTATTTATAATTTTAATGCATAGTCACATAAAAATAAAATATTATAAATTTTGTTGATTTTTTGTGTGGTTCTTTTTTTTTTTTCTTTTTTTTTTTTTTTTTTTTGATTTGTTTTTGTTTGTTTTTTATTTTTTTGGTCATGTATGTCCATTCACCTTAGAGTTTTGTCCCTTTAAAAAATTACACATGATTGAGTGCAGAACCTGAGGTGTGTTCAAGTCACTGGTTGCTTTCCACTACATTCGCGCATACAATTTTTATGTCTATTGAACGGAGGAGAGTACTCGCGTTGTATTCAAAATGGCGACCATCGGTGAAGAAGAGACTAATGTTGTAAAATGAATTGTGATTGACCAGACAAGTATTGATTTATCCTTGACTTCCACATCATATTTAGACGACGAAAAACAAGTCGTTTCGTTTTTTATTGATAATACAGAGTATGTTAAATAGTTCCATCGGTTTTTTTTAGAAATGGTCATTTAATTTTTGGTTCTGATATACCCGTGGTCAGACACCGATAAAATCCTCCCAAAAAACTTATAAACACACTCATATCATGCATCTTCACAAATGTTTGAAATAATTCAAACGTTAATACCTTTATTTGAACGATTTAACACACTTTCACTGACATAAAAACAATACTGCATGTTGTTTTCAGAATTCCCTAAGATCATTTCCTTTAATGTTTGACTCTACGACGCCATCTTGAATCTAAGGTGAACAACCTTAAAATATTGATAGTGGTCGCACGCTTGTGCTTGCGCATACAGTCATTCCTGAATGGTCTGAAGTCAATTCGCTCACGTACATACTGTATCTTGAACGGGCCTCAGATGTGATATTTGGCTCTGGACTTAACCTTCATGTTTCTACATGAAAACAAGGTCAGAGGTCAGTGACATGACTTTTTGTTATGAAAATAGCTTAAAATAGCTATATCCCAATCATATATAAAGATTACCCATTGTTTACATCTGACAAGTTTTGTTCACATAGTGTATACTTTACACACATTTTGTTATATACTTTTGACAGGTTTTGCTGTATATACTTTACTGTTAACATTTATTTGTACTTTATTTAACCAGGCATTGAATATGGAGTACTTTAGCAATAAACCAGCCCCCACACCTGGACCTCAGTTACCTCAACCTGGCAGTAATAAAATAATTACTAAAGAAAAAGAAGAAAGAGCTAGTCTTAAAAGAAAATTACAGTCTGACTCAGGTGAAGAATTTGAATATCCTGTTTATGTTGATTCATTATAGGTACTCTAGTTTTCTCCACCACTCTGTCTATAACTAACTGCAATCAATGAGTGGAATGGAAATTACTACCGTATTCAAGTCAACCAAAGAAATTATATTTCCAGATAAACACGCCCTTGGCTTTAGGATGAATGTACTTTCCTGTCAGCATTCATCACATTTTTCTGCTGAATGAATTAATATAATGTAAAATTAATGTTTCTCTAAATGTTCAATCTAGAAAGAACCCTTGTTTCTGTTGGCCCGGAAGTGAATTTAAGATGCTAAAAATTTTCTCCAGGGGTCATATTTAACTCGTATTTTGAATCAATTCATACCTTTTCTGAAGCCCATTTTATAAACCAGAAAAATAAATTTGTACTGTTTGACTGTATTTGGGTAATTTAGATAATGCCTTGTATGGTATTTTCATAAATATAGAAACAGTTGTTGAAATGCTAATGAAAGTTGCAGTGGCAATTTTTCAGTTTTTCCAACAGCATAGAAATTGTATGTGTGGTTATTAGATTGACAGACTATTGACACACATAGTTTTCGAATTAATAAGACCTTTGGCAGAATGACTATAGTAAATTTAGTTTTCTAGATTGGCCATGGCACTAAGGTTTATACCATTCTAGGGGTTGAAACCAGACGCTTAATTCAAAAAACTACTTATCCACTGTGAAATATCAGAATGTGAAAGTCAGTTAAAAATTTGTATCAAGACTTAGGAGCTAGTTAAGACATCCAGGAACTTAAAATTCTTGTTTTATTTTTTGTTGTTAATTTAATTTCAACATGTGTTTATTAACAATACATAAGATTCTTATTTGGTTCTTTTTCTTTCTTTTGTAGGTGGATTGGCAAAGCGACTGATATTTTGATCTCATTATTTTGTTATAATTTATTTATTTTTGTTAAAGATTTGGATAAAATTCCATTTATGTATAGTATTAACAAACGATTGACTACATTGTCTCATGTTGGGTAGCATATTTGATTTATTTCAAGGTGATATACAAGGGTTATAATTCTTGAACATATTTATCTCAAAACACAGTAGAATCTGTCTAAATCAAACATGTAACTGTTTGAAGACTTTGTTGGGTTAAACAAGTTTTTTCAGTTCACCCAGGTTATAACTAATTCTTTTTGCCAAGTTTAGGATATACTGTATTGACGAGTCCTAAAAACATGTTGACAAAAATGGTATATGTATTAAAATAACAGGGTAAAAAGTTATGAACCAGGCCAGAGTTACACATTGACTCACTCAGTTGAGTGTACACTCGAACTCAAATATTCAAGTTTTTCTCTTACCAATATTTTTCAAAATTTAAGTGTTATGAGACAGTGCTTTGTATTGTTCAACAAATCTAACCTTAAAAATTTTAATGTAATATTAGATTTCAATTTTCGATATGTAATGTCTTAAACATTGACATTGAATATTCCCTTATTTGAGTTGAGTGTACACTCATTTGAGTGAATAATTGTGAAATTGGGGGCCAGGAACATTTTTGAAAATTTTATGCTGTGACAAAGTTCTTGATTTTTTTTTTTTTGAAGAGGAAAAAATGTTGTACAGTTAGTGATTTACAGTAGCCAGTATAGACAGGTCATTCCGTCATGTAATCCATCCTGGCTTATGATACAGAGATACCAATAAAACCTGTCATCTGTAGACCATAAATATGTATTTAATATGTAATTAGGCTTTATGCAGAGTTGGTTATCATTTTTATCTAGTTTTATTGCATATTTCTTTGACTACTGGTAAACAGGTTTTTAATAACTTTTCTTATCCCAAAAATTGTTATGGTGCAGATGTTGTGCTTCAGTAAAAAAAAACCCCAAGAGTTATGTCCCTTATAACAAAATACAGCTACATTGAATAAAATAATACATACAAGTAGTGAACACATGTTCAATGCAGAGTTTTGATGGGAAAAATTGAAGCTTTAATATGTTATAGAACCGAAATATTCTAAGACTTCCATTAGAATTGTACTTATTTATAATTTCCATGACCAAATATTGCATGCACATACATTTATAATTAAATACACACTATTAAGCTTGCCTTATTCAGTGCAAATGAGCATGTATAATACCCTTACTGTCTATGGCAAAGTCTTTATCAGCATTCAGTCTCAAGTTAATGAGGCATCCTCTTGAAAATAAGTATTTGACTATTAGGGTTTAATGAAAATTGATATTAAACTGTTCCGTTTAGTAAAACAAATGTATTTAAAACATTTATCAACTTATTTAATAAATATTTGATGGCTATTGGAAAATTTTATTTTAAAAAAGTGAATTTATAAATGACATGATTTATCTCTGTAGTTTCCCCCATTTTATTTGGACACTACCACTAATGTTGACATGTTCTTGATTTATCTTTGTAGTTTCCTCCTTTTTATTTAGACACTACCATTGATGATGACATGTTCTTGATTTATCTCTGTAGTTTCTTCCTTTTTATTTAGACACTACCACTGATGTTGACATGTTCTTGATTTATCTCTGTAGTTTCCTCCTTTTATTTAGACACTACCACTGATGATGACATGTTCTTGATTTATCTCTGTAGTTTCCTCCTTTTATTTAGACACTACCACTGATGTTGACATGTTCTTGATTTATCTCTGTAGTTTCCTCCTTTTTATTTAGACACTACCACTGATGTTGACATGTTCTTGATTTATCTCTGTAGTTTCCTCCTTTTTATTTAGACACTACCACTGATGTTGACATGTTCTTGATTTATCTCTGTAGTTTCCTCCTTTTTATTTAGACACTACCACTGATGTTGACATGTTCTTGATTTATCTCTGTAGTTTCCTCTTTTTATTTAGACACTACCACAGATGTTGACATGTTCTTGATTTATCTCTGTAGTTTCCTCCTTTTTATTTAGACACTACCACTGATGTTGACATGTTCTTGATTTATCTCTGTAGTTTCCTCTTTTTATTTAGACACTACCACTGATGTTGACATGTTCTTGATTTATCTCTGTAGTTTCCTCTTTTTATTTAGACACTACCACTGATGTTGACATGTTCTTGATTTATCTCTGTAGTTTCCTCCTTTTTATTTAGACACTACCACTGATGTTGACATGTTCTTGATTTATCTCTGTAGTTTCCTCTTTTTATTTAGACACTACCACAGATGTTGACATGTTCTTGATTTATCTCTGTAGTTTCCTCCTTTTTATTTAGACACTACCACTGATGTTGACATGTTCTTGATTTATCTCTGTAGTTTCCTCTTTTTATTTAGACACTACCACTGATGTTGACATGTTCTTGATTTATCTCTGTAGTTTCCTCTTTTTATTTAGACACTACCACTGATGTTGACATGTTCTTGATTTATCTCTGTAGTTTCCTCTTTTTATTTAGACACTACCACTGATGTTGACATGTTCTTGATTTTTCTCTGTAGTTTCCTCTTTTTATTTAGACACTACCACTGATGATGACATGTTCTTGATTTATCTCTGTAGTTTCCTCCTTTTTATTTAGACACTACCACTGATGTTGACATGTTCTTGATTTATCTCTGTAGTTTCCTCTTTTTATTTAGACACTACCACTGATGTTGACATGTTCTTGATTTATCTCTGTAGTTTCCTCCTTTTATTTAGACACTACCACTGATGTTGACATGTTCTTGATTCATCTCTGAGTTTCCTTCTTTTTATTAAGACAATACCTCTGATGACATGTTCTTGATTTATCTCTGTAGTTTCCTCTTTTTATTTAGACAAACCTCTGATGACATGTTCTTGATTTATCACTGTAGTTTCCTCCTCTTTATTTAGATGCTGCCACTGACAATGGTATGTTAGTGATGTATCTATAAAGTAACATCTCATAGTTAACCTAAAAATATCACTGGAGTATGGATTTTTTTAGTTAAACCTTAACTTTATTGTTAAAAAATGACACATTTACCATTTGTGCCTTGAAATACAACATGTACTAATAAAGATTTTTAACTCCCATGCTCAAAATAACAACATTAGTTTCCTGACTGCTTGCATTCCATAGAAATACATTTGACTAATCCGCATATCTTAAAATTCCAGATAACTATAGATATACATCTGATAAATCTACACTTTTTATAACCCAGATATCCATAAATAAATGATGAATCCACACCTCTTGATAACCCAGATATCCATAAATAAATGATGAATCCACACCTCTTGATAACCCAGATATCCATAAATAAATGATGAATCCACACCTCTTGATAACCCAGATATCCATAAATAAATGATGAATCCACACCTCTTGATAACCCAGATATCCATAAATAAATGATGAATCCACACCTCTTGATAACCCAGATATCCATAAATAAATGATGAATCCACACCTCTTGATAACCCCGATATCCATAAATAAATGATGAATCAACACCTCTTGATAACCCAGATATCCATAGATATACATGTAATAGTTCCACATTCTTCGGTGGTCAAGAGTAACATAGATCTATATGTAATAGCTCAACATTCCTTGAGTATCCACATCCCCTTTATAGTCCAAAGTTTGATAGATCTGTATGTGTTTGTCCTACACACCCTGAGTGTTCGATAGATCGACATGTGATAGTCCCACATTCCTTGGTGGTTTCATAGATCTATATTTTCACATCCATTGGTGGTCCAGGGTTCTTAAGATCTGTATGTGATAGTACCATATCCCTTTATGGTCCAGAATTCCAATGATCCTTTAAGATATTTTCACATCAATTTATAGTCCAGAGTATATGATAGTCCCACATCCCTTCAAGGTCCAGAGTTCCATAGTTTAGTATAGATATTTCCACATTCTCTTGGTGGTCTGAGAATTCAATAGAGTCATATGTGAAAGTCCCATATCCCTTTACCAAGTGTTTTCTGGTGTTTGAGTTGATAAATTATACAAGTAATACCAAAGTAAACCTGTTATGTTTGAAAAATAACTTTAAATCATCCCAGATTTTAATTAATTACCCAAGGTTTCAATGAATTATCCAAGGTTTCAATTAATTATCCAATGTTTCAATTAATTATCCAAGGTTTCAATTAATTACCCAAAGTTTCAATGACATAATTATCCAAGGTTTCAATTAATTACCCAAGGTTTCAATTACATACATGTATAATTATCCAAGGCTTCAATTAATTTTCCACGAAATTACTCTATTATCCAAGGATAATAAAGTTTAGTTATCAAAGTTTTATTGTAATTTATTCTGCTGTTATATCTTATAAAAACAGAAATATTAGAGGTAACAAAAATATGTTAATTAGGATTCAGTTATTGACATCTTCTACACCTGTCACTGAATTAGGAGAGAAATGACAGAGATAAAAAAGACTGTGATATAATGACTTAGGGGACAGTTTACTTGGTGCTACAGAAATATATATACATGTATATATATATATATATATATATATATATATATATATATATATATATATATATTTGCATTAAATCATGCTAAATTATGTTACAGCTAAATCCTTTGACATAGAAATATATTTACTTGTATTTTATTTGCATTTGAACCTTCATAAAATTTGTTCAAGCTTAATTTTAAATTTAAGTTTTACTTTACTAGCTACCATTCAAAGATTGGAACATACACTGAAATAGTAAAACTGATTAATTTTTTTTTTGTTACACCTTGCCACAGACATGGGCAACATTTAATAAAATGGCCTTCATTTTCCTCTCTCTGTGTGTGTGTGTGTGTGTGTGTGTGTGTGTGTGTGTGTGTGTTTTCATCTACCTGTTAGTCTGTCCAGCTGTTCTCTGGTGGTTTCCAGATGATAATCTTAAGAACAAACTACATGATTTACTTTTTCTTTTAGTTCTATAAAATACAGGTCAATCACAGCATAATCACATAGGGAGCTCATAGATTTTCCAAATGTGGACAATATGATATTTATATTTTTACAATAAATCTTACTTCCATAAATAAAACCTGTTATCTGACTTGCTACCCCAATAGTATCGATCTTAGTATAATAATACAGTAATATGTAAGGAAATTGTATGCTACTGTATGTACTTTGTACATTTCTAACTTTATGTGCTAACTGTATCTCAAGTTTGAAGAAGACCTGTTATATATCATACCCTTCTTCAAGAGTGTCTGTTAAACATTGAGAATTTGAAGATTATGTGATCAGTCTCATTGTTCCGGGGTGTTTTAGTTGGCTCGCTGGGTCTTTGTCATGACTTTGTAAGCTTCTGACAGTTTTAGCCCTGCATGATGTGTGTGTGTGTGTGTGTGTGTGTGTGTGTGTGTGTTCATAAATCTACCTGGGCTTAACTATATAAGGGATATAATTATAAGGGTAAATCTAGCAGTACAATATGTATGGCTAGATAGTATAATACCTCAGTGTGTGTGTGTGTGTGTGTGTGTGTGTGTGTGTGTGTGTGTGTGTTCTTATTGTTTTATGGCCCATCTCAAAACCCTAATGCTCATAAATCTATCAATGCCTAATATGCTAATGTATCATTTTTTGTTACAATAATTAAATTATGAATGTTTTAAATTTTTTTATCTGTATGTGTTTGTGTGTGTTCAACATAGGATGTCATATAAATGACTACAGCTGTCAGAACGATGGTGTTAGTGAATTCTGGGATACCAACAGTGATAAGTACCACAATATACTGCATCAGAACCATTTCTGGTAAAAACATTGTTCAGTATAACAGTAACAAAAAACATTTTGTCCTCAAATGTGTCATATATTAAACAAAGAAAAAAAGAAAGAAAAATATGAAATGGTTTTGAAATATTTGCACAAAAGAAAATATGTAAAATATTTTTTGGCATTGTTGGTACATGTATTAGTTTAAGGTGAATTTTTCCCCAAAAAAAAAAGAAAGAAAGAAATGTTTATGAATTCATTAAATTAGGTATGTCCTCATAAATTAAGATTAAACAATTAAATTTAATTCATTATTATGGTTAAATTTTTGTAAGTAAAAAAATGACTATATTAAATGAGGTATGCCTCCATAAATTTAGCAATTTAACAATTAAAATGTAATTTTTGTATTTTTTCCTGAATACAAGTACTTTCTATTAAGTGAATTCTGAACTCATTGTATTTATTCCTGTTTAATTCAGTGTAAAGATTTGTTGAGAAGTGCATTAAACAAGTCACTCATTTTTTTTTATAATGATGGATTTTTATACCTTGTTAGGCAGGAAAGTAATTAACATGTCAGAGGTCATTTCTCTGAATTGCCCATTTAGTAAATTTAATGTGTAGGCTGTCTCGAATAATGTTTTTACTAAGATGAATTACTTTTAACAGAGGGATATTACAAAGTAAACTACTGTTTTAAAATGTTACAAGTGTACTTATTGCGTAAAATTTGGCACTTAAAGAGCAATAATTGCCGTGATTTTATCACAAAGTCGATACATATATGATAAAAATATTATCGTTAAAATTTTACATTTATTTGAAGACACAATTTTAACTATTTAACATGAATATTTGCCATTTGTTTTCATGAAATATGTTCCCTGTTTGGATTTTTTTTACAATTAAGACCTTTAGCAGAGACTAAAGTTTATCTGAGGGTTGTATTAGGCTAATGTGATTGTTACATGAATAGCTGCATCTAGAGAAAACTAGCCAGTTTTCATAAAATTTATATTTTTGTGATAGAGTAAACCTTGCTTTCTTGCATTAATTTGTTCCTTTAAATTCTGACTTGTTAAAAGGTTAAATGACAATAACTGAATAGGGGCCATATAAAGAAATAGATGCTAGAACCGTGAAAAACCTGCAGAATCAGGGTGTTCAAAGCTTCATTATTTTAGCCAAATGGTTAATGAAAATTCAAAATGATTTTTTCAAATAATTTTTTTTAAAAATTTGATGAAATTAAAATCAAATAAATTCATTATGGACATAAGGTTTAGACTTGAAATTGTTTCTGATTAACAATAAACAAATATATGTATTAACTTTTAAACGGAAATTAAAAAAAAATATTGATTAATACACAAGATGTGAATTTTCGTTAACTTAATGGTAAAACTAATAAAAATTTAAACAACTGGTTCCCTAGTAATAAAACAAAAACAAAAAAAAAACCCCGAGTTATTAAGGAAAGTTATATCAATGTTTTATTATACCTGTAATTCATAATAAGTCATTTATTTGATCTGATTGTTTTTCAAGGGGAATGAATGTAGGGGAAAGTAGCCCAATGTATGTGAACTTACTTTGGATTACACAATTATTTTTTTTTCAAATTTCAGAGAAACTGTGAGTATATTGTTAGTCATTTCATCTTTTGAGACTATATTTTATTATATTTGTGGTTCTGTTAATTTAAAAGATGGCAACTATTACTAATTTTAAAAATGTATCCATTGTTTTACACATGTATTTTTTTTCTAGTATTATTTTTTTCCTGTAGAATCTCATTTTTTCTTGTTTAGAAATATTAACTCAGTTCAGAATAATCTGATATTTATTGAGTAAAGTATTAGTAACAGACAGGTTTTCAATTCCCATAATTTATTTCAGACAAGTTTTCAGTTCTCATGGTTAAGTTTAGCCATTTTTTTTTCAGTTCTCACAATTCAGTTTAAACAACTGGTTTTTATTGATTCTTTTAAAGTAGGTTCAACCATTAAAAAGGCTTTGACTATAAATTTTTAGAGAGTTAAAAGAAGAATGTAGGTTCTGTATTTATGTGATAGCTGCAAGTTGATTTGTAAAGAATTGGGGGGGGGGATTAAATCAGTTTTTAACTGTATATAGTTCATGTTATATAACTTCAATGCAAGTGAGTCTGAATGTAAGAATTAGCATTATATAACACATTGTGATAAATAATAATACAAATGTAGTCAGTTTATTGATGTTTTTTGATCTTGATAAAAATGTTTCCACTTGTGATATTTATTAATTTTTGTTAGTTATGAAGTGCTAATGTGTGTGTGTGTGTGTGTGTGTGTGTGTGTGTGTGTGTGTGTGTGTGTTGGTTGATGTGTGGGTATATGTATGCATGCCAGTGTTAACAAGAAACAGATTCCTGTTTGGACTTTCAGTAGGAGTTTGATTTGAGTTTTATTACATTTTTTAGTTTAGAAAGAGTTTTCATTACATTTGAAAATTCAGATTGTCTGTGTGGATGTTTGCACATTTGTGATTTACAAAATTTGATGTGGTACCAAAAAGTTTGAAAGATGAGAAAGTTCACAAAAGTATTGAAAGGTTAGGAAGTCGGAAAGTGTGAATTTTCATTAAAAAACTTAATTGTTTTAATTTTGTAATTTCTTGTTGATTTATATATATTTATATTTATGTATTGTATGTGACGACACTTGTTGACGTTTTTATTTTACTAACTCACTGTGTGTGAAATTTCATTAAGTAGTGAACTTCACTAGTCCAAATTTTTGAAAAATAGTTTAAATTTTGATTTTTATCTTCTGTTTTGTTCTGAATGTTATCTAAAGAAAGTTTGAATAATTACAATTGTTAATTTTTATTCATATAAACTGCAGTAGAAGCAGTGTACATTTATAAAAAAAAAAAAAAAAAATTCAGACATTTTTGTAAATCTTATCCAATGTGGGATCTTAAACCTTTGGTATTCTTCTTAGTGATTTCATATTCTTGGTTCATATTCACTAGTTTTGGTTGATAAAATGTCATAAGAATTTCATTTCGGTTTATATTAACAGTAAGAAAAAAATAAAAATAGAGAAAAGAGTGCTAACTGTAACATGCAGTTCATGGTTAAAATTGATTGTCAAAAAGAAAACTGACATATTTTTGTCTCTCAAAGCACAATTTTGTCAATTTTGCAGTTAAGATATCACACACAGTTAATGAGTAATAGGTATGTAAATGTTTTTGTTACATGTTTGTTTTGCTTTTTTTAATATCCGATGATAAAATTTATTTAGAATTATATTTTTGTATAGGTACTACAAAAACAATGATATTCATTAAAATAGATAAAAATACTGATAAATATTTAATTTGTTTGTACATGTATTTTATTTCATCCTTGTTGTTATATACATATAGCATTGGTGAAGCACTGTTTCACCTCATTCACCAATATTCTGTGGCAAAATGGGAGAACTTGAGTAAGTTTATGAAAGGTTAATGGTTTTGGAAAGCTTTACATTTGCAGGTGTGGTGTTAAACATTATGCAACCAATAAATCTTAACTGTTAACATCTCCAGATAGGGATGGATTGATTTAATGGGGTTTTTCTCAGAATATTTCACTTATGTCGAGACATCACCAGCTATAGGTGGAGTAGCAATGTGCAGGGAGGGTTCTTTAGTGAGCCACACCTGCTGTGGCATTGGTTTTTAAGGTCTAATCCAAAGGACCCAGTGACTTTCATTTCTAAATGCCAAGTGCATGTGGAAAGAAAATTCCTATTAATAAAGTCATGGTCAGACCTTCCTGGGGATCTAACCCTGACCTCCCACATATGAAGTGAGCACTCTACCAACTGAGCTACCATAGGGATAGAGGTACATAGTGATGAAAGGTCACTGTACATTGGTAGTGAGTCTCCAGCTAAACTCTAAGTTATCACAGCACATTGGTAGTGAGTCTCCAGCTAACACTGTAAGTTATCACTGTACATTGGTAGTGGGTCTCCAGCTAACACTAGGTTATCACTGTACATTGGTAGTGAGTCTCCAGCTAACAGTGTAAGTTATCACTGTACATTGGTAGTGAGTCTCCAGCTAACACTGTAAGTTATCACTGTACATTTGTAGTGAGTCTCCAGCTAACACTGTAAGTTATCACTGTACATTGGTAGTGGGTCTCCAGCTAACACTAGGTTATCACTGTACATTGGTAGTGAGTCTCCAGCCAACACTGTAAGTTATCACTGCACATCGGTATTAAGTCTCCAGCTAACAGTGTAAGTTAGCAAGTCGTATAGTGTTTTCCATAAGTTAGTGATAATATGACTAAAAATTCTCTCAAATTAGGCTATGACATCCTGGTCATCTTTAGGTAAGACTTTTACTGAACCAATGTAAAATGAGGTTTTAATAATTTGGAATTATCTAAAAAAAATTGTTCATAGACATAAAAGTAAAAATCTACTTGATTTGAGTCAAGTTTAAAAAGGCCTATATTTCTAATAATACATGTATATTATTATGTTACAGGTACCATACTTAAATCTTTTACTGTACTTAAAAGCCTTTTGGCCGAGTGTTCTATTACTCACTCACAGATCATAGCACCAATAAACACTTAGAATCAAATCCCACTTGGGGAACCTAGTGTGAGAAAGTTGTTATTTGTTTGCTAAAAGTGCCAGTGGTTTTCTATGGGTACTCCGATTTTCTCCGTCAACTGACCACCTTGATGCTAAGAATCTTAGACTTCAGCTTAAAACTCCAGTACTCCACTATATTCTCTCTAACTGTACTTGTTCAGTGTTATATACAAGCCAGAACCATTAAAATAACTAACATATTAACAATGAGTAAACAACACCTAAAAACTACATGTAAAATTACTAACTCTTCAAAGACACTCAACATAATGGCAGTATATTGCCTAGATATTTTGTATAAGTTTTTTTTTTTTTTTTTTCTTTTTTTTTTTGGTGCCAATTCATGATTTCATACAGTGTGCACTTGAGGACAGCTTTTAATCCCAATCAAATAGATCCTAATGCGTTAAAGTCTACAAAAGGTAGACTGTGGTGCTCTCAAGGTACTCAAGCTTCCTCCATCATATCAGAATTAACTACCTCAAAAAAATCTTGACTTGGGGCATAAAACAAATTATTTCACTCCACTCTTAATGTATATATATTAAAAGATTTTACAATAACATTTATTTAACCAAACAATAAACAATCACCTACCATATATCAGATTTAAAAATATTTCTCCTTAGAACTGATTTATACAAAATCTCATTTTGAATTTTATATATATATAACTCTGCATATTACATACATACTACATGTACATTATATGAAAGCTAGATAATAAATATGTTTGATAAACAGTCTCAGAAGTAAAGAATACCAAGATAAAAAAACAAACCAAATTTTTCTTTTATTATAATTAACCTTAAGAACAATAAAATCACTTTACCAGTATTATACTTATTTATCCTATAACTACAATGGTACATTTCCTGTGAATTTTTGATTACATATCCCAGCATGCAACATTAACAATGGTGAATGAAAAATACATAAACTTTAGACCACCTTCTAACTTTGTCAGGTAATATTGAGTGTATTATCTCTTAGAAGAACAATCTGATGTTTCTTAATCATGTTGCACTTAGTATTTACCAACGTTACCTTGCTAAACAGTCATTGTTTATGCTATTTTCATACTGTATATTGCTGATCTTATTAGAATCAACATAAAAATATCAATCTGTAAAATAAAACATTACAGGTCAACAGACAAAAGCAATTAACCGACCTCAAGTAGTTATCTGAGACCTGGTGCCCAGAATAAGTAAGGAGATTTTGTGAGGCCAGTGTCATAAAAGACCACTTCCAATTATCAAACCACTCTCACTAAACTATATATGCAGATTGTTGTAAGTTGAATTTTATTATGAAATATTTAAATGAAGGAAATTTTAATATCAAGTGCACACTAACACTTTATAACAATGATATCCTGAAAGTTTGAATCCTATGTAGAGCTTAGAAGAAATTGTTGGTAGCAGGCGTACATCTCTCCTACCCTACCACAAAATGCCAAAGTTATCTTTTTAACTCAAAAATTCATTTGGAAGAAAAACTGCCACAACATTGGCACAGCAAATTCTATAAGCAAAGTTGAAGTTAACATACTTTATAGAATCAGAAAGTGTATCTGGATTGTTAGCATAGTAAACAGTATCATTAAGTGTATCTGGGTTGTTAACATAGTAAACAGTATCATCAAGTGTATCTGGGTTGTTAACATAGTAAACAGTATCAGTAAGTGTATCTGGGTTGTTAACATGGTAAACAGTATCATCAAGTGTATCTGGGTTGTTAACATAGACAACAGTATCAGGTGGTGTATCTGTGTTGTTAACATAGTAAACAGTATCATCAAGTGTATCTGGGTTGTTAACATAGTAAACAGTATCAGTAAGTGTAACTGGGTTGTTAACATAGTAAACAGTATCAGTAAGTGTATCTTGGTTGTTAACATAGTAAACAGTATCAGTAAGTGTATCTGGGTTGTTGACATGGTAAACAGTATCAGGTGGTGCATCGGTGTTGTTGACATGGTAAACAGTATCAGGTGGTGCATCTGTGTTGTTAACATGGAAAACAGTATCAGGTGGTGTATATGGGTTGTTAATATAGTAAACAGTATCAGTAAGTGTATCTGGGTTGTTAACATAGTCAACAGTATAAGTAAGTGTATCTGGGTTGTTTACATAGTAAACAGTATCATCAAGTGTATCTGTGTTGTTAACATAGTAAACAGTATCAGTAAGTATATCTGGGTTGTTAACATAGTATACAGTATCATGTGGTATATCTAGGTTGTTAATATAGTAAACAGTATTAGTAAGTGTATCTGGGTTGTTAACATAGTAAACAGTATCAGTTAGTGTATCAGTGTTGTTAACATGGTAAACAGTATCAGGTGGTGTATCTGGGTCATTAATATAGTAAACAGTATCAGTAAGTGTATCTTGGTTGTTAACATGGTAAACAGTTTCAGGTGGTGTATATGGGTTGTTAATGTAGTAAACAGTATCAGTAAGTGTATTTGGGTTGTGACCATAGTCAACAGTATTAGTTAGGGTATCTGGGTTGTTAACAAAGTAAACAGTATCAGTAAATGTATCTGGGTTGTTAAAATAGTAAACAGTATCAGTTAGTGTATCTGGGTTGTTAAAATAGTAAACAGTATCAGTTAGTGTATCTGGGTTGTTAATATAGTAAACAGTATCAGTTAGTGTATCTGGGTTTTTAATATAGTAAACAGTATCAGTAAGTGTATCTAGGTTGTTAACATAGTTATCAGTATCAGTTAGTGTATCTGTGTTGTTAACATGGTAAACAGTATCAGGTGGTTCTAGGTTGTTAATATAGTAAACAGTATCAGTAAGTGTACCTGGGTTGTTAACATAGTAAACAGTATCATTAAGTGTATCTTGGTTGCTAACATAGTAAACAGTATCAGTAAGTGTATCTGGTTGTAAATATAGTAAACAGTATCAGTAAGTGTATCTGGGTTGTTAACATAGTAAACAGTATCAGTAAGTGTATCTGGGTTGTTAACATAGTAAACAGTATCAGTAAGTGTATCTGGTTGTTAACATAGTAAACAGTATCATCAAGTGTATCTGGGTTGTTAACATAGTAAACAGTATCAGTAAGTGTACCTGGGTTGTTAACATAGTAAACAGTATCATTAAGTGTATCTGGGTTGTTAACATGGTAAACAGTATCAGTAAGTGTATCTGGTTGTAAATATAGTAAACAGTATCATCAAGTGTATCTGGGTTGTTAACATAGTAAACAGTATCAATAAGTGTATCTGTGTTGTTAACATGGTAAACAGTATCAGTAAGTGTATCTGGTTGTAAATATAGTAAACAGTATCAGTAAGTGTATCTGTGTTGTTAACATGGTAAACAGTATCAGGTGGTATATCTTGGTTGTTAATATAGTAAACAGTATTAGTAAGTGTATCAGGGTTGTTAGCATGGTAAACAATATCAGGGGAGGTATCTGGGTTGTTAACATAGTAAACAGTATCAGTAAGTTAATCTGGGTTGTTAGCATGGTAAACAGTATCAGGGGAGGTATCTGGGTTGTTAACATAGTAAACAGTATCAGTAAGTGTATCAGGGTTGTTAGCATGGTAAACAGTATCAGGGGAGGTATCTGGGTTGTTAACATAGTAAACAGTATCAGTAAGTGTATCTGGGTTGTTAGCATGGTAAACAGTATCAGGGGAGGTATCTGGGTTGTTAACATAGTAAACAGTATCAGTAAGTGTATCTGGGTTGTTAACATAGTAAACAGTATCAGTAAGTGTATCTGTGTTGTTAACATGGTAAACAGTATCATCAAGTGTATCTGGGTCGTTAATATAGTAAACAGTATCAGTAAGTGTATCTTAGTTGTTAACATGGTAAACAGTTTCAGGTGGTGTATATGGGTTGTTAATGTAGTAAACAGTATCAGTAAGTGTATCTGTGTTGTTAACTAGGAAACAGTATCAGGTGGTGTATCTGGGTTGTTAACATAGTAAATGATTTAGTTTGTTTTTCCAGGTTGTTAATCTAGTAAACAGAATCAATGAGTGTAACATGGTAAACAGATTCAGGTAATGTGTCTGGGTTGTTTTATTACTGATGACATAAGAAGCTGTGGTAATCCCTATTTAAAAAGTTACGAAGAGCCTCATTAACACATGTCCCAGCAGGCCAGTCATTTATGAATTATAGGTAATATAATTTGTGCTTCCTGTTGGTTTAATATTGTTTATACAAAGTGAACGAACCACAGAGTTAATTGTGTTTTATGTGAAAAAAATGTTTTACCTAAAAAAAAGTATTCTTATTTACCTACATTTGAGTGCTAAAAGTTTAAATAATTCTCCATGTTTGTTTCATCTTTTTAAAAGCACCAATACTCTCTATTTATACATGTTTCACATTTGCTAAGTGCAATTCTTGCAAAGGCCATTTAGTTTACTACTTCAACAAAACTACCCATGTATGGAATATAAAAGCTAGATTTTTTTAATACCTTCATGATCCCCAAGAAGCATATTCATCTCTTTATTTTTTTGGAAATCTTAACAGCATAACATTCAGCACCATCTATTAATTCAATTAAATTATTTAAAAAATGCTATTTAGAAAAAAGTTCTTGACATTGTTTGCTCATATTTTCCATGTACATTGTTGGCCAAGCTATTTAATGTACAAGTACAAAAGCATGACTTCCAAATCTAAGACTTTTCACTGTTTTCAGTTCAACTAATTGAGAAAGAGTTTTTCCTTCCCTAGGCTTTTACTGACTGGTATGATACCAGTAATTGACTGATTATCTTTGTGACCTTGTAGCAAATGCATTAGCACACCAAAGATCACTATAAATGCTCACTAGTGCAAAGCAGATCAGAAATACTTGTACAAAACTCACACAGCACATCAAATTGAGTTTAACATCATTCTTGAGACTAATAAATTGTCTCACTTCAAACAGTTGCAGAATTGCTGATGAGATAGAGGAGTTGAGTTGATTTTGAGTAATGGTGTTTAAAGTCCCAGTCAAGAATATTTCACCTTTATTGAGAAGTCACCAGCTGTAGGCAAAAGTGCAGAAATTTTGCTGGTGTGTTGCGCTGATGGCATTAAACAGCAGGGTTCTTTATCGTATCATGCCTACAGTGACACAGGACCTCAATTATTATTTTTCAGTCCCCATTCGAAAGAACTGTGACTTTCATTCGTAATGCTGAGTGCTTGGCGAAAGAAGTCTTGGGTCAGACCTGGTCAGGGTTCAAACCTATGACCTCCCACTTACAGAGCCAGCACTCTACCAACTGAGCTACCACAGTGATCGAAAACAACATTCTACCACCCAAGAGAATAAAATGAAACATTACCCATTCAACTCTGCAGTAAAATGATTTTATTTTGAAATCGAAAGAAAAACTTGTGATATACTACATCATGTGGTGATTTTGTATACATGTACATCTGAACAAATATATCACATAAATTCTTTTACAAATCATCATCAATCACAAATACAATGTATATTTATATAAACTCAGAATTTTAAAAATTCAATTTATAATTATGTTAAATAGGTAATTTTTTTTTACACTCATGTAATTTTTTCGTAACAAAACATGAAATAAAAGTATCCCAAACTCCATTTTTAATCTAATATATTTTGTCACACTAGTAATAAGCTGTTCATCCAATGATGCTAAAAACAAACTGTAAAAATTGGAGAAAAAAATTATTGTTTCTTGCAAAAATTATCCGACAGAATTTTTCTGATTTACCGACACAGTAAATATCTCAAAATAAAACATTATTTATTCAGCAATCCAGGCATAAATCTAACATACTTTTTACAAAATTCATATAGAATGTTCTGCATTCTACAGTTTTAAATAAAGAAATCATGACTGTCAAACATCTTATTTTTTTAAAATAAGAATTTGAATCACTGCTAACTGTTTAAATATCAAACATCATATTACTCATCTCATGATTATCAGTGCACCAACATACACTTCCCTGCAATGAACTAAAATTCACTGCACACCTGACATCTCTCCCTCCCCTCTATCCCAGATACAAATCTGTTTCAACAAAATAATATGTATGCAATATCAATAAAATAATGAATTTATAACACTCTACATTCTAATGTGTAGACAAAACAAAATCAAATACAATAAATTGTCTTTCACCAGAAAATGACATGTATCTTATTCCATTGCATATGAGTTGAATGACAAGAAACTGCTTGACTCCACAATTTCAAGTGAAAATAATGTTTTTCTTGAGAAAACGGGAAATAATCACATTAATTTTTTTTTTCACACAAAGGTGATAGGGAACCACATGATATGCTGAGTAATGCCATTAAATATACAAAAAAGAAAAGCATGCATTTTCAACTTACCTCCCTTTATAAAACATGACACATGCCTCATTTCATGCCATTCATGTACAATAATAAAAAATATTACATTTTCATAAATAAATGATTATATACAATGATGTTATAGACATTCTCAAAAAAGGAAAGAAACCATGGATATATATGTAATTTTTTTTCCTGTAGTTATCATTTTTCTGGAAATGTAGAAGATAATAGAGTGGATAGTTCTGACAGAAGGAAAGACAGATAGCATATGGACTGACAGGCTGTTTCAGACACCAGATCCAGATCACTATAGGGTTTTAACACAAAGTTTTTTTCACTGCGACATATAAAGTGATGCAACATGATCTCCAGAACAGATAATTGAACATGATGGCATGTATAACAGTATCTGGCTTTGTCTCAATAAACATGCTTCAATGTTGAATTTAGAAAAAACCAATTGAACATAAATTAGAAATTCTAATGTAAATAAATCATGCAAGAATAGAATATGGAAAAGTCTTCAGATGTAATTCAACAGAAATAATCCTCAAGTCCTTTGTGTTATGTAGATTAGTTCTTTCAAGGAGGGAAAATTCGTCTTTTGATTCTTATCCAAATCTTTTTAATTTGCTAGTTGATTTTAAGCCATCTGTAAGTCTCAAAATATCCTTGAAACTTCTCTTTTTTCTGTCTCATTGTTTTTACAAATATGTTATCTTCCAAACTTGTTATGGGAAGGGATATCAAAATATCTTTTAATTAAACTTGATTTAAAACTGCATACATCTTCAATTATGTTTCTATTAAACAAATCAACAAACATTTTCTGTTCAAAGCAAATTTTTTAATTAAAAAATTAAATCTACCATGAGTTAAAAGACTTTACAAAGATCTGCAATTTAAAATAATTTTGCTCTTCCCATTTCTGTGAAGTAGTTGTCAAAATGGTGGCTACCAAGTTACTAACCAAAAACTAAAAATACAAAAATATTCCTTTAATTACATTCCAGGTATAAGAACTTTTTGTTTCATATCTAATACTTAATGCAAGGACAAATTTTCACTTTGTTAAACAATTAAATTTTCTGAATTAATGACAAACAGCACAACCTACCAGGTTGATGTGATTTATATTCTCCCATTAAAATAATTAACATGGCAATAAAAATCAATGACCGAAAATGCAACCCACCATGGTCCCATTTTCTAAAGCTATGTTAGCTAAACAGAATTTAAATAGAACAAAAAAAAAAATAAAAAAAAAAAAAAAAAAAAAAAAATTATATTCATAAACATAATTTTTTACCTTTGGTCATTTCTTTTGATAATAGCTAATTATAGGCATCAGTTTTTTTTAACAGTTATTTAAAACAAATATTGCCCAATACACAAGATGCAAATTTTCGATAACAGAACTTTGACCATTGAGGGCCCAGGGTGATGTTTTTGCTAGTTCTCAGTATTACATCATGGATATAACAACAACTGACAGAAAGTACAAGGAGATATTACTTATATGTCCCCAAGTACAATAATTAACACAGATAAAAATATAAACTTTAACATGAGCCATGACATTAGACCCTTAGGTATCACACAATGTGGTTTCAATTTTTTTAATTTAACCAGTCTGAAGATACTGAAACTATTTTTAAGCATTCTTTCTTCATTTCAGTATTCTACAATTTGATCATAATAGCAGTAAGGACATATTTTGGGTGGGAGATATACACGATTTAATCGTGTATGTTTTATAGAAACATGGGAAGTTTCTAGAATTCTTTTTAAAAATTTTTTCAGCTTTTTTTACTTTTATTTGACATGAATAAAATAAATATTTCTGTAACGGGATTTTTAAAATAACAGGAAACCAATACCTGTAAGTTGTAAACTGTGGTGTTGTTAAATAAAGTGGATACCTTGGGGTATTCATTAGAGTTCTAATGATTTGTTGATAATGCCTACTTAAAAAGCCCTGAAAAACTAGCTTTTTATTTACTAAGAGGCATTCAGTCAAAGAAATAACCAAATTTCAGGTAAGTAATCATCAAACTTTTAGGCTGCAGCAGTATCTCTATATGTTTGTGTTATGAAACTATAATATACTCCATAAACATGTACCATACCACTTGTTTAGTGATACAGAGTTCAAGTCATTTGAAAATAAAAATATTCAGGCTGATGATACAAATCACATTCCAACCATATATTTACATGTATATAATACTTAGTCCAATACTTATTGCAGTAAACCATCAAATTTAAAGACATTCTGGGATTTGACACTGAAACTTTCCTTTTTCTTCTTTCTACAAAATCAAAAAAAAAAAAAACTTGTTGAAATAAATTTGATAACCTAACACATTGTATCAGAGCATTAATGTACCATACAAGCAAGTTAACAAAAAAGACAAGAGGCCCATGGGCCTTACTGCTCAGCTGAGGATATATCCAAAATTGTTTGCAAAGTGCAATAGACAATATATTAAGTACAGAAACTTTACAAGTTTTCTCAAGTTAAGAACTGCCACAAAATTTAATTTGAAATATATCCAGTCACATTTCATTTATAAGTAGCTTAGGGTGTTCAAGTGGCGCAGTGGTTAGCCCTTCCACCTATCACCAATGCGACCGGGATTCCCAGCATCGTATGCAATAAGGTATGAGGTCACCTGCTTGAGCACGTGGGTTTTTCTCCGGTTTTCCTCCCACAATAAGACCTCACACGCTACAATTCGGGCCAACGAGCTAGATTAATATAAGTTGCACAACTTGTTTCTAAATCGTTGTAAAAGAAATAAAGTTTAAATTTCTTTTTTTAAGTAGCTTATGTAATATGCATGGATTGATTTGTGCAAATCTGAAAGGGCTTCACCCAGGCATGATGGTTACCAAGTTTCATTAAATTTGGCCCAGTGGTTTTGGAGGAGAAGATTAAAATGTAAAAAGTTTATGCACGGCGGACGAAGATGGATAGCAATAGTTCATCTGAGCTTTATGCATATGCATACCTTTATTAACTAAAAAACATAAAAATGAATGCAACACTTAAACACATACTAGGAAGACCAGGGATTGTGGATGGTGGGTGGGTGCACATAAAAAGCAAACAAGTTTTCCGCTGGCTTTCGTTAAAGGTGCCACTGATTGAACTTTTAAAATGATGGAATTCTAATAATTTGGGAAAAAATGATAATTAGGAGAAAATAGATGATTACTTGACAGGCAATAATTGAAAATAGATACATGTATTAATAAAGCTATGAAATATGATCATTTTATAAAATAGATTGTTAAAGGAAAGAAATGCTTATAAAATTAATAATGATCTATTAATTAATTATTAAAGAATTTTATGAATTATTATGGGAAATAATTTTTATAAATATATAGAAAAACCAAAATAAGGATATTAATTTCAATATAATTGCCTAAATTTCAATTGACAATGACTTTGCATTTTTTGTAAATAAATCTGAAATTGAAAACTTTAAGTTTGTAATATATAAATGTAACATAAGTAAGTATTTAGCAGTGTCTGTATATATTATCATATCAGTTTAATCATAGCAAGAAAAATTAACTACAGGAAGATATTGTGTTGACAAGTTGAGTAATGTAATGTCATAACTATCTTGTCCCCAAGTGATACCTTTCAGAAAAAAAAAAAACATTTACCTGGTTGTCCAAAATGTATTATGATTTTGCAAATTTTGCAGCTCAATTAGGACCTCACACACAGAAATACATGTGGAGGGCAGTGACCTACAGGTGCCCCTCCTGATAATACACAGGTAATTAGAATGAAGGGTGGACCCATTATAGTATCAATTCTGTAACATAAGTCTAAATGGAGAGCTGTGTATATAATTCTTCAACTAGACCTATTTAAGTATTTCTCCTATTTCAAATCAAACTGTCACATAAGCAATTTTAATATCTTAATTTTCAAAATTTATTTCCCTCTACAACACATTAATAATTTGAGGGTGAATTTTGAATATCAAAATCGTTTTCACCTTGTTTTCTTAAAAGCAATCTAGAAAATGTTAAAGTTTGTTCCATTTTTGTTGAAAATTTTGACACACACACACAGAGAGAGAGAGAGAGAGAGAGAGAGAGAGAGAGAGAGAGAGAGAGAGAGAGAGAGAGATTAATGGTCTTTATGTACCACTTCGATGTCAGTTTACAAACAGTAGAAATCAGAATGCAAAACCACCCACCAACCTTATGAAAACAAACTTTTCTATTTTTTTCCACACTAGAGTCTCCCCAAGTGGGAGTAGAATCTAGGCAGTGAAAGGTGCTTTGATTTATAAGCCATGTCACTTGGCAACAGAAGCATGGCCAGACCAAGTAGTCTGCTTTTGTATATCATACATGTATAAGAGAATACCAAGATGTACCTCAGTAAGTTTCGAACCCCCCCCCCCCCCAAGAAAACAGATCATTAAAAGTAATGGAAACTCTATAAATATATTGATATGTCAAATTTATTTTCTCTTCACCTAACTTTTAATTTACACATACTTAAAATCTCTCTTCAAAAAGTCTTAATTACAGTTTAATATGTTTATATAAGACAGATAATGTCAATATTATATTTCAAACACAAAAACTATTAAAATGTGTGGATATTTTTGGTAAAAAGGCAATAAGTCAAAATAAATATATAATTTAATCAGTTTATATATGTGATAAATTATTTTATTAGTTTCCACATACTAGCTGAAATATATGTACAATGGCTAACATAAAAGCTGACCATCCCATACAATGATGGGGCATTTTGTTGTGGCTATAATTATGGCCTAAAGTATTAACTTACAAATCACAAAGCCTGCTCTCACTGTCTACATTTGATTCCCACTTCAACAGATCCGGTAGTCCCATATGAGTTTTTCAGTCAGTGATTTTGCTATGGTTTTTAAAAAAACTACCTTCTACCTTTCAGATTGGGAAAATTTGGACCCTTTTTATGTCACATATTACGCTCAGAATTTTGAAATTCATTGCAAAGATTTTATATTGTGACAATGTCTAACATTTTTCGTCTGTCAGAACAGTTTTGGACAACTGGATTTTAACTTAAAATATTTGATTAGTGTGTCACTGTAGCCTTTTGGGGAATTTTAGTTGTCAAATTAGGAAATTTAATTCTTATTTCTCAAGGTGAAACTACCTTTATTTGGTAGTAATTTTAGGCAAACAAAAACACTGTCAGTTCAATGATTTTCTAAGGGTACTCAGGTTTTCCTACAATCACAGGACTGTTCACCTCAATACTACAGAAATAAATTTGACTAAGATGTAAAATGCTTAATCCACTTTCAACTCCATACTATATTTGGTATCTACGATTATCCCTTAGGCTGGTTTTTTAGTTTTTTTTCTTTTTCTTTCTTTTCTTTTCTTTTTTTTCCATTAGGTAACTTGTATTGTGTCATGTTCTTTGTTCATGTTTAGTAAAAAGATTGGAGTAATATTGTTTTAAACTCAAGTCAAGATTTTTTTTAACTTGTATCAAGACAGTACCTGGGAAAAAACACTAACCTTTTGGCAAGTGAACTGACAAATTTTCTTAGGCTAATATCTACTCAACTGGGATTCAAACCATGAACCTAGGTGAAGATGCAGTGACAGTAAAGAGGAGGAGTGAAAATTAAAAATCAGCTCAGCCCATACAGCACCTGGCAGAGCTCACATTATTAGACAAGACCTTATAACAGTCATTTAGTCACATTACCAAATTTTTTAGAGCAAGAAGGCTGACTTAGTGCTGCATATATCAATTTGGCAAGAAAAGAGTCTTATAATAAATAGAATCAATAGTAATCACTCTATTTCATAAAACTTCCATCAACCTCGTCATAGAATTATTAAAAGTTAATATTTAGAAATATCAATAATTATAAATTTGTAAGTATATGTTTATATCCGATAA
This sequence comes from Tegillarca granosa, assembly GCA_029721355.1. Classification (NCBI taxonomy): domain Eukaryota; kingdom Metazoa; phylum Mollusca; class Bivalvia; order Arcoida; family Arcidae; genus Tegillarca; species Tegillarca granosa. Next base: position 11,910,456 of record CM056600.1, read on the forward strand.
CAATTTCCTTTTAAAATACTGTTCTATTAATGACTAATTACATTCTATTTGACTTTTTAACGCCTTTTGAAGTGTTTTTTCATAGTATAATATTAAACAGAATTAACAGGTATTACATTTCTCTTTTAGGAACAGATTCAGAAAAAATGATTAAATAATAAGTAAATGAAAACATTATAAGTCTTCTGTAGACAGCTTAATTGCCACATAGCGAGATCTAAACTACACATATTTAACAGAAATACCCACATTCTGTAGGTAAAGACCGAGAATGTTTTATCCCCCACTAATTGGTCTAATTTGAAATACCTGCTCCTGATGTGTACTCAATGTTTGGAATTTGGCCCACTCTGGATAAGTATGTACCAAAGTACTTCATAAATTTCTAAAGTTAAATATTTTTAACTAAATGAACAATTAAGGGGTGGGATTTTTACTCCTCTCGTACTAAGCCAACTATTTCTTTTAAGTAAACATTGTCTTACATGTATTTATTTCTCTAATCTATCATTTCATTTCATGTTTATTTTTTCAGATATTAATGGGAATTTAATTTCAGGAGTGTGTAAATTTTTTGGTGAAAAATTTCAGAGATGGCTTTAAAGGGGGTGAATCGCTAACACATGCATCATATTTATAATAAAACCAGTTAAAAAATCAATATTGAAAATAATGCATGTCCCCTGCTTAAAAAAACACAGTCAGAAAAACTGATGAAGTATGAGGTTCTTCACAAATTATATACATGCAGAGATCTGCATTAATTTTGATTTCAATCCAGTTAATTTTAAAGAAAAAATTAAATGATGGATTTATACAAAAATTCAATCAGATTTATGTAAACACTAATTTTTGAGACCACCTTCAAGAATCAAAATTATCTACAACTTTTCCTCTTAATTAAGATTTTAATTAAATAACTTTTTAAAATGACATGTATATAACTGTATTGCCAAAGATGAAGTCAATATGATTATGCTTTCTTTTACAGAAAACTAGAAAACAAAATTAGCACACCTATTGAACATTAAATGATTAATACCTTGTCATACCATGTAAAAAGTCTATTCAAGCAGTATATATATATATATATATATATATACTTTATTTCTATTTTGTATAATTTTTTATATTTACAAATATGCTTTAGTACTGTCCTTACGTTTTATTTTTTTCCCAGAAAATCAAAATGAATTTTTTATATTACTTAACATTTATGAAAAGTTTGAATAAAATCCTTTGACCTGTTCTTAAGTTATTATCTACCATATTCAAAAAGGCAGAAGACAAAAAGACAGACTCACTTCCAACATGGTGTCAAAAATCACACGTATTTTATTCTCCATGATACAATATTTGATGTCCCTTATTTTTTTTCAAAGGAATAGAGAGAAATAATAGTGTTTCAAACTCAATTCATGATTCTTACACTTGTATCAACTCAGTCAGTTGCTAGATGGTGGAGGAAATCAAAGTTCCCAAAGAAAAAAAGGTCTTTTGTAATTTAAAAATGAATTTGACCAACTTTCTTAAACTTGGATTTTATTGATTGAGATTCAAATCTAGGCAGATAGAGGCTATAATTATGCAAAAAAAAAATTTCTTGAAGCAACCAACAGGTGACTATATCTGTACAAGTCAACATTTGTAGAATATTTGTCATAAGAAAAATGTTGTGCAGTTTTAAGGAATGCATTAATTTGACAAATTACAATTAAAAACTTGGTTTATAAATTTGTTTATTTAATTTGTGCATGTTCTTTCAGAAGAATAAAAGATTCTTTAAATTTCAAAATCCCTCACCCTTGAAAACCTACATACATATGATACACAATATTGGTCAACCATGAAATTATTGACGACCACACGATACAGTGATAAAATGACTTATTTCTTACTGTCACGAGATCGTGTGTGCTAAAGTAAAAAGCTGAAAATAAAACTGAAAAATTGCCAAAATTTTTGTCTTCAAATTTTCAAAAAGGTTTTATATTTTCTTTCTATTTTTTAAATCAATTTTATTAATCAATGTTGGTTTTTTACACACATCCACACTATATTTTTTCCATCCTTTTCAAAATGAGTGTAGTTTAGTAATGGTATTTTATGCCCCAGTAAAAAATCAAGATGGTTAGTTCTGGAATTGTGGAAGAAACAGGAGTATACATAGGAAACAGATTGCCAAGAGAAAACATCCAATCTTTGGCAAGTGAACAAAGTGTTGTTGAACGTGGATAAGATCGTATATGCTCTGACTGACAATTGGCCCCACAAAGCAAAGGCTAAGATCTGCTAGTTCAATCCTGTGACTTTCCACTCCAAGCTTGTTGCTTTCTGATGGCATCAAATATGATAAATAATGACAATAAATCAGGATTTTTTCTATACAATGGAAAGTAAAATGTTTTTGAATGCTGGAATCAAGGACTCTGTCTCAAGCTACCACTGACACTAATCAACACTGAACATGAACTCCCAAACAATCTCTTAAAGCTGCATTAAGTTTTCCAAGGAAAAAATTAAAACGGTGCTGATCTAATTAATGATGTTCCTAACGAACAATGCTACATTTGGTTCAACGATAAAAGCTTGAATAAATACAGAAACAACAATAATTTCCAAGCGAGATGTAGCATGTGGGATCTAATATTAGAACATGCTTAGGTCATAAAAAACAGGGTCATTTAAACACAACTTACAAAATGGTGAAATACGATAAATTAAACATAGAACTCCATTGAATTTGTCATTTGTGCCTTAGTAAAGGATACATAACACCATTGCGAATACATTTGGATATTAATAACAGACAATTAATACAATTTGTCAGGTTTCTCTTTCGATTTATTGGAGTTTCCGTACATCCGTGTGCATGCTCCAAGCTCATAATTTAATCATCGATAAACATTGACCAAACGGTTAGAGGATTCCGTTTATTTACAGCTAAAAGGAATGAAGTTTTAGAAAATAAAACTCACGGATTGTGATTAGAAGTTACCTATTTTTAAACAAGAGGCCCATGGGCCTTAAGGCTCACCTGAAGATATGTCCATTATTGTTTGCAAAGTGCAATAGACAATATATTAAGTACAGAAACTTGAAAAGTTTTCTCAAATTAAGAACTCCCACAAAACTTAATCAGAAATATATCCACTCACATTTCATTTATAAGTAGCTTATATAATATTATAAGCAATTTAAGTCTTATTTTGCAGCTGTGACCTTGACCTTTCAGCAGATGACCTTGAATCATATATCAAAATGATTGTCATGTCAATACCTAAAATATTCTAATATACATGCTTATACAAAAAGTTAATAGTTTTCAAGATATAGTGACAAATATACAATTTTTAGCAATTTCCCCACTCAGTGCCTTACAATTTCCCCATTTTGAGCCCCATGGCTACCATTTGTGCAAATCTGAAAATAGATGACCTAAGGAAGTTATAAATGAAATAACTAAGGTATATCTCTTGTAGATTTAGAGGAGAAGATTTTTAAAGTTTTTCACTATTCCCCCCCCCCTTTTTTTTTTTTTATGGGGCCCCAAGGGGACATAACTCCTTCATTTGTGCAAATCTGAAAGGGCTTCAGCTAGGCATGATGGTTACCAAGTTTCATTACATTTGGCCTAGTGGTTTTGGAGGAGAAGATTAAAATGTAAAAAGTTTATGCACGATGGACGACACACGAAGATGGATAGCAATCGCTCATCTGAGCTTTCAGCTCAGGTGAGTTAAAAAACCAAAATTATTTCAGAAAATTGAAAAACTGAATGCAGCTTTAATATGTCAGTGTTACAAAAAGAAGCTTATAACATCTTAATTTTAAATCTTTTAATGCCAATAATGGTTTGTCATTTCAGTTAAATCTACCTAAAATGTTTATATTTAAACTACTGCTAACTAGTTTACCAAGTAAAAACCTAAACTTTGAACATATTTCTTATATCCTTCAAAAGAATGCAAAATGTATTTAAAAATCATTTCAGTTATAGATACAGTATACAATTAAGGAGTGGAGTAATAGTCTTTAACACTCAAGTCAAGATTCTGTCACTTATACTGAGGCAATCAGTAATGGGATGATGGAGGAAACCAGAGTACCAAGATTTAACAACCAACCTTCAGCAAGAGAACAGACAAACTTTCTTAAACTATAATCTGAGGCAATCAGTAATGGGATGGTGGAGGAAACCAGAGTACCAAGATTTAACAACCAACCTTCAGCAAGAGAACAGACAAACTTTCTTAAACTATAATCTGAGGCAATCAGTAATGGGATGGTGGAGGAAACCAGAGTACCAAGATTTAACAACCAACCTTCAGCAAGAGAATAGACAATCTTTCTTAAACTATAATCTGAGGCAATCAGTAATGGGATGGTGGAGGAAACCAGAGTACCAAGATTTAACAACCAACCTTCAGCAAGAGAATAGACAAACTTTCTTAAACTATAATCTGAGGCAATCAGTAATGGGATGGTGGAGGAAACCAGAGTACCAAGATTTAACAACCAACCTTCAGCAAGAGAATAGACAAACTTTCTTAAACTATAATCTGAGGCAATCAGTAATGGGATGGTGGAGGAAACCAGAGTACCAAGATTTAACAACCAACCTTCAGCAAGAGAACAGACAAACTTTCTTAAACTATAATCTGAGGCAATCAGTAATGGGATGGTGGAGGAAACTAGAGTACCAAGATTTAACAACCAACCTTCAGCAAGAGAATAGACAATCTTTCTTAAACTATAATCTGAGGCAATCAGTAATGGGATGGTGGAGGAAACTAGAGTACCAAGATTTAACAACCAACCTTCAGCAAGAGAACAGACAATCTTTCTTAAACTATAATCTCCCTGAGTGGGATCTAGACCAATGAGAGGCACTGTGGTCTTTAGACTGCACTCTGTTACCAGGCTCAATCAGTACACAGTTTACAGAATGATGTTAAGTAAAAAATTTAAAAAAATATCTATTCCTTTTTTCATTAAAACATTTACAAAATCTATTTAACAGGCTCTTTATTTCCAATAATGGAATTTCTTCATTTAAATACAGCTATGAAAAAGTGCATTAGGCTTGTTATGCTCAGAAATCTTTGCAAAGTATAAAAAAAAATGAAAAAGAAGACAGAGAGGGGAAAAAAGAAATAACATTTATCAAAAGCTAGTAGAGTACAATATAAAAAATAAGAAATATATTACAACATTTAAACATGCATAAAGAAGGAAAAAATAAGCATAAAATGTCACACTTTTATTTAAATTTTATGACAAAAATGCATTTTGTCCTCACATCTACCACGTAATTAACAAATAGATTTCATAGCTACAATAACTTAAAGTTGTCAGATGACAGTGCAACGGTAGACAAAGAAGGATTCATTTTCATACATTGCTTGTTTAACTTGTACAAATACTAGCTATTACACATGTAAAATCTAAATAAATTTCTAGAAATGTGAGGGATAATGAAATACAGAGTATACCAGGTTAAGTACAACTCATACATCAGACAGAATTTAGAGTGGAAAAAACAAATAAATACTATTTTTTTTATACTTATACTTATATTTTATTTAGTGTGATAAATCATATTTTTGTTGAAAAAATTAAGAAATTTTAGGTATAAGTGTGTTGAGGCATGATATAAAAATTTTGAAAAAATGTTGTGCATTGCCTACAATGGAGAAATGAAATAAATTTTAATCCATATTTTCTTAATGTTGCAGAATCAATTTGTCACCGTTTTAACAATGCTGGTTTTCAAGAGTCTTAAATTTAGTTTTTTTTTTTTTTTTTTTTTTTTTTTTTTTTTTGTAACTGCATACAAATGAATAGGTTTATAATCTGCATGCATGAATACTTTGTTCATTCAATTTCCAATTTTAATCCAGAATATTTACTTCTAGTTTATACTTTTTTAAAGGAATAACTGCTAAGTTTTGGATTTTGATCAACATCAAATGATTTGAGCACCGTCAAATTTAACTCCATCAAAATATACAGCTTACATTACAATATTGAAAATTAACAAATTCATACCTTTATCCAGCAAGCTGGATGGTTTTTTATGGCCAAATACATAACTTTTTTTCAAAATGCAAAATTTCACTAAATAATCAGAAGCATAAAATTTCACACACACACTTTATATAAATAAAAAAAATTATATATACATATACATGTATATATAAAATAAAAACACTTCATTCCACTTTGAGATTATAATATGTTTATTATGATCATTAACTCTGCCAAAGAAATGGCAATTATAAGAGATATATACCTGCTTAGATTGCTTTAATGAGATGTTTACAGTGGGATATAACAGGTGCTTATATTAAGTCCCCTTCTATTTTATATTTATTTACAACACCAGAAAGGATTCAGTGAAAAAAATCACTAAAAGCAGCTTAACTGCTGAAAGATGGTAACAAACAATTAACCTTATCATGATGTACCAAGTCCAGATACTTAACTTTTTATTACATCTTAATAACTTTTTATATCTTGTTAAATTTAGCATGACACTTCATTCCAACAAGTTTTTGGGTTATTTTTCTTTAAGTACAGTGGCATTTAGTAAGTCAGAGAAAGTGTCTAATTTTGCACTATATGAGAGTAAATGGTTAGTTGGTCAGTTGCAGAATCTTTTTACTTCTGAAACTTGAATCATGGTGATTTTTATATTTATATTTAGTATAACAACAATTATTTTTATTTTAATCCCAAAAAAAAAAATAAAAATAAAAATAAAAAATAAAATTTGTTTCAAACAATAAACCTAATTTCCTTGTATGAGAAAAGTGGTCGGCTGCAGTTGCATGTATTATTTTATATCAAATTAGCATATTTAACATCTATTCATGATAAATTACAAATTAATTACTCTTAAGTTATAAATCTTAACCTAAGGTTGTGTGCTGTTGGAGTTGCTGTTAGCTATAAGATAACGGCTACTTTTAAAATAAATTGAAATATAGTAAATTATGTCTCAATCATAATTTTTTACACTCATACTAAGATAATTTCTTTTCTGGAATGGTGGAGGAAACTAGTGCGCAAAGAAATATATTGACCTTCACCAAGCAAACTGACAAACCTTCGCAGACTAGGGTCTGCCCAATGCAAGCCACACCATTATATAAGAGGTGATATTATCTGTAAACCTGTTTTTAGACAATCGGCTACCAGAAGTTATCACAAGGAGATGCAGATTAACATTGTATATCACAAAGAGTCAACTACAAACATCCCTTCACAACAACAGATAAACCCTTTGTTACATGTGGTCAACCAGTGATGAACTCACAGGGTTGGAATCATTGAAAGTAGGCTTAAAGTTTTAACCACTTAGCCAAGAGAAACACAGTATGATCAAACTTGTCTTCAAACAGAATAGTCAGCCCAAGAATTAACTTTTAAAATTTTTTTCTTTAGGACTGGTTCTAACTATAATAAATGTAACATAAAAAGGATCTGGAATTGTAAACAAGTAAAAATCAGGGCTAACTTAAATTGTAATTGTAGGTCTAAAAAGTGTACTAAAAGATAATTAGCAGAATTATTTTTTATTGGTTTTAATTTTTTTCAGGGGTGGGGTGGGGGGGTTGGTGGTAGTGGATGCTTTCATTTTAGAAATAACTTTCAATTTGTTGTGGTTTACTGGGTATAAACAAGATTTTGGAAGTGTCAATTCTCATAAATTGCAAAGCAATTTATGATAGAATTACCACTTCCAAAATCTTGTTTATACCCAGTAAACCACAACAAATTGAAAGCTATTTCTTATATTTACAATATTAATGTTTGACATTTCTGCTAAGAATTTGCACAAGGTCAATTATTTTAGTATTACAAAATACTGTTTTTCATTTTTTATTCGCTGGTTTTTGTCAGTGAACGGAACAGCACCATTTATTCATTCAGAGCGTTTAGTTCTGCCCACTTTGACGTCACACATAAACCAACCACAAAGCAGTGCTGAATTGTTTTTTATTAATAACACTTTTATAATATCGCATTTTCAACATTAAAATCCAGGATTTTTTTATTTTTATCAACGTTGTTAAAAATAAATTTGTTATGGAAAATGAAAGGGGAACTCCCGAATTGACTTTTCACTTATATGTATTCTTGCGCGACTTGACGAGAGGTTGACAGGTGAGCTAGTTTACTGAAATGTAAACATTATTCGTGTCATACAGTTTATATAAGAAAAAATCAGCAATTGTAAATATAATAATGTGCCATTTGCACTTAATTACCTTTAACTTCTTTGTCCGACATGGAAACTTTTGTCGTGTACAGTAATCTCTCTTAATACATCTGCCATATTTCTTCATACACCTAAAATCATCTTTCTTACATTTCCGGCACTCAGGTTCTCTAAGGAATCTACAAGCTTTACATGATGTATGTTGACATGGCTTCTGACAGTCTTCACTTTTTTCTGCTACATTTCTGAAAGTGAAAAATTTGAACTACTGGTAATTGTACATTGTAATAGCAAGTGCCACTAAGTTCATTTTAGAAATATTTTTCAATTTGTTGTGGTTTACTGGGTATTAACAAGATTTTGGAAGTGGCAATTCTCATAAATTGCGAAAGCAATTTATGATAGAATTGCCACTTCCAAAATCTTGTTTATACCCAGTAAACCACAACAAATTGAAAGTTATTTCTTATATTTACAATATTAATGTTTGATATTTCTGCTAAGAATTTGCACAAGGTCAATTATTTTAGTATTACAAAATACTGTTTTTCATTTTTTATTCGCTGGTTTTTGTCAGTGAACGGAACAGCACCATTCAATCATTCAGAGCGTTTAGCTCCGCCCACTTTGACGTCACATATAAACCAACCACAAAGCAGTGCTGAAACTTCAAAAGCAAGGTTTTATTCAAACTTATAATTGTTTTTTATTAATAACACTTTTATATTATCGCATTTTCAACATTAAAAACCGGGATTTTTTTATTTTCAGTCAACGTTGTTAAAAATAAATTTGTTATGGAAAATGAAAGGGGAACTCCTGAATTGACTTTTCACTTTATATGTATTCTTGCACGACTTGACAAGAGGTTGACAGGTGATGCTAGTTTACTGAAATGTAAACATTATGTCAAACAGTTTATATAAGAAAAAAAATCAGCAATTTTTAATATATTTCAATAAACAACACAAAAAATAAACAAAGGAGACAGAGCTTATATCTAAAATTACAGCAATGATTTTAAAACACACATTAGATATTGACTGAAAAGGCATACACATCCAGAGAGTTCTAACATTACCCAGTGATGAACATGTTAAAGGGCAATAACTCTGTTTATGATGGGTTTTATATGCAGACATCACTTTGATATGAAATATTGGTAAATGTTAACCAAGAGAGAAGGTTATATCTTATATACCTTAAAAAAGCAGTGAATTAAATAAGACATTAATCTCCTTGAAATAAAAGGGACCTCGGTGACAGAATGGTCATATACATTAGGCCTCTGACTGACTAAGTTGGAATCTAACACATCCTAGCAATTGTCAGTTCCCTTACATAAGGTTGGTGGGTTTTCTCCAGGCACTCCAGTTTTTCTCCACTGTACCAGATTTAAATGCCTCCATATTAGTGAATGAATTTGATCAAGGCATAAAACAGCATTACCTGACTTAACCTCTCTGGAGAAAACTAATCTCTTATACAAGAAAGTTATCTACCTTTTGTCTTCAAGCTAAATTTTAAAAGCTTTGTAGGTGGTCTTTAATGTCCAAGAACAAACACACGAAATATCAAAGGAAAAAGATAGAGAATAATTCATATATAAACAACATGGATCATTCATCAATTAATGAATCAAGATACAAAAAACTGCAAAAATAAGTCAAAGTAATTTGTAAGAACCAAAATATCCCAAAATTAATGAATCTGAACAAAAAACAAAAGGGGAAAAAAAACTGTAGACAAAATGCGGATTGGATAAATGTCTATGTAAACATTTCATTAATTGATTCATTTCCTGATTATAACTAAAAGATTAAACCCTTAGAATGTTATCTAAATCATGATATCTTAACAAAATAAATCAGTCGTAGAGACCAAATAAATATTTTTTTATTTCACTGTTCCAATGCTGTTATCTGTAGCAGTTCTTACTGTAAGTCTTCTACTGTGATGTTACGACTTAACCTTTAGCGATTTCCATCTCATAAACTAACAGCAAGAACAACTAAATCTAAACATAATATAACAATTTATAGACAATTAGTACAGACCTGTATCTGCACAACAGCAAGGTTATTAACTTGTAAAGTTTATTATAATCAATGTATAATCAAATCTGGTTTATCTAGCTGTAGGCTAGCAATCCTTCTATTTTATCCATTTTATACATGCAACAGGTTTTTCCTTTTGGCAGGCTGACCACTAGACATTAACCGTGGACAAATTCCATTGATTTTTTTTTTTCATTTTTGTTTTAATTCAAAACTGTTTTGAACACATGAACCACCAATAGTAGAACACTTTTGTCTAGAAACTAAATGTTTTTATTTTATTTTATTTTATTATTATATTTTTTTTTGGGGGGGGGGTGTAGGTGGTGGTGGTGGGTTGGTGGGTGGGGAAAGAAAGAAAAAAAAAGAGAGAGATTGTAACATAGAAGATTGTCACCATTTGCTTATTTTAAGATACATAAGTCATATTTAATGGTATGTTGTGAATGAGACTTATAATGTAAAACTACAAAATGAGCTTAGCTGGATTTATATTGAAATAAACTAAAATATTACTAAAAATAAAAGTGAAATAAATCTATGGAACTGTTGTAACTTCAGTAATGTGCGATGTTTTGTTTAGGCTTCATGAGCAGACTATTAGAATGGAATCATGATAAATCAATTGGAATTTTAATAATATTTCTTCAAGCACTCCCGACTTAAAATGTAAACAATTTTGCTTCACAAAAACAAAATATTATAAAGATGTTCCAATAACCATATCAAATATTCTCAGATGCATTATCTTATTAAAAGACTCCATATGATCATTAGTTGTACCATTAGTTAGATTAAAAGCTCACATCAATAAAGGGAAAAGCTTAATTTATTCTAGACTTTGTCAACACCAATATTCAGAAAATCAAATGAACACCAATAACAATGAAAGATGTTTCAGTGACATATATGCGACAGTAATGTTTTTAGTTTGGGTATGAGGGTAGCAGCAAAAGGAAACAACCCTGGGTAAAGTTTCAGTAAAAACATCTGCCATTTTTTTAAACAATTACTATTTATGTTATTTATATCTTGGCCCAGTTGTTCTAAACTTTGTTAATTTAATCAAATTGTTGGTTAAGATTCAAAATGTTATCAAAATTAAACACATTTATTATGGAAAAACTGTTTTCACTTAAATTTTTCTGTTTGTTGCTAATAATTGTATGCATTAACTTATGAACAGAAATTTTATAAAAGTTGATTAAATTCAGGCCTCAAATTTTCTCTAACAACTGGTTAGGCCAACTAAGCTTTGATTAACTGGTCTCCTGAATAAATGATTAGGCCAACTAAGCTTTGATTAACTGGGCCCCTGAACAACTGGTTATATCAACTAAGCTTTGATTAACTGGGCCCCTGAACAACTGGTTAGGCTAACAAAGCTTTGATTAACTTGGCCCCTGAACAACTGGTTAGGTTAACAAAGTTTTGATTAACTGGATCCCTGAACAAATGGTTATATCAACTAAGCTTTGATTAACTTAGCCTTAAACAAATGGTTAGGTAACTAAGCTTTGATTAAATGGTCCCCTAAACAAATTGTTAGGTCAACTAAGCTTTGAATAACTGGTCCCCTAAAAAACTAATTATGTGAACATAGCTTTATATTAGTTGTGCCCTTGAACAACTGGTTAAGTGATAAATAGCTTTGAATAACTAGTCCCTTGAACAAATGGTTGAAATAACAGAGCTTTGAACAAATGGATCCTGAGTCCCTGAACAACTGGTTAAGCTAACAGAGTTTTGAACAACTGTGTCCTTGTATATTAAAGCCATCAGTTTATAAAAACAATATTCTAGTTTCAACTGTATAACAATTAAACAGGTTTGGCAAAACAATAATTGTAACAAACCTTATCACATAGCTAATATAACATTTAAAAGTCCATCCTTTCACACTTAATATTTAAGTATTTTTAAGTTCTCAATCCATTAAATATTCTAAATATCAATGAAGTTTTTTTAAAAGTATTTTTAGATGAAGAAATAATATTGTTTTAAATACAAAAGATAAATATTGAAAATTTGTTTCATAGAGAAAAAATGTTTAGAAATGAGTTTTAACATCAAAAGCAAAAGAAATCATTATATATCTATTAACAATGTTAAAATATTTATATTTAAAGAAAATATAATAAACAAGTTAATACATTCATAAGGAATGAATTAAATATTTCAGAGTATTAAGTTTTATAATAAAGGTACGAGTGATTTAATCAAATAAGTTAAAAGTATTTTATTTGTTTTTTGATTTAGTGACATGTAGTACCTAATAGTGACCTACTGTAGTCATGAATTTCTATTATATATGTATACACTTTAAACAAAATACCGTAAAAAATAATCTTAATCATAATTATGAGCAAAAGGATAGATTTGTCAATTGTCAGTAACAATTATTTCAAATCAACAGGATCCCCACATTAGAATTTCTGTTTCAACAAGAAATAAGTTGAATAAGTTGAATAAGGCTTTCCCTATAAAGAAAGTTTTTTAGTCACAAATTTTTTAATCTAGAATGTATAAAGTGGACTAATATTCTGTAAATATGAAGTACCCTAACTTGATTATTTGTAAGTTTAGTAAAGCAATTCAAGATTTTTTCATTTAGCTCAAGGTGGCCAGTTCAGGAATGGTGAAGAAAACCGGAGTGGGCAGAGGAAACCATTGATTTTACAAGTGAAATGACAAACTTTCTCACACTAGGATATGCCCAAATGGGATTCAAACCTATGCAATGAGAGGCACTAATCTGTAGATATGCACTTCAGACCACTTTGCTCCAGAGGCCCATTATTATATGTGATACAATTAGTGATGTTGCGATTATCGCCGATGATCGATTGTCAGTCGTTGTCAGGGCAGCGATTCTAATAATCGATCACAAGATAAATAATCGATCATCGCCAACATTGGCGAGTAGTTTCCGGATTGTAGTAAAGTCCGTTTCCTTTCTGGTTCTTGCTACTAAAAACAACAATGGCGGACGAGGATTGGATAATATATTGTATCCAGACACTTTTTAAACTAGTGCGATGCTTTGACCACTATCAGTCTATCAGGGCAAGGAGCTATCTAGCCTTTAACTTACAATCACAAAGCAAGAACACTTGGCTTTTACAATAAAAGTATTTATAGTCAGCCTTATTTGTTTCTGAATACTGATGTACAGTTACTAAGCATATTTCGATTATTATTGATCAATTGATCGATTATGCCTCTCCGATTATCCATTATAATTTTTTGACCGATTGGACATCACTAGATACAATGTTTATGCATATCAAGTGAGATAATTTTATCTAAACTTTTATACAAACATGTTACAGGTTCAATAACAAGGAAAACTTGCATATCAGAAAAAGTGTTTACATGAGCAAGACAAAATTTTAATACATGTACTTACATAGCAGAACAAATAGCCTTTGGATGAGATAGACAAAACTGTGGAGTACATTTTGGATGGCATTTCTTTCTTCTGATAATTGGTGCATCTTGTACTTGAGCAGGAACTATAAAATATCAAAGAAAGGTAGTAGTGAATATTCTAATGTTGACAATGAAGTGATTGAAAGCCTCACTGTAAAAAACACTTTCAGGAAAAACTTTGACTAATTTTTGCATTCAGGAGCGACAACTCCTTCAAAGATAGCCATATACATCCTAAACTTGCTATTTCGCTAGGTCTTAACTAGTTGATTATTTGTAAAATGAAATACTGTAAAATCACAAATTTTCATTTGAGAATAAATTTAGGTTTTTTTGTGGGTTAATGAAAACCATGGAATTGAATGTCATTGAAAATTTTTAATTACCATTGCCTCATTAGTTTCACAAAACTCAATTCCAGATATATTTTCCCCTACAGAATTTTTTTAAAAAGGCAAAACCTGGAAATTTTAACCCAATATATTAATGATTCTACAGTAAGTATTACCTATCTAAAACAATACACACACATACACACTTCTGTTATGCCATAAGCTTGTATAACTTTTGGTTAATAAACTAAATAAAACCTTATTATGTGGCAAACCAGTCTTAAAGGGGGTTGGGTTGCTCAGTGGATAGGGCGTCTAGGTAATATTTGGAAGGTCCCAGGCTCAAGTCCTGGATTAGCCACATTTTTTTTTACTGTTACATTTGGAGGCTTGGTTGGTCCTAGGGCAGAACCTGGTAGGAAAAGGGAGGAATAAGGTAGACTGGGTTTGGTAGTCAGTTGGGTAGCTCAGTCAGTAGAGCATTCCACCTAGTATTGAGAAGGTTCCAGGTTTGAGTCCTCATTTGGCGGCTACATTTTTTCCTTTCCTGTGAAAATTAATCAGCAATGATATTATCAAAAAGAATATTTCCAGTTCTAAAACTTCTATTCACCAAATACAAACCCTTATAACATCAAAATATACATATCTGTATTGCACTGTAATTACAACATAAGTTCCTAACATAGTGCTAAGGAGATCAAATACTAAAGGAAGTAAAAGATTAACAATTAGGGGGGGAAAATGACCAATTCATGGTCAAAAAATATTTTACAGGTAATCAAAAAAATTTTTATCAAACATCGCCATTTATTTTTCTGTGACAATCATTTAAGATCACTAAAAATCCATTTTTCAGAAAAAAGAAATATTAAGCGTTTGATTAATGTAGTTAAAAGTGAAAGTACTATTTACTTATCACTGAATTTATCTCTAGATTTTATGTTTAGTGTGGGAGTATATCTTTACTGATATGATAGTAGAGTACTGGATCAAGATTATATATCATATAAAGGTAACTTAATGAATTAAACACTGTAACCCCTGGATACTGATGCTGAAATACCTGATAAATCATTCACTGTAAATGATATAAAAGATATTGAAATACAAAACAGAAACGGATACCAGACTAGTCAATGTGAGTGGGCTGGCACAGGTACAAGGTGGTATGTATATGCAAGCATTTGTACATTAGTAAAGGTTGGTTGTAAAGTTGTTTAACTTCATATCAGCAACTTTTCAGCTATTCACTATGAGGGCAAAGCTATTTATCTCTAAGGATTAATCTATGAACAAGTTTGTGTATATATGTGCGAGATATGCAAATATAATTTTGGTCTGCCTCATACAAGCACACACTTAACGACTTTATTAAGGTGCTAGTACACTGAATCAGTATGCCACAAACAAGCTACCAACCCAGTAGGGCTGCAACGATATACCGGTATTACTGGTTAGGATAAGAAAAATAAGATTATCGTGATACGGTTTACACATACCGGTTTTTGACGATACGAGAAAAAAAATAATAATCATGAGTCGAACAAAGTTAAACACGATCGTCAGGGCATTCGTAGCTAACGTACGATCAATGGAAATAGTTCTGAATGTGGATAGGATCTTATGCACGCTTGTTGTTACCCATTACAGAAGCAATGTGTAGTTATTTCCGAATGATTGAATGATGGTTAATACTCTGATCTCTTAATGCTGAGTACCTGTCAAGGAAGAAATATCTCAATTTTTATGTCTGATGTATAACCTGACTGGTGTTCAAACCTATGACCTCCTGCTCTACCACTCAAGGTGGAAAGTATGTTAAGGGTCTGGTATATATGTGTCTCTTTTCATGAGAAGAAAGATTACATGCATCATTCAAACAGAATGAACAGGAAATTACAAATACAGCAAGGAAACCAGGACTTTTGACCCAAGTGATTTCTTTCAACAGCAAGATGCTCTAAAAGGTTCTGAATTGCAAATAGAAAAAAAAATAAATAAACAAGAACACAACAAAGAGCATAACGTAATAAAAGTCAATGACAGAAACAGCCAAATGAGATAAGAAAAAGACAACTCATATAATCCCACTAAAATTATCAAAAATGTGTGAATAACTTCAATTAGTTCAATATAAATGAAGCAATGTAAATCAGCTAAAGGTTGAAAAAGGCTGGGATTTCTCATAAAAGTGGTCACACAGGAGGACATCTTTATTTACCAAGTTAAAAAAAATAAGTGTATATATCCATCGGATGTAGGTATAATATATCTCTGTCCAATATAATCTAATAAATATCATTTATACTCAGGTCAAACTATAAATCACTGTCCAGTTAACATGAATACCTACACTAGTAACTTTCTTTTTCAGATTAAATGATCATTTTTCTTTTTCGTTTTTAGATTAAACAATCATTTTTCTTACTTTGCTTCCTTTTCATTGCTATTTTTTTATGTGAAGGACAAGAATTTTGAAGGTTATATATCAACTTTTTCTTTGTTGTTAAATGTCTGTTTTCCCAAGAGATTGCTACCTGTCAATTTTCGTTTCTTTTGAGTAAGTTTTTTCTTTTGTTGTGTTTTCTGTGGTGCACAAAAACTTTGGAGGCATGTGATACATTAAATTTTAAGGTTTTTCAAATTTGTTTACATAAATTAATTTTGTTTCTTTTAAATTATGATTGTGCCCATTTATTTTTTTAAACTCATTGATATAACTGCAACAATTAATGTCCATGCTGACGTGACATTCAAAAATTTTTCATCCACTTTTAAAATAAATTATCAATTTAAAACAAAACATGTATTAAACCCTATGTTATGATAGTTTTACAGGAAAGGGGAATATTGTATAGCAAAGCTGTCTGACAGTACTGATAGGTCCCAGTAGCTCTAACCTGAAGCCTCTTATTGGTACTGTATTATACTGAAGAGGACAGTCCTAACTGACCTATCCAGACCAGATAAAACTTTACATATTTCCCTTTCTAATGTTTTATTATACTGTTTGAACTAAACCCATTAAAATGACAAACTTGGCCAAGTTGTCAAATCACTAGTTCAAATACAAATGTAATTTTAATTGTTTAATTCTATAAGCCAACAAAATTAGGATGTTAAAATTTCAGAATAAAAAGTTGTTTAAAAGTTCAGAATTTAAGCCAGTTCACCGACTAAAAAATATCATAACTTCTTGGTCAGATTCTGTAATATTTTGTGAATTCTCTCATATTATTCTGGTAGAAAACATTGATTTAAATGAGATTTTAACTGGTTAGAATTTTGTTCTAATTTCAGACAATGACAGCACAAAATTACAATAGTATGTTTTGTGTAAAAACTTCTATTTTGAAGTTTTGTTTCAAAAGATCCTAAAGAAAACCATGTTGTTTTTAAAACCAGTATTGATTTAAAGATGGTACAATGGTTTTTATAAATGATATTATTTTGTTAAGTTAATTAACTGATTGAATTAACAAGGATTTAAACAACTGGTTCCTGGATGATCCAAATACCAGGATAGAAATTCATTATCAGAATTAAGTAACAGTTCTGATAATTGATTTATATAATAAAATTTCATCTATCTGTGGGGGTGGTATCGATGATAATGATATCTGTTTGAGGTTTTAAACAATCTGGTCAAGAATGCAATCTTTCCTGCACAATGGCTTAAAATGGACTTTTTAAGGGGGTGGGGGTGGGGGTTGTGGGTTGGGATAGAATTGAGTTGGATGGGAATAAAGCAATCCTAAAAATTTTCGTAGCTCTCCTACAGAATGCACATCTTAAGGGTGGAAGTGGGGGATCTAGGGCATAGGAATTGGGTTTGATGGGAATGAAGCAATCCAATGAGTTACTGGTACACTATATTTTATGAAAAACAAAGGATAGAAATGAAATACAAATTAACTAAACTTATAAGACTAACAACAGATTTCAAAAGTACTAGATCATCATAAAATAAATTAATAAAGAAAAAAAATGTAAATATCTATATACATATAAAGTCACATGTGTAGTAATAAATAAATGAAGAGTCTAAAAAAGATTTATTGTTAAAATTTTACCTGTAAGTCAAAATGATTAATTTTCTTATATGTGGAATATATGAATGAATAAATGATGAAATATCACAGATATGTGTGAAAAATAAATGTGCTAAAAAAACAAAACTCTTTTTTAAAATCTATATTTGTTTTTTGTTTCAATTAATGATGCTTAACAATTTACCAAAATACTAATTAAATTTATATTTAACAAAATCATTTTTTCAATAAAATTTATGACATAAAATTTTAATTTTTTTTTACTTTTCGTTTTGTTTTCATGCCTACCAACTTATCATGCCTCACCCCGTCATCGATAATCTCCGTCTTTTTTCTGTTTTAATTGAGACAAATTTTTTTAAAATACCGCAGGATAAAGATTTTTTTTAATGTCTAAAATAAAACCTAGAAATATGAAGAACAATAGCATGTAAAAGTATTGGCAATAGACAGAACCAATAAAAACACACTACAACAAAAAAAAAAAAAAATGAAGTACAAAAAAACAGTCAGACTATTTTTGATATATCCCTAATTTTTCTATATAATATGTAACATTTCATTCAGCCAGGCTTCCTTATAAAGTTAATCAGCTCTACCATAAAGTCACCAGTTTCAAGCTTGTTATAGGAAATGTGAATTAATTTTAATTAATTCATTAAGACATCACTAGAATTTTCTACATATTGCAGGGAATATCAAGTGCATATTTATGCAGCGCTGTCCGACATGGTTAACACTGGTAACTCTTTAGACAGGAAGATGTTTTATGATTATGTGGGTGTCTGTTTAAGACCAATTAATGTCATGATAAATTACCACCATGGTAGTGGGCAGCTTTTGGCAAAATACAATCAAAAATAATTACTACACAGATTTTTTGTTCAAAGAATTTTAGTCGGCAAAAACGAATAAGAAAAGGTATGGAAAATGGAATGTTGATGTAAAATGAACATTCCTCACACCTTATACAAAAAAATAGAAAAAAAAATGATATGGCATTGGATTAAACATGTAAGCTTAAAATCAGTTTTTATTCAAATCATCATGCAAACCCAACACCTTGAATTATATTTTGAAAGCTATCTTTTTGTACAAATTATTGTTGGAGTCTGCATTTTTCACTTTGTTTGTTTTTTATTTTATTTTTTTTTTTTTTTAGTAGAAGCTATAAAATATAAAACTGAAAATAAGGAACATAGCATAAAATAATCATTTTTACCAGAAATTACAACTTTTCAACTGAAAATTTAGAATTTGGTAAATATTCTGTAAAATTAGAGGTAATTTGAATAAGATATAGATTCAAACCAGAAGTAAATACTTCATGAAACTTAGGAGTTACTCCATGACCACCCAAAGAATGTTGCACCTGGATATAAAAATTATTCATATAAGGCTTTCAATGTTTTTAATCACTTTCGTTTTTTTAATTTTAAAAAAATGTTAAAAATGTGTGAGATGACTTAATTTTTCAGTATTAAAGTTTGACTAACAGCTCATTTTCATTTGTATAGAATATAAATAATACATTGTATTTTGTGATACATTGTAAACGTTTTCAATTTAAAATACAATTGTACAAACTGATACCATTCAAAAGTATACAAGTAAAAAATGCGCAAATTAATCACTTGAACATCGTGATATTGCCATCTTATTTAAAAATTTACAAAATTAGAAAAAAATAATTTTTACAAGCGAAAAATATCGCAATCGTTTTAAAACATTGGTGAAAAAAATCTATGATCTGCCGATATCGGTATCATACGCTGTAAAATACCCAAAATGATTAACATTAATAATAAATAAAATTTCATTTCACTTACCCGTTTTACAAATCCCCTCCGGTTTTCTCTTAGTTGCAAAAACATTTAAATATTTTGGAAATATCTTATTAATATGACAATAAAGTCCATGATCACATTTTCCAAGGTAACTGAAATCGCCGCCGCATCTTTCTCCGACAACTTTTGCGCATTTTGGACAACAGTTGCATATTCCTGTGGTTACCCCTCCTTTACACTTCAATCTAGTGGGAGTTCTTGGGTTACAGTGGATTCTGTCACAAGATGGACAGTGGAGTTCACAAGAAACTGATTTTAAAAAATAAATACACATCGCTAGAACCATAATCCTCATGTCACACGCGTGTATTTTCCCGCCAACTGCACTACTGAAATCAACATTTTAAACACGTCACGTGATATTGGATGCATTCACGCGACATCCTTACAAAATTTATAGGCGTGGCATTTGTGGTTTCACAATAAAACCATTATCATATCCAATCACGGTCGCTAAATTTGTTTTCAATCATAGGCGAATTCCAATAAAAATTTTAAATTATTTTAAATTAGTTTGTTTTGAAAAACCAATCCCTTTATGGAAAATGATAAAAATAGTTTCAGTAGTTCCAGATTCTTAAAAATCTCAGAAACACACAATGAACGATAATTGTGTATCCAGATCAAAAAAGAAAAGCGGTAATACACAATCTATTTAACTTGGCGTGTTACTCCTTTCATACCGACAGAGTTAAAGATGTAGTCAGTATATAGAATGAGCCTATTTTAACGTCATAAAGATTTTATACATGAATTAAGCTGTTATGAATATTATAGATTACTTTTAATAATATTCGACTTCAGGGCGTGTATGTGACCAAATTCATCCAAATTATCTATATTTAAACGAGGACTTGTTTGTTCGCTACCGAAGAAAACACAAGAGTATGTCATTTAGCTTCTTTCCCAACAGGTATCAAATATGACATTTTCTAGTTTTTTTAAACGCAATACTTCATTTTATTCATTTAAGATTGAAATAAATGTGTTTAACCAATAGCGACTTTGCGTGTGTCGCACACGCTTTCTGTATTAAATTCGACCGAAAAAAATCGAATTACCACAATCTTAAGGTTAAATGTCGTCCGAAAAATTTAAAATACGCAGACTAGAGTTTTTCCCCAGTATCTTCAGTGTCGTATTTCTAACGATTCTGTTTGACATGAAAGGATAGGGACATCGATTGGCTAACTATTGGTACCTTGGTACTTATTTGTGATATAAAGCCGAGCCAAGCCTACCCAAGGCTAGTCGGAAATTGTGCTATTGTCGCGTTAAAATCAGTATAATAAAATCAGACTGTTTTAATATAAATAACAAATATCCTATTCATTTCTATCAAAGTATTTCAACCAAATTACCGGGCGCATCTTGTACCATTACAGCATGCGCCCATACAGTTAAACGTTTATTAAGTGGTCTTGGTAATGAGTTGTACGTTTTCGACATTTAAAGGGCTGTTGCTGATTCGGGTCTTAAACAAAGTCTTTCCGTTTTCTGTCGGCGGTAGCGTCAACAGACGAAAGACGGAATGTTAATGGCGAAATGACAGGTACTTTGGAACGGGTACCCCCCCCCCCCCCACACACACACACACCACCACCACCACCACCAACAACAACAACAACCACCAACACCACCACCATATCTGTGTTCTGGACAATTAAACAAAATTATCTCAACTTTTTTTACTTTAAAATTTTTCCTTATCATCCTGATAATATATCAATTATATTCCAACACCTTTTACCAGAGTTTGATCCGTTTTAACAAAGTCAAAAAATTCGACCAAAATAACAACATTTGAAATAAAAATCATTTTTCTTTATTATTATTATTTTTAAAAATTATTATTATTATTATTTAATTATTATTATTATTTTATTTTATTTTTAAAGTTTAATCTTTTTGACAAAGTTTTGTCGTTTCGCCTAGTAAACTCGCGGCATAAATTATCCAATTATAAAGTTGCAAAGATGTCATATACCATTTTCTGAATGTATTTTTATGATTAAATTCAAAAAGTGGTATATGACAAAGACATAAAATAACTGAATAAATACAAAATACATATAAGTATCATCTTCGTCGTCGTCATGTATGTTGTTGTTGTTTGTGTTTTACATAGGAATTGTTTTTGCTCCATATTTAGCATTGCTTAGGCCAACATTGTACAATGGCTACAAAAAGAAAATAAATAAAAAATAATAATATACTTCCGCGTGACTTTCCTTATTTTTCACACGTGAATTCGTGTGTTAACAAAAAATTTAGCAGCATACCAAATCAGATTTTATCTGTAAAATATGAGAAATTCAATATATCTTACATTAAGATAAATTAAACTCTCTTTATACATTTGACGTTAAAATTATATGGTCATTTCTCGCCTCATGAACACAAATACTAGGGATACCATACTTGCCTTTTACAAGTATTAAAATCATATTAATCAATTTTAAATTGGTATTTAACGTATCTTAAGCATTAACAAGTTTCAATTGAAGATGTATCGAGTTAAATTTTGAGTTCTGCTAACAACAAGTTTGCTGCGCTAGCCACCGTGTCATATTATATATTTTTGAATTTTCTGAATAAAATATTCAAAAATTTATAATATGACACTATATACAACAAGAGAGACTCTAATGTAATACTGGTCCAGTTCAGATTTTCTGAAAACAAAGCCACATATCCCCACATCTTCCTCAGCTTCTTTTTCTTTTCTTCTTCTTATTATTTTGTTGTCGTTGTTAATTGTAAAGGAAATATAAACTGCAGAAATGATTTCACAAAAAAATCTAGAAAATATCATTAACCATTAATGCATCGTCATTTTTAAAACTTAAAACTTTGAAAGTGGCCTTGAAGGTCGGGAGTTCGAACCTAGGTCGGGTGATACATAAGAGTTTAAAAGTTTGGAATTCTGTCTGGTGCTTGGAATTAAGGGGACAGACGTTATCGACTGAATCACCCGGTGCCAAGGATAATTTGACTAGGGAGCGATATGCTTGTCTGTGGCATATTGACTCACGGTGAGCTAGCACCTTACCAAAACGTCGCCTTAAGTGCGTGCTACTGAATACAAAACAGACCTCGCACATCTCACGCATATACAACTTGTTCTCAGATAAATCTTTAGGGATTAAAGAATTTTGCTCTCGTCGCTGAAAACTGCTGATACAGCGTTAAACAACAATACAGTCAGCCAAACCTTCAAACTTTCAACAAATTGTAGTCAAAGTTGCATGTGATCTCTTAGAAACTTTACTAAAACCAACCGTCATACCTAAACTATTATGAAGTAAATAGACTAAAATGATTTTATATGAATTCTTGTGTAGAATACGTTTAACGTTTAATGTAAAACCAGCGTTGGTCCAACTATAACACGTTGGGCCATCGTAGAACCAACATTATGCCAACATAAGCCGAACATGTTGGACCACTGAAGTTGGTCTGCTTTACTCTTAAGATCTTAGAACGTTAAGCCAACGTTTGTTAATCGTAATGGTGAACGTTGTCATGCTGTCTGGGTAAAATACTTCTGGTGGGGGCCCACTGGGTATTCCACTGTCGGATTTAACTACCAGTAGTTACAAAAGGACAAATATCATGGGACTTTCATCAACAGTGTACCATAGAAGAAACAAAATTTTATAATCCAGTATTAATGAAAGAAGACTACACTAAGTTTTGAAACTACATCTGTGGTAACTGGCACTTGTAAATAATTGCAAACTTAGTATCTATACACAGTCAATATACACTGGTAAAACGTGTAAAACTATCAGTAAGAAGGCAGATATACAAACGGACTTTGAAACGCTTACCGTGACGTCTTATTGTCGGTTGGTCGTTATATGGAGGTGGTCGTTAGAACGGGATTTACCATGTCCATGCTACAGTAAGTTTCCTGCATTGACACTTAATACCATAAAACAGAGTTGAGCTATTTAATCGACTACTTTTTTCTTGTGGTCCCTTGTTTCTTATTTTATTTCTTTTCCGTGTTCTACACAGTCCCATTGATGCTGCAGAAGTTGGAATTATTTATCCATTTACAAGTTGTGAGCCTCCTTAATCTTTTACATTGCTGTAAGCGACAACAAATTATTGCTTACATCATTGATGATAGTAAATAATGACAGTTGACGAGGTGTTCATCACTTGACGTTTGTCACATTTTTATAATACAATTAGATAGAGGATTGTAATGAAGATTTTGCAGTATTTAAGTCTTCAAGATGGGAAACAAAATAACTATATTTACTGAGGATCAGCTAGAAGCATATCAGGTGAAAATCTACAGTAAATAATTTTACGAACTGGGTTAGAAATTGTTATCTTGATAAACATCCGTTTATTTTGATAAAGATATATTTAAGCTTTTATTTATTTATTTATTTATTTAGTTTAAAAAACATTTTTTTTGTTTCCTTTTGGAGATTTCTTATCTTATTTAGTAAGTTGACAAACTCAGTTTGAAACTATTAGTGCTTTGTAAGTTTAAAAATGGAATTTGATAACAAAATTCATGATTTTTGATGAGCTTAAATTATGAATACATGATTGAAATTGATTTATTTATTAAGAAAAGTATTTGTATGAACTCATAAATCAGTCTGTCAAACTTCGAGCAAAAATGCCTGGGTCTGGATCCTGTCTTATAGGAGTAGATCCTGTCTGGGACACATAGTGTGTCTTTTAGCAAGTTCTGTCAGTTATGCTGCTTACTTAGGCTACTATATATCAGGATAATAGATTGGTGGGGCTGCAACCACTGGCTTTATGAGAAAACAAATAAATATTCCCTGAGTTTATAACTTGGCAAGTAGTATGTAATTTACAAAAAAAAAAAAAAAAAAAAAAAAAAAGACGACTATATAGCAAAAATTGTTGAGGCCCTTTACATATTATATTGTATTAAAAGTTGACCCAAATTTTTTAGATAAAGCATCCTTACAACAAGTAGCATTCAGTTTGAAAAAAATCTTTGCTGTGGACCCCCAATGACAAAACTGTTGAGGAGCCTCTATAAATAATTTGAAAGTCCTGTTTGATAAACATGCAAAAACTAAAACCTAGATTTTTCATATTTAGCTTTTTTCATGGAAAGTGTTTCTTAATTTTGCACAAACTTCACCTGTGGGGCAGAAAAGTGGGATATTGGTGAGCATGTAATATCTAGTTCTTAGATATTTTCATATTTAGCATCCTTATAGCAGAAGTAGTATTTAATCTGTGCAATTCTTGGCTGTTGGGTTGTACGAGAGGACTTTGGGGCTGTTTAATTAATGTTAAATGTCTATTCAGATACTGCAAGAGCTATTGAACAAGTGTTATGGGTTGCATTAAGGCCTATGCTTCTCATGTTTTAAATCTTAATTTTACTATCAGCAGTCTTAAAATCTGCAAAGCCTTTTGTAACACAGATGAAAGGTGATTAGGAGGTTTAGCAATAAATAATGTGGGTATATTAATTTTATGAAGATTTTATCTTCTGTTTCATAAAACGTGTATTATAATATCATAATACATTTGGATTTCTTGATACTTTAATTAGCATAAGTTTCAATGATCACAACAGTTTTGAAACAGGAGCCAGTCTCACTAACTTATAAAAATTTAAAAGGATAACAAATGCTATTGTTGGATAAAATGAAATGTTTATATTAATGAAAATATTTTCCTGGACTTAGATTTTAAATTATTGATAATGAAACAGTAGCCAGTCTCACTAACTTTTAAAGATTTAAAAGGATAACAAATGCCATTGTTGGATAAAATGAAATGTTTATATTAATGAAAATATTTTCCTGGATTTAAATTTTATTTTATTGATAATATATCTTCTGCTTCTAATATTTTACAGGACTGCACATTTTTCACAAGGAAAGAAATTTTGAGGTATTTATTGTAATAAACGTTTATTCATTTGAATAAGTTGATTTTATCTTAATAAATGTTGAACTGTTTCACATTTACAATCATAACATTCAAAGGGGAATAAATCCAACAGAGTAAAATGGAATCTTCAGTGATCTAACTGAGAAATATAGTGTGTTTAATGGGATTTTATCCTAAGTTGACCATTTAAAATTAACCAAAAAAATAAAAAATTAAAATTAAAAATAAATAAATAAATAAATAAAATTAATAAATAAAATGTTATCTTTAACACATCTCCAAAAAGTTTTCCTCTAAGGAGAAAAAAATGTCAAAAATTCATCAAAATTAAAAGCAGTTTAGTAGCAGGTTGAGCAAGATGGATAATCTAATAACTAAATAATTAAGTTGTTTGAAGTTCATCAGCGATTTTAACTCTTGTGTGTTTGTACAATTTCAATACATTTAATTTTTTTCCTTATTTAGAATATTCAGAAGGTACAGAGAGTTATGCCCAGATACTGTGCCGTTGGATATGACCAGAGGTCAAGATAGCAGTGTAAAAGTTCCAAAAACTGAAATAGAGAAAATGCCAGAACTCAGGGTATGTAATAATAATATCAAAATGCCAGAACTCTTGTATGTACTGGTAGTCAAAATACTTAAAATGTCAGAACATTGTGAATGTAATCAAAACTTTATATTTCCAGAACTCTGGTTTGAAGTCAGGATATTTAAATGAAAGAAACTAGGGATTGTATTAGATTATAAAAATGCAAATACACTTAGAATATTAAAATATAAGAATTTGGGGTATGTCACCATGGTATTACAATGTTAGAACTTGGGATAAAAAATCAGAACACAAGGTATGACATTGTGATATAAAAATGCCCAAACTTATGGCATGTAGTAAGGGAATGAAAATATCAGAACTGGGGGTATGTAAATTCAATTCATTTATTCCGTAAGCATATACCGGTAGGTTACATAATACTTTTAGAATACAATGTATGGCGGTACATCATAATGCATAAAGTGTATGACATTTAGTGAAAAATACAGTAAAATCAAATCAATAAATTTCAACAAAACACTAATAACCGGAAAAATTAAGAAAGTTGTATACATATGTGGATGGACCATGAACAGTAGCTAATTGTCCCTTCTGTGTGTAGCTTTTTTTAAAAATATGCCAAAATTTCGTAGCTGACGAATATTCTGTACACCCATCAGTTGGATAAGTTTGAAAGTGGAGGGTTTTGTCCAGTAATAGCGTTTGATATACGCTTGACGCAAGTCTGAATAAAGAGGACAGACGAGAATAAAGTGAAACTCGTCCTCAATTTGACCAGTGTTACACTTAGAACACAGTCTGATCTCTTGTGAGAGATTATAGTAGTGTCCTGTTTCTATACAGAGACGATGTGCAGAACACCTGTATCTCGCAATAAAATTTATAATTGTTCTTGGAAGTGTTTTTTGTAAGTAAAATTGAAGGCAGAATTGTCTGTCAAATATTTGTATATATAACACTTGGATGATTTTTTGAAAAAAAGAAAAGAAAAGAATATGAAAATGTTAGAACTCAGGGTATAAAATTAGGATATGAAAATTTACTTCTTTACTAAACTGCAGCATTTATTTCTGTCTATACCAATTTAGTTAATTTTTTTTATGAAAGTTCCTGAAGATTTCATAAATTCTTATATAATTCTTAGATTTAATAAATATGTTCTTGTAGAAAGTTTTGAATTTTAAAAATTTGGTCTTGTTAGAATTTTAGCCAATTATCAGAAATTTTGTTTTTTATGATGTTGTTTTTGTCTTGCCTGCTTATTGTGCATAACTGTTAATGCTGTTCCCAGAGAGTGACCGTTAGCATCAGTATCCAAAACAAACAGTTGATTGAAAGGCTTCATGTTAATTTTTTTTTAATAGATTTGACATTTAATCAAGCTACACTGCTATTTTGACAGCTGCCACTATTGATAAGGCATACATATTCCTAAATATGTATTTTTAGCTCACCTGAGCTGAAAGCTCAGATGAGCTATTGCTATCCATCTCCGTCTGTCGTGCGTCGTGCGTCGTGCGTAAACTTTTTACATTTTAATCTTCTCCTCCAAAACCACCAGGCCAAATTTAATGAAACTTGGTAACCATCATGCCTGGGTGAAGCCCTTTCAGATTTGCACAAATGAAGGAGTTATGTCCCCTTGGGGCCCCACAAGGGGGGAAATAGTGAAAAACTTTAAAAATCTTCTCCTCTGAATCTACAAGAGATATACCTTAGTTATTTCATTTATAACATCCTTAGGTCATCTATTTTCAGATTTGCACAAATGGTAGCCATGGGGCTCGAAATGGGGAAATTGTAAGGCACTGAGTGGGGAAATTGCTAAAAACTATATATTTGTCACTATATCTTGAAAACTATCAACTTTTGTATAGGCATGTATATTTGAATATTGCAGGTATTGACATGACGATCATTTTGATATATGAATCAAGGTCATATGTTGAAAGGTCAAGGTCACAGCTGCAAAAGAAGTCTTAAATTGCTAATTATCTTGAAAATTATTAACTTTTTGTATAGGCATGTATATGAGAATATTGTAGGTATATTGACATGACGATCATTTTGATATATGGTTCAAGGTCATATGTTGAAAGGTCAAGGTCACAGCTGCAGAAGAAGACTTAAATTTGCTAATTATCTTGAAAACTATGAACTTTTTGTATAGGCATGTATATTAGAATATTGTAGGTATTGACATGACAATCATTTTGATATATGGTTCAAGGTCATATATTGAAAGGTCAAGTTCACAGCTGCTAAAGAAGACTTAAATTGCTAATTATCTTGAAAACTTTTAACTTTTTGTATAGGCATGTATATTAGAATATTGTAGGTATTGACATGACAATCACTTTTATATATGGTTCCAGGTCATATATTGAAAGGTCAAGGTCACAGCTGCAGAAGAAGACTTAAATTGCTTATTATCTTGAAAACTATTAACTTTTTGTATAGGCATGTATATTAGAATATTGTAGGTATTGACACGACAATCATTTTGATATATGGTTCAAGGTCATATGTTGAAAGGTCAAGGTCACAGCTGCAAAAGAAGACTTAAATTGCTTATTATCTTGAAAACTATTAACATTTTGTATAGGCATGAATATTAGAATATTGTAGGTATTGACATGACGATCATTTTGATATATGGATCAAGGTCATATGTTGAAAGGTCAAGGTCACAGCTGCAGAAGAAGACTTAAATTGTTATTATCTTGAAAACTATTAACTTTTTGTAAAGGCATGTATATTAGAATATTGTAGGTATTGACATGACGATCATTTTGATATATGGTTCAAGGTCATATATTGAAAGGTCAAGGTCACAGCTGCAAAAAAAGACTTAAATTGCTAATTATCTTGAAAGCTATTAATGTTTTGTATAGGCATGTATATTTGAATATTGCAGGTATTGACATGACGATCATTTTGATATATGGATCAAGGTCATATGTTGAAAGGTCAAGGTCACAGCTGCAAAAGAAGACTTAAATTGCTAATTATCTTGAAAATTATTAACTTTTTGTATAGGCATGTATATGAGAATATTGTAGGTATTGACATGACAATCACTTTGATATATGGTTCGAGGTTATATGTTGAAAGGTCAAGGTCACAGCTGCAAAAGAAGACTTAAATTGCTAATTATCTTGAAAACTATTAACTTTTTGTATAGGCATGTATATTAGAATATTGTAGGTATTGACATGACAATCACTTTTATATATGGTTCCAGGTCATATATTGAAAGGTCAAGGTCACAGCTGCAAAAGAAGACTTAAATTGCTAATTATCTTGAAAACTTTTAACTTTTTGTATAGGCATGTATATTAGAATATTGTAGGTATTGACATGACAATCACTTTTATATATGGTTCAAGGTCATATATTGAAAGGTCAAGGTCACAGCTGCAGAAGAAGACTTAAATTGCTTATTATCTTGAAAACTATTAACTTTTTGTATAGGCATGTATATTAGAATATTGTAGGTATTGACATGACAATCATTTTGATATATGGTTCAAGGTCATGTATTGAAAGGTCAAGGTCACAGCTGCAAAAGAAGACTTAAATTGCTAATTATCTTGAAAACTTTTAACTTTTTGTATAGGCATGTATATTAGAATATTGTAGGTATTGACATGACAATCATTTTGATATATGGTTCAAGGTCATATGTTGAAAGGTCAAGGTCACAGCTGCAAAAGAAGACTTAAATTGCTAATTATCTTGAAAACTATGAACTTTTTGTATAGGCATGTATATGAGAATATTGTAGGTATTGACATGACGATCATTTTGATATATGGTTCAAGGTCATATATTGAAAGGTCAAGGTCACAGCTGCAAAAGAAGACTTAAATTGCTAATTATCTTGAAAACTATTAACATTTTGTATAGGCATGTATATTAGAATATTGTAGGTATTGACATGACGATTATTTTGATATATGGTTCAAGGTCATATGTTGAAAGGTCAAGGTCACAGCTGCAGAAGAAGACTTAAATTGTTAATTATCTTGAAAACTATTAACATTTTGTATAGGCATGAATATTAGAATATTGTAGGTATTGACATGACAATCATTTTGATATATGGTTCAAGGTCATATATTGAAAGGTCAAGGTCACAGCTGCAAAAGAAAACTTAAATTGCTAATTATCTTGAAAACTATTATCCTTTTGTATAGGCATGTATATTAGAATATTGTAGGTATTGACATGATGATCATTTTGATATATGGTTCAAGGTCATATGTTGAAAGGTCAAGGTCACAGCTGCAAAAGAAGACTTAAATTGCTAATTATCTTGAAAACTTTTAACCTTTTGTATAGGCATGTATATAAGAATATTGTAGGTATTGACATGATGATCATTTTGATATATGGTTCAAGGTCATATGTTGAAAGGTCAAGGTCACAGCTGCAAAAGAAGACTTAAATTGCTAATTATCTTAAAAGCTATTAATGTTTTGTATAGGCATGTATATTAGAATATTGTAGGTATTGACATGACGATTATTTTGATATATTGTTCAAGGTCATATGTTGGAAGGTAAAGGTCACAGCTGCAAAAGAAGAATTAAATTGCTAATTATCTTGAAAGCTATTAATGTTTTGTATAGGCATGTATATTAGAATATTGTAGGTATTGACATGACAATCATATATGGTTCTCGGTCATATATGTTCAAAGGTCAAGGACATAGCTGCATAAGTATACTGAAATTGATTTATGATTGGAAATTATTCATTGCACTACAGTTACTTCATGCATATTATATAAGCTACTTATAAATGAAATGTGAGTGGATATATTTCTGATTAAGTTTTGTGGGAGTTCTTAACTTGAGAAAACTTTTAAAGTTTCTGTACTTAATATATTGTCTATTGCACTTTGCAAACTGCATTGGACAATATCTTCAGGTGAGCGTTAAGGCCCATGGGCCTCTTGTTTATTTTAGGAAAATCCATTCAAGCAGAGAATTTGTGAAGTGTTTTCTGAAGATGGAAGTGGTGATTTATCTTTTAATGACTTTCTTGACATGTTTTCTGTATTTTCTGAAGGAGCTCCGAGAGATCTTAAAACTGTTCATGCATTTAAAATTTATGGTAAGATTTTATTTGGTTGTGCCTAGAAAATAACAGAGACAAGTTATAAGGATTATCATTACTTTTACATGCCCTTGTCTGTGTGAACATTTACGTAATTTCTTAGTTTTCAAATCTGTATCACACATTACAATTGTTTTTTTTTTCACATACTTGTTTAAAGTCAATTTTCTAAAAAAAAAATTGCTGTTTTTTTTCCTAAAAGTCATGGCTGATTGTTTTAATTTTTTTGTTCAATGTGACATCTGTAATACTATCAAAGGAACAGATGGATAAAGGGAGGTAATCCTTTAGATATAATGTTTTGAATGCATACTTTGATAAAATCAAAACGTAACAAAAGGTTAAAGAATGTTGAATAGGGAATGTACATATTCAGTAACACCTGATTATATAAGAATTATTGTTGTATTTTACATCTTACAGATTTTGATGGTGATAACTTCTTAAACAGAGAAGATTTAGAACAAACACTT
Organism: Tegillarca granosa; assembly: GCA_029721355.1. NCBI lineage: Eukaryota > Metazoa > Mollusca > Bivalvia > Arcoida > Arcidae > Tegillarca > Tegillarca granosa. Next base: position 11,942,469 of record CM056600.1, read on the forward strand.
TTATGCCTTACAAGAAAGGAACTTACAGATGAAGAAGTTAGTTTTGTAATTGAAAAGGTATACAACATATTCTTTGAATTTAAAAAACTAAAAGAAAATAAAATAGGCTTGAAAATCTTGATAAAAAAAGACACACAAGTACGCAACAGCTTTTTTTGTTTTTTTTTAATTAAAGTTGAATGTAGAAATTTAGTTTGTACTTTGTACAAAAATGTGGCACATTGAGACAACAAATAAATTGGGGAAAAAATATTTTAAAAAAGACAAGATAGATTAGACAAACTACGACCAGTGAGTCCAGAACTTTGTAAATGTACCATTTTAAAATCATTATGCCTCTTAAAAACAAACAAAATCTTTACCTGTAGAGGGTTTCTGTAAATACTAGTAAGGTGTTTGTTTACATACATGTATTTCCATGTATATGTATTTTTCTGTGATTTCACATTTCTGACATATATGTTAAATGTTTTAGAAGGGACAGTCTTGAGGGATGATGGCAGGCATGTTGTCATTTATTAATTCTTAACTTGTTTATTTTTCACATATCTGATTGTATTTGTTTTTTCAGGTTTTGGAGGAGACGGACCTGGATGACGATGGCATGTTGTCCTTTATTGAATTTGAACATGTAATCTCAAGATCCCCTGATTTCTTGAAGTAAGTCAATGGAAAATAATCAGTAATACATACATGTACTTAATTGATAAAACTCACCTGTACAAAATACAGAGGAGTTAATGTTACACACATGGTGCTGTAAGTGTTTTGGTCTGAACTCGGTATAAAAGTATTTGATGGATTAATTAAGTTTCGTATTAGTTTATAATTAACTTTAGCTTGATGTTGACTATAAGAACAAGAGGATATTTCCGTTTTCATGGAAACCATTTCTGATAGCTTTTGCTTATTAACATATACTTATTTGGAATAGATTTTGTTGCTAATGGCTCTAATTTATACTTTCCTTAATAAAGTAACACTAAAGTCTAAGGGGTAGAAAAGAGTAATGGTGTTTTACTCCCCTTTCAAGGTCCTTTTACTTTTATTGGTTAGTTCTGGAATAGTGAGGAAACTGAAGTATCCAGAGAAAGCTACAGACCTTTAGCAAACTAACTGACAAATTTTCTCACACAGGAACTGTCAAAGTAGGGTTTGAACATAGGCAGTGAGAGGTGCTATGATCTGTAAGGATGTGGTTTAAACAATAAACCTCCCCCAACACACACACACCATTGTCTAATGTGGTGATTACAGGTCTATAAATGAAACTAAAGACATTTATCAATGTTCATGAATAGAGAGATATTCCTATAAGACAAAGGATATTATACCTTTTTCACAACTTGTGCATTACCAGTATTTTCCTAATGCTGAAATAAATGATTAAACACTAAATAATATCTAAAGTAATGCAAGACTGATCCTTGATCTAAGTACAACATTCTATTTGACATCCTTGGTGTCAAACTTGGTAAGTAAATCAGTATCGCAAGACTTGAATTTAGTTTTTTTGTGTGTGGCATTATTTATGGTGTGTCAAATCATTTAAGTTGTATTTTGAAGTTTAAAACCCAAGTTAAGTGTCATTGTGACCTTGGGAGTTATGCAAAGCATATGGAACTAAGGAATTTATGTTTATAGTGATTTCTCATTGAAAACCACAACTTCAAATCAAAAGTACCATACATTATGGAAAATCATGTGATGTGTTTACAATAATTACATTTATTGTCATGGTGACAGGTACATGCATGTTTTAAGATTTTTGTTGTGAATACTACATGACACATTTTTGATATTTTAGAAAATACATTTTAACTTTTTTTCACCTTATAAATTTTTATTTAATTATTTGCAGTACATTCCATGTAAGAATATAAATACTCATGAAACATCAATGAAGAAAATACTCACATGACTAAAACTTAGCATTATCAAAGATATACCACATTGGAATTAAAAGTTTCGGATTCTTGAAAGCTGAAGAAAACTTCAGTAGAAATTACTACAAGTGACCAGTGTGATGAAATCTACAACTAATGATAGAATAAACTTTGTATATTTTCTGGGTTTATTTAAGACATTTATATTTTATGTAAAAGAATTTTCAATTGTATTAGTTATTTAATTAATATTTATGTCAACTTAAGTAGAAATCACTTAATATGTCAAGTTTAATAATCTCTAGCGTGTGAATATGAATACATATATATATTTGACTTGATATAAATTGCCTTGAATTAACCATTGATTTAGAGAATAGGTACACATTTTTTTTTTTTTTTTTTTTTTATTTTTTTTTTTTTTTTTTGATAAATTAGTTGCTTCACATGGTACTAATTCTCAACTCCTTTGACATCACAGAAAGTATAACATGACTTTAGTATACTTTGACCTGGTTGCTCTTTGTTAACAGATAAAAAGTTGTAAAATTAGGTTTGGAAAATAATATTATAATTTTCCAAGTGCCTCAAAATAAAATTGTCAATTTAATAACAAATTCAAAATAAAATTCTGGGTAGTATCGTAAACACACAAAAAAAAATTATCTTTGATTCTTATTGATTTATTGGGCATATCACTATTTGATCATGTTTAAATTTTCAATGAACTTTTTTTTGTGTGTGACCCAATAAAGTTACATACTAATAGACAGGTTACAATAGAAGTTCATTACTTTAGACTATTATGATTTGAAGATCTATACAAAACAATTATGTTATTCGTAAACAAATTTGATGTAGCAGTTATTTCATTAAATTTTTATGACATTTTCTTGAAATTGTAAAAAAAAAAAAATACATGTATAAAACTTGTAATTATTTTTAAGGAGACTTAACATTAGTTCATGTCTTGGTTCTGTTTTTAGGAATGTACAGTTTAAATATGTGTCTTTGTATTTAGACATAAGGAGATTTTTAACTTTATCTAAAACATACCAGTCTTACCAAGCTTTATCTAAGGAAGCAAAACACACTGTAAAACAACATTATTATGCCGCGTCATAACTTTACCACGTCACTTACTTCCAAAGTGCTGTAAAACGGCAATAAAAAAGGCTTTTATAATTTGCAACCTTACTTACTGTCACGGTACAAAAAACTTTATTAAAATGTCCCTCTGTATCTAAGGCAGTTAATTGCCAAAGTTTTGATTCAGAAAATACATGAAAGGACAATATATAGAGCTTATAAGTCACATTAAAATCAATAACTTCATAAATAGCTAATTTCATTTTATGGTACATGTATTACAGACCAGAGAATGCTTCTTATTAAAAACAAATTATCTATCAGTTCCTTATTCAATATATTAAAAAAATTACTTTGAATAGTTAATTCAAACTTAAATTGTTTTATACAATTAAACCCAATTCATTGCTACATTTTGTTCAGTCCACAAAGTGGCTTATAAAGGAAGAGGAGTTTTGGACTTCAAAAAAGTATGGCAATAAGCATGGTGGTAAAGTTATCAAGATTCATTATCACATGTTTTTTTTAAATGTACATGTATTACATTTTGTGATATTTTTGTCACAGTCTTACATCACTAAGTTGACAAATTTGACCTGTCTTCTATGCCATTTTGGTAAGCAGTCATTTCTGTCTACCCACTTTCACATATTTCTGATTTGAGTATTAGGTTGACTTGTCATTTTGAAGGAGTTGCATGTTTTTGAATACTGATTTCAGATTCATTATAAAATGCCAATAAACTTGCCAAAATCATTCTGTATGATTGTACTGGTATGTTTAATTTAGTGTCATTTACTATATTTATTATTATTATGTGTACTACTAGTCCAGATATATATATATATATATATATATATATATATATATATATATATATATATATATATATATATATATATATACATGTATATATATATCTTTTTTTTTTAACAAATTCATAAATTTTTTTTCAATCTTGTCCCAATTTTTCTAACTATAATTGTTTCATTGATGGTTATATTATAAACATTGTTATAGTCAATTTCAGATTCTAAGAAATATTCAAAGATCTATAAATCTTTAAGGTCAATATATTATTATCAAATCATCGTTATAAACAACATGCTTCAATTTGTTGATTTTTTCAATTTTTCAAAACAAAAATTTCATAAAAATTTAAATACCGGTAGTATGCAAGTTGCAAGCCAGTTTGGGATAGTGGAGAAAAACTCTTTTTTTCTGATAAAAACTACCAAACTCAAGCAGTTGAATTGATTTTTCTATCACATGTGTAATTTTAAAATGCAGATATTTTACAGATAATGTAAATATATAAGGTGGATCAAAAAGAAAAATGGTATCAGGGTTTTTGGTGAATATGCAACTAACTATACAATTTTCTTTAAAGAATTACATAACGAGATATATGTACATGTAATTAAGTGACTTTTTTGTTATTTATTTTTTTGTTGATTTTTATTTTATTTTATTCATAATGTTATTTGATATGTTACTTTTCACAATAAAATTTGAAATGAAGTTAAGTACAGTTACATGTAATTTATCATTAAAAACAAAAGTAATTGGAAGTGTATTTAAAGCTTTTAAAGAACTCATTTTTTTGTCTGATTTTAACATAGAGTTGAGTGTTGTGGTGGTTGAAAAGTGTTTTATTATTCAATCAAGATTATTTCACTCATATCAAGTGGTAATTTATATGGTCTTACATTAACAGTAATGAAGACTTTGTAGTAAGAGACACTTGACTTAGTTTGTTGGTTGTAATGTTGTTTAATGTTGCATCAATAATTTTCAGCTATTCATGAGGAGCAAGGTTATTAAACTCTTAAGTATAATCAAAAATAAGTTCTTGTATAATTTGCAAGTGTGTACTAAGGTCTGCCTTGTACTAGCACAAACTCAGGGCAACTTTTTTGTTGAGGTGCTAGCTCACTGAGTCAGTATGCTGCAGACAAGCATACCACTCCCCCAGTCACATTATCCTGGTTCTGGGTCAAAACAGTCAATACTCTGTCATATAGCCAATGTCAGGTGAGGAAGCAGAGTCTCAGATTTTAAAGTTTTGTGTATGACCAGCCAGGGTTAAAATTCTGATCTGTTCTCGGAAAGACATTCTAATACCCAGTGAGTCACTGTGGCATCAACACTTTGGTAAGCCAGTGCTTATTAGCACTTGACCACCAAGACCCCTTTTGTCAAGCTTTTAAGTTATTTTGGTGATAGTATTTTGATGCAATAAATGTTAAATATGCTTTTAGATAAAGTTTTTTTTTAGTATGCTTAATTTGAAATGTGGAATATGGAAACTCATCTACTATTATTGTTTAAAAAAGAAAGACAACACTTGTCAGGAAAATGAAAGTTATAAGGAGCCATTACTTGCTGTTGGTGACAAATGTAGAACTAAATTTTACATTATATCCTAGAAAGTATGTTTGTAACTCTACCTGTATGTAGTCATTACTTGCTCTTGTTGACAGATGTTAATGTAAATGCAACCAGTTGTTCTTGTGGTTGAGTTTGTAGAATTGTTTCCATTATTCTATCTACAGTTAAAAATACTCAAAAGCTGGTGTCATAACCAAAGTACAAGTGTGTATCAGTGTCAAAAGTGAAAAAAAAAAGATTTTGATGGATGAATATATTTTCACCAGCATTTCCAATATTGCTTGTTACTGATTACAAAGATTACATCAATATATCTTTAGTGATATGTCCGAATGACACAGTGAATCTTATTCAAAACACCCGTGATTTCCACAATGTGGAAAATGTCCATGTAACAAGGTTTGTCAGTACATGCATATCTATGGCAAACAAAATGCACAGTAATTCGCAAGATCTCCTTTTACTATATATAATCAAAAGTCCATAACATTTGTGCAGAATGTCATAGGAAAAATGTCAGAGTACCTGAAATAATATCACTTTACTGGAAAACCACTATCTTATGTGATTCCATATCCAGTGAAAACTAAGTTCTGCACAATCATAATATAGTGCTAGTATTATCATCTGGCAAATTCCATTATGTAGCTGGAGATATAAGTACACAAGTAAGTGTCACGTTGGTGTGGCACAATAAAATATCCTGCTGCATTATGCCATCATTGCAATGCACAGGCAAAGTTCGATATAAGTGAAATGTTCTTGACTGGGATGTTAAATTCATTACTCAACTTAACTCAATTGTTTTAATATTTTTCTGTAAAATTATTTATCCTCTCAAATGTCTGAAATGAGATTTACAAACTTGGCTCAAATACCTGTCAACTGTAGCTGGATAGAAAACTGAGAAAACAACAAATAACAAATATGATAATTTTAATCAAACAGTTTATTTCATCAAGGAAGTCATGTCAATTTTATAACTATCATAATGCATGGTGTCAAAATAATAATAATAAATAAATGGACACACAGACAGAAGAGAAAAAGTTGAAGTAGTAGTAAGTTTCATAGAATAACTGTGAATGTCCCCATGTAACTGATTGGTAATAACATATGAATTGGTAAATCAACTGGTTTTACAGAATAATTTTTTCCAAAAACTTCACTTCTAATCCTTTTATTTATCGACCATTTAATGTCTATTACATTTAGAAAAGAATTTCAAGTTTAAAGTCTTGCTATTTGTACATATACTTATAAACTTGCACTTTTAATGAATAAGTTTTTCCTTATTTTTATTTTTTTTAAAAAAAAAAAAAAAAAAAAGACCAAATGTCATTAATCTTTAAAACTTCTATTAAAATTTTATTTCTTTCAAATTTTTGAAAATGAAGTGAAATTAATATCTTTTTTGTAGTTGAAGAATGCTGTAAAAATGCTGGAATGTAGCTACAAAATTATATGTGATGTTTTAAAAAATCCAAAGAGCGTTTGTGTTCAAACATGAAATAGTTTGTTATATACTTAGTGATATAAGTGATGATATCAGAAGAAATTTTCAAAATGAAATTTTTTTGAGCATGTATTCTAAAACTGTTTATTTACATCATTCAAAGATGATAAGTTATCATGAAATAAATTGTTCAAAGCATTAACTTTTTTTTTAAATAGCAAAATAAATTTTTAAAAATCTCAATAAATTTATATTCGTAAACACTATATACATATCTTACAGATAAAAACAACAAATGAGAATTTTGATGTCATAAACATCAAAATGTGATAATTTAAGTAATAAAAAGGGTGTGAGGATTAACAAATGAGGTGCAAACATATTTAAAATGCAATTTCATTCAGAGACAATCGTTCTAACTAAATGCTCAACATTTTTAAAAAAATATGGACGGTAATAAAAAGACTTATGGTATGGAATTTAAACATTAAAAACGCATACAGAAATAATAAAAAAAGTTATTAAATAAAAGTAACATAAATAATAAAGATATCACAGAAAAATATCTGACACAATAAATATCCTGATACTGACAACCTAATACCATTGGCTAACAAATAACGTCTAAATCTGAGACAGAAAACAAATTGGATGAGAACTTGATCTGTAAACAGTGAAATATTAAAAGCAGAAAATCTGATTTTTTTAAAATTCTAAAACAAAATAATAAACAATCTTGAATTACCATAGGTTTTATTGTTTCATGTATTTATTTATCACAGAAATATGTAAGTACACATGTACTAAGTTGAGCAAGAAAAAAAAATTTTTTCTGCACACTTAAAAAGAGCAATTATTCCAAAAAATGTCCTTGGTCTGAATGACAGCAAGGAATTTTTATCACAAAAAATCTTTCAAATTAAAGTTTTGATTTTGATAATAATGTGTTTTATAATTAACACTCTATAAGAATGTATTGTCTATTAACTGAAGTGTATACACTGCAGCATTATAATCCATCACATGGAGTCATCCAACCATTCATGCATTCATAAAATATAAAAATATAAATTAAAGAAAGTTAAGGAATGATAGTGAAACTGGACCATGATAACTTTATAAATAATAGTCATGTTGTTATTACTGCTTGTTCAGAAAATGTTAGAATTATATTTTATGTAATGAAAAATTAATTTTTTATTCAAGAGAAAAAGAGATTTTTAAAAAAATCATATTGAGGTAGACACTATGCAGTTTCATGCAGGTATAGGTGTCCATCTTTAATACCATAATTACAGTTTCTGTCAAATTAAAAATATTGGTAACTATGAAAATACAGTTCCAATAAGTATTCAAATTATAACAGGAAACATTTATACCGGGTACCTTATACCAAAAGTCTCTTGGTATTTGAATATCAAACTTATTTTGCATATTGTTTATGAATAATTGATTAAGTTGTATTATATAATAACATGAATATCTAACAAAAAGTGGTCAAAATTCAAATTTAGACTTGATTTCATCACTTCAGCAGCAGTTATAAAGACATAATATTTTGATTTTGTAAATTTGATCTTTTTTATGCGTTTAAAAAATCCAATTTAAAAATTACCAACAAAACTGGTATTGATAATACAAATAAAAAGGTCTTTCCTTTTTTGTATAGCAGTTAAAACATCAAAATAAATGCCAGTTCTTCCTCAAAATTGCACTTTTATCATAAAATATCACAGAAATTGTATGACAGTGAAAAACTACACATGACTGCTGGATAAAGTTGGTAAGTTTAGCCTTTGTTTTGAATATCTTTTTTTTTTTTTTACTTGTGTACTTATATTTTTGGAATTTCTAATTTTATGATAGAAAGAACATTGATGAAATAAAATATCTGGTACAATGAAGTCAGGAATTACCTGATCTACTTAACAATAACCATTATATTCATACCAGTGTTAAAAAAAATTACTCTAATGTATTTTTATTGTGCGCTGTAACAAACGACAATACATGTACTGGTATGTCTGAATAAGCAGAAAAAAGTTTCTGAGGATAACAATAAAAGAAAAAGATAAAAAAAAAATAGTAGAAATAAATGGGTGATGACTATAAACAAAAAACCTGACTAGGATTAAATGACAAAGACATGTTTAAAAATCATTTTAAAGGAGAAAAAAATCTGAAAATTTATAAAAGTTTCATTTTTTGGCATGGACAGATTTGACACATTTGGCATCCTGAAAAAATGACATCATTAAAAATACTCAGCAATTTTTAATTTGTCAAAGAAATCACTAGAATTTTATACAAAAGATGACATAATGAATGAGTGGATTCCAAAGCAAGGCCACAAGGAAAAAGTATAAAAATTAAAAATTACAACATTCTTAGACCACCTCTATAAAAAAAAGTAATGTAATAAGTAAAATGGGATTGAGTACATAATTATGCTACTGGTAATCTTACTTTTTTGGGGCTAGGGGAGATTTCAAAATAAGAGATCCAAATGTATTGCCTTGAGTTGGCATCCAGCTCTAAAACATGAATGAAGGAACTTATTTCCTTCAATAATATGTTATAATTTTAAGAATGCTGATTATTTTTGTGCATAAACTGGAAACAGCCACTTACACATCCAGTATCAATACAGTATATATTATGTTAAAATATTAAAAATCGAATAGTGTTTTAATGAGTAAATAAGACAGAAAGAAAATATACTTTTTTTCTTCACATCTATTCCTATTTCCTGTGGCCTTTCTTTGAATGGTTGGGCTTAAGATATAAACAAATTCAACAATTCACATTTTTTTTTTTTACATTGCAAACATTGACACACATCCTTGCCACCATTTCGTTGTCAGAATATCACAGCATGTTTCAACATAAATGTTTGCAAATATTAGAAATCTGTGTAACAGGAATACGATAAGTTTAATACACCCTGTGACAGAATTAATACTGAAACAATCATTTTTGTCAAATTATTTTTCAATTTTATTCTATCAACACAATTAACTTTTATACATAAAATTTCAAACAAATATGATCATTTATTCATATTTTGATAAGTTTAATTAATTAAAGTTTTATAAAAAAAAAAAAAAAAAGAAAAAAGAAAAAAAAAACATCATAGTTAAAAATAAACTGATCTCACATATTTTTCTATAATCATACTCCATTGTTGTATGCACCATATAAAACTATGGACAGGGTACTAGATATATTTGATATTTAGGAAACCTGTCTATGGATGTCTGAAACTCAAAATCTTCACATCCATGCCTATTTCCGATTGGACACTCTGTAAAATAGGCAGAATTTATAACTCTTCACTGTAAATTGAAATTTCACTCTGTATCACAAAGATTAGATATTAAAATATAACATCGGCTAAAAATGATAAGATTCTACCTGGTTTAATACATTTATGAATCTGGGGCTAATTTCTTTGGTTTTATTTATTTTCTGATTTTATGCTCATTCTTGGTGGAAAAAACCATTTTTACTGGAGTTAAAAGAAGAATATTGTACATTACAATGCATATTTTTGAAAAATTTTAAATCAGATACTCCATTAACTGCTTTTGACTGCTCCATTCTACAAATAGTGGCAAAAGATTAAACCTATTAGTACAAAGAATATCATCCTAATTTCAGTAATAACAGTAATTTATTAAAAAAAATAATTTGCATCAATAATACTTCTATCATAACTCTACATCACTCTTATCATTTTTATTTGCATACAATACTTTAACGGATGGTATTTCTAATTTAGTTTTATCTGTTGGTGATGGTGATAAACTATTTACACTTTTACGACTGGCGGCACTTGCAGGTCGTGATGAGCTGAAGAAACTAGTAAGTGCACTACTGAGCCTACGACCTAATGATAAGATAGCGCCACCTTTTGATTTGGAGTTCTTTGCCGCTGCTGCTTGATTGCTCTCTACTGCCATTTTGGTGATATTTCGTAACTGTTTCTGTGTCTTCCAGCTGCGCCATGCTCTCTGTAAAGCTTTTGCTGCCACATCTTCTTTCTTTTTCATCATTGTACTAGAGTTCACATTAGTATTGACACGAGTCGGAAATTCTTGAGCATATTTTTCATCCAACTGGCTTTTAAGTTCTTTAAACTCCTCAGTTTCCTCTACTTTTCCTAAAACGTTTTTCACCAGACCTATTAACACGTCTAAACAATGAAGTTTATCACCTTCAACTATAGGAAGATCTAATGCTACTAAAGCTATCTCATTTGGTTTTGGTATACCTAAAGGTGGATCTAACTCTGCCACAAAAGATGGCAGATGCTCGTATTTAATAAATTGAGTAGCAAGAGGGTCATATTTTTCCCACACAACATAAAAACCATCAAAATCATCTTCTGTTATTCCTATTTCTTCTTGTTCGTGAGCTTGGTTGAAGTTCTCAAGAATAACAGCAATGTACATATTAATTACAATCAAGAACACTATTAAAGTGTAAGAAACCATAAATATTACACCCAATGCAGGTTGACTGCAGTCTCCAGTTGAACTTTGAACTTTGACCCCATCAGGTCGAGTGTAATAATTTGGATCACATCCATCACTTTCATCAAGTAATAATGGCTCCAGAATGTCATTCCAACCTGCAGAAGTTGACAAGCGGAGCAACAAGATAAAACTATTAGCAAATGTTCTAAAGTTTATTATTTCATCTAGTGGATCGGTTATTTTGAGATTCTGGAACGATGACATGCCGATGATGGCATAAATGTACATTACCAGAAGTAAAAGAACACCAATATTCAGCAGAGCTGGTAATGACATTATTAATGCAAATAACAGTTTTCTAATTCCTTTAGCAGCTTTGATAAGTCTTAACACTCTTCCTATCCTGAATACACGCACAACACGAAGTAAGGTTGGCGATATAAAATCCGCATTTAAAACATCATCAACTATGAAACCTAAAAGTAAGAAAAATATAATATTGTGTGTAAAACTAGGAAAATTGCTTAGTTTAAAAAAACTTATAATATTAATGTTAAACTAAAAAATAAGACTAAATAATAGAGACAGGTATTTTTTAAACCAAACTAAAATAAGGCCAGTAAGTACTCCCAATAACACAAAAAAAGACATGGATTTTTTGTTGTTGTTGTTGTTGTTGCAATTTTACATTTGGAGAACAAACACTTTTGTGTTACCATTATACTCAGCACATCTCTCTTGTATATTAACATACTCATGCAACTTCCACCTTATTTACTTACTACAACGATCAGAAGTATTTGCCCTTTGCCCATATATATGATTTTACACTTACGACACAGAAAATAAGTTTACCTGTAATTAGTCTGGGAAGATGACAAGAATGAATGATGTTACTGATCATAATTGATGCTGTACCAAAAACTTAAAAGCCCCCCCAATCAGAACATTTGAATTTGTAACATCTTTAAAACACAATATTTTTATGAAATTTAAAGAAAATTGATTATAAATACTTGTCACATGACATGATTTACAGGTCTGTTACAACACAAAACATTTAAACATCTCTTTTTCCCTTTGATATACTACAACATGTATATGAACGATGATAATTTAGCAAGAAATTGTAATTTATATACTATCTATAACTGTAATTTTGGAAGCAGGACAACTAAATTGTGTAGCTGTTAAACAATATGTAAGATGATATACATTGTAATAAGTTTATAACAAACATGTTACTTTATTAGAAGCAATGGTCTTATTAAACCACACTTCCAGTTGAAAAAAATTGCTGAAAAATGTCTTGTCTTCATATATTATATTAAGAAGTTTTTAGTCAACATAAAGAAAATGTTTTTAAAAATATTTGTCTTAATATGTAATTAAACAAACAACATCTCTTGTTTATGGTCTATGTGATGAAATTAAATCATCATTATCGATCAGCATATAATACAAATATTTACATAAAAAAGAAGGCCATGAATGTTAAATTTTGTGCTGGTATGTTTCTAACTGTTCTAATTAACCTCTACTTTTAATATATCCCCTTTTTCTACTTCAAACTACAAGTACTGAAAACTCTTTAAATGTTTTTCAATTTATTTGCAATCTAAGGTGTTTTCCCTCCCATTAAAGCTCTACTGTGCAATTTAACTTTTGTCATGACTACAAACACACAACACAAATATCTATGGTGTTCATCACACATGGGAGGGGGGATTGGGTTGTTAACAGGTGGATTTTAAAAAAAATCCTACAAATTACTGATTTCAATGTTTTAATGAATTTAGATTTTGAGTATGTTTCATGATAAAAATAAAAAAAATCTAAAATAATGAAAAAAATAATAATTGAAAATATTTCCTAGTCATATCTCCATATTGATAAAATTTAAGTAGTCCACCTCTTATTTAGCCATCCTTCCATAAAAATGGTCTGGTCCTACTTAAAAAAGTTGTCTCCCTTTTGTGCTAACTTCATTATGAAACCCTTTACCTTTTTGGTCCAGGTACATTGAAAGTGGCCCTTTATGGGTATATAGCCTATTTTTAAGGTATGCTTAAAAGGAGAACTACAATTTTATGGTAATTCATAATGTAGTTTTAATCACTGTTTTTGATTACTGATTTCAACTTGTGAATGAACAAACTAGGAAATATTTTGTTGTAACTTAATATTTCAAAATTATTGATGCTTGTAATATTTTTAGCCAAGCAATCTAATCAAGTCTAGGTAACTAAACGCTATTAATGTTACCTAGGTCTGCCAGAATAGTCAATATCATGGCTTTAAAATCAGCATAAAAAGAAATAAAAAAGAAAAATACAAATAATATCAATTAATATGAACCATTTCTTCCCTACAAACTAAACCAAAGTAAAATAGGTTTATATCAGACTTAATTTTAAATTCATGCAAGGCACAATGCATGCATATTGAAACATGCAATCTAGCGATTGTATTAAGTATACATGTATTAACTTTGCTTACAACTGAAATTTATAAATTTAGTTTCGATTATTTTATGTGTCATGTTGACATTATATACATGTGTTTTTGATTATGTGTGAAATTTTAATGAAAATAAGACAAAAAGTATGCTGCAATTATAAAAGTTTTTAACCAAGAGATACTTTCCTATCTATTGCTCTCACTAAATAGTTCAAGACAAAATTCAATTTAGCATGTCGTTGATGATATAAATTCATTTGTTATATCCAGTTTGAGCCATAAATAACTGTATATTTCCAAAATCATCAAAATTTAAACTAGTACATTTTTGTCTCATTTCCATATATATATATATATATAAATATATATATATATATATATATACAAGTATATAAAGTAACACTGGTGACCATATCTATTATATCATGCAACATAACTGATGATGCAACCTAAATCCAGACAAAGGGAGGTAATATTGTGTGTTAGTAATGTAATATCCAGGCATTTTAACTCTGGGCTTCAGATGCACTAGAGCACACCTAATTCTTCCATTCATTTATTCCATAAAGTAGATTATATAATGAAACAGGACCTATCACAAGACAGATTATCACCCGCACATCTAGTTTAATAAACTTAAAATAACTTTAGTAAAAACTTTACAATGGATATTCACACCTTGGAGTATTATATAAACACCTTTGCAACTTTGTGCGGGTGAGCTAAAAAGCCTTTAAATGTTAAACAGTTAAATTTATATGATGAAAGTTAATTAAACTTACCAATTAAAGAAAGAACAACAATGATGAAATCAAACACATTCCATCCAACTCTAAAGTAGTGTAAGCGTAAACCAACAAGTTTTACGATACATTCCAGCAGGAATATCGTTGTAAATATAATATTTAAGATGGATAAAACTTCTGTCACAGTATCTGATTGTTTGTAATGCTCGATAGCCATAGTGGTCATATTACAAACAATTATGAAAATAATAAAAATGTCAAACTTCTGACTTGTTGAAATATCATAAAATACTGATTGACAAGCATTCTGAAATTAGAAAAGTTAATTTTATTATTACTTTTATAGCAAAAAGCATACTGGTTTGATTTGATTCAATATCTATAGAAAATAAACATTTTGGTAAGACAATGTACCTTAATGTATTAACATTAATTTTCTCATCTTGACTTTCAGACTGAAATAAATGTACTGATCCATATAACTTAAGATAATAAAATTTGGTTGTTTAAGAATTTTTTAAGCTTTTTTAAACATTTTTTTCTAAGCAGAAAGAAAAAACACAAATGATTGGTGGAGAAACGAAGAAAAAAATGACAGGTCTAATGTATATCATCACACCCTGAAGGCCTTCTTCAATCCCAATGGGATAAACAAATGATATGTACGGTTGTTGTTTTTTTTTAATTTGTTTATTTATTTACTTATTTTTTTTTTCACAATTTCATTGCACTTTAACACTTTTTGCTTATAAAAATTAGAAAAAAGAAAACCTATATCAAAACAGGAACAAATTAGTATTTGTCTTACGTTTGGTCTTCTAATAGTCTTTTGTGGTTTTCTACTGCTAAGCTTCTTGAGTGTTGTCATATAATTCTTCTGACCAGCAGTCAAAAACATGTCTAAAGGACTACCTTCATACTGAAAACATAAACAAGGAAACATGAAGAAAGTTACTTTTACCGTAAAACTTACAGTATAAACTAAATTTGCTTAAACTAATTTTGTGGTGCTTCTAACAAAAAAGAAACTCCTGCAGTGATCTGCAAGATTGGTGTATGTATACAGCACATTGAGTTATCAGAATTACTCCCCTTTGACTTTGCATGTGGTGAGCCTTTTGAAATAAGGTAATACTGAACTATAACTGAGGTATTTTAAGTTTACTACATTCATAACTTTAGTCTTGAAAATCAGCTCTGTGTGTGTGTGTGTGTGTGTGTGTGTGTGTGTGTGTGTGTGTGTGTGTGTTTGTTTATGCATGTGATGTGTGCTTCATTCCCCAAACTGGAGTGAGATATTGTATTACTGGATTTAAAGGATAGCATAGATGACATACACAATTATTTCATTTATAAGTTTTAACAAAAAACTTAAATTACATTGGATGATTAAACTCTTGATTAAACTCTTCTGTAAAGCATCAAGGTGTGCTAAAATGACAGAAAATTAAACCGCATGATATGTGACAATTTTCAGATAAAAAGATAGCGATGTTTGACTTACCTGTTTTTTAAGTGTATTGAAGTTATCAATAATTACACCAATGAAGAGATTTAGTGTGAAGAATGCCCCAAATACAATAAAACACACAAAATATAGATAGGAGGCAACACTAGCTTCAAAATCTGGCTGCTGATCAATCTAAAATGACAAATTTATTCGTCTTAGGGTGGTACAAATAAACCAACAAGAGTATCATAATGATGACCTACATGATATTGAATTGAACAGTTTAAATCTTCAATAATTTGTTCATTATTTTTTTATTTTTAAATACCTTTGACAACTCAGTCATTATGTTGTCCTAATAAATTATTTGTTGTAATTTTAAATATTTTAAAACTTGAACTCACGTTACAATTAGTCAAAACAAGAAGGCAAGATCCACGCACTTGAAGCTATTTAAATTTCATTATAACTGTTCTTATGCTGATATGTAATGAACTTGTAAACTATAATGAACTTGTAAACGAGTTGCATGTACATAAATATTTACCAGATTTCTTTCAATATGAATAAACTAATAAATATAACATGTAAAATGAGTATTTACATCACAAATAAATAAGGAATAAAATTAATTACTTACAAATCAGATATTCTAAATTACAACCTCAAAAACAAATATACATGTATAAAGTATTTTTGTCAATAAAGTGCCTTAAATATTTAAATGGAGTTAAATTTTCAGATAAGAAAATAATGTCTACCTCTGTTGAATCTACAGCAGCCTCAATAGCTTCCATCCAACCTTCAAATGTAGCCTAGAGAATAGAAAAAAATGAATATGATTTTTTTTTTAGATTTTTCTTCAGTACATTTTAATTTACACCATGGCATTGAATTAGTCTTTTCTGATATGTAACAGATTTTCTTGCAGTTTGTAATTTATATGTATTTTCTTCTTCTTCAATTTTTTTCTTCAAATTTCTTTTATTTATAAAATAAAAGATACAGATTGATCTGTTTCAGATTAATTTAATTTAATTCAATACCATCCAACAAGAGGCCCATGGGCCTTAACGCTCACCTGAGGACATGGCCAACCTGAGGATATATCCAAAATCATTTGCAAAAATACATAAAATATTCTAATATACATTCCTACAAAAAAGTTAATAGTTTTCAAGATAATTAACAATTTGAGTCTTTTTATGCATCTATGACCTTGACCTTTAAACGTAAGACCTTGAATCTTATATCAAAATAATCACCATATCAATTCCTACAATATTCTAATACACATGCCATACAAAAAGTTAATAGTTTCCAAGATAATAAACAATTTCAGTCTTTTTATGCACCTATGACCTTGACCTTTGAATGTATGACCTTGAGCCACATATCAAAATGATTGTCATATCAATACCTACAAAATTCTAGTATATATACCTTTGCAAAAAGTTAATAGTTTTCAAGATAATTAACAATTTGGGTCTTTTTATGCATCTATGACCTTGACATTCAAATGTAAAACCTTGAATCTTATATCAGAATGATCACCATATCAATTCCTACAATAATCTAATATACATGCCAATACAAAAAGTTAATAGTTTCCAAGATAATTAACAATTTCAGTCTTTTTATGCACCTATGACCTTGACCTTTGAATGTATGACCTTGAGCCATATATCAAAATGTTTGTCATGTCAATACCTACAATATTTTATAATACATGCCTATACAAAAAGTTTATAGTTTTCAAGCTAATGCACAATTTTAGTCTTTTTTAGCAAAAAAATAACATTTCAGGGGCAACAACTCCTACATGCATTATCATACAGTTACGAAACTTTGTACCTTTTTACATTTTGTCCTGCTAAACATTTTAACAATGTTTTAATATTATATATCTCTTATAATTTGGAAGAAAAAAGCCTAAAACTGCACAAATTACAAACTAGGTCATGACCTTGAACTTTGACCTTGACCCCATTTTGAAGGTTATTTCAAGAAAAAGTCAAAACTGAAAACCCCATGTCAATATCTATTCATATAGTCAAGTTATAATAATTTGAAGCCATTTTACGAAATTTTCAAAATTAAACGCAAAAACGCGTAACCTAATTTTTTACCAAATTTCACGAAATGAACAATTTATAAGCTTAAGACCCTAGAGAAGCCAAATATCACATCAGATTTTTTCTCCCATCATCGCTTTCGGAGAAGAAGATTTTTTAAGTTTTTTGGAACCATGGGTCACCTTGACCTAGTTTTGGGAGCCATGACAACGTCACAAACAAATCTGAATTGCACTGGCCCATATATGCATCTGACCAAGTTTCATTGAAATCTACCTCATAGTTTTAGAAAAGAAGTTGAAAATGTAAAAGTTTACGCCGCGGACGACGACGACGACGACGACGACGACGACAACGCCGCCGACGACGACGACGACAGACAAATTTTGATCAGAAAAGCTCACTTGAGCCTTTGGCTCAGGTGAGCTAATAAAAGGTATTCATGATCTGTAAGTGACATTAAGCCACTTAAATTAAGATAAGCAGTGGTCTGGCTTAGGACAAATTTTGAACTTTTTTCATTACCAATTGTACTTTTTGAAATTGATAAATTTTAATCCTTTATACTAATATATACAAAAACAAACATGGAAAAAATATAAAAGCACTTACAACTTGTAACAATGCTAACAATCCCGCACCAACATTGTCAAAGTTTACATTGGCATGGTACCATGTGTGGTTATTATCCAGACACTGGGATTTGTTTGCTATCTCTGATGGTTTGAATTTATTACCATCGTCATCCTGACACCAGAAAAATTTTCCAGAAAAGAACTGAACCCCCATTATGCTGAATATAAGCCAGAATAACAAACAGACTAACAACACATTGACAATGGCTGGGATAGCAAACATCAAAGCATTGACCACAATCTGAAAGTTAAAAAAACAGTAATTAAATATAAATGGCAAATCAAATAATTTGTATTAAAGGAGTGAAAGGTAAAAGGAGTTAAAGATATATTTATAAGGAAAGAACATCTGTACAGTAGTTAACAGTGGTTCATTCAACAAATAATATGATATTAACAGTATATATATTTTAAAAATACAAGTAGGTCATATTGGACACATTTTTGTACATCCTTTTACCCTAATACATGTACAACCTCTCAAAGTAAATAAAGCAATGTTGAATATAATTGGTTTGATACATGACTAGAAATATAAGCTTAGCTGGCTAAGTGCTAGATTTATTCAGTGGGTAGTTGTAAGTTTGACCACAAGCTCAGACTAACCAAGATTTCTAAGAAGGTAGTGACTTTTTAACAAGTATATCCTCTTTCATGAACACATTATTCTGACTGCTTAAAAGGTGTGTGGACTATTAAATGTAGTCCATTTCTACTATGCCAAAATAACAGCTTAATAATAAAAGGGACAATTTACAGTTAAACTTGTAGTAGTCCCCAGCAACCTAATTATGGAATAAATGTGTCAGGAAAACAAAGTACTCTGTCTATAGTATTGAGAAAAAAACATCTGTACTGACAGATAAAACAATATCTAACAATAAAAATACTGGATATCCTAGTTACCTTCATTCCTTGCCATCTTGAGATAGCTCTGAGAGGTCGTAAGGCTCTGAGTGTCCTTAAAGCTCTGAAAGCCGATATATCAGCAGCTCCTGCAGCATCAGCTATGATACTTGCCCATGAGATCTAGAGTAAAAATAAACTCATTCTAAATACAAGATAAGAATAAGATTGGTAAAACAGATGTGCTGTCAATACTAAAATCTTTTGTGCACAAAATGCCAGTCATTTACATATTTTATAAAGGACTGTAGTGTAATAAACTTTCACAAGGAAAAGTATTAAATAAAATACTTAAGTTAAAGGATCAACCCCGTTTATAGTCTAAAAGAAAGCTTTAACAATTCACAATAATAAAACTGTATTTATCTTATGATTTAGGAAACCGTCTTGTTTGCTCAGATGTAAGCAAGTGTGAGGAAAAACTATCAGAAAAACTTAACATGTTAAAACAGATGAGTGCTTTTCATATACAAGTACACATACACTGGCAAGAAATAAAACTTGGTTGTATTGATGAAGACTGTATCTTTGCAAAATGTTAATTATCTAAGAGTGTTTATTTGCACTACACTTATACTGAAATAATCAACAAGGACCAGTTGTTTATAACAACTGTCAAGATTATTTCCCTTACATTGGGGAGATCATTTCTTAGATGAAATGTTGAGGAAACCGAGGTACCGGGGGAAAATTGATAGGCTTTATAATTAATTAAAAAACTATCAATAAAAGTATTGAGATACTTACTACAACGATAAAAAAATCCAACAAACTCCAAACATTTGTAAAATAAACTTTAAAGCCATTAGCGATCCATTTCAGTAACATTTCAATAGTGAAAAGAACAGCAAATATCAGATTCATGTAGGACAGTGCTTGTTCCAATTCAGGTTTTTCATACAAATAAGCATCTTCAAAAGCCTGAAATATAAAAGTATTAACATTATTTTACAGTTCTTTTTGTTGGTTGTTGGAGCAAATTTATATACTATTCACTTTACCCAAGTAAAAACCAAAGTAATACAGGTATTCTCCTGTAATAACACTATAGCAGCACAGTTTTCAAGGAGAAAAATAAAATTGAAAAATAGAAAATAGATTTTTTTGACAATTGAAATTTCAGCCAGGCTTAAGGTTCAGTTTACTTTATTTTTAATGGAAAGTTTTAATAAATACAATGATTTAAATGGATTTTATAAACCACTAGTAATTTTTAAGGTGTATATGCAGTAGTGTAAAAATTTTGTTTTCTATCATATTTCAATGTAAAATATTTCTTATCAACAAAAAAATGCTTACTAAAGTTAAACTGCTGACTCCAATTAAAAACAGGATGATTCCTTCAAATATTTTATGCTCTACAATTCTCACACATACTTTACGAACAAGATACCATCTTTTTCCATGCACAGATGCATCAAATGCATCCCAACAATTACATCTGTAAAATAAAAGTTATCTCCCTTAGCACAGCAATGTAAGAAATTGTCGTACATTATGTTTTAAAACTAATAAACACAATATTAATTCTTTTACCTAGTCAGAAACTGACAGTTGAAATTAAAAAGGAATATGTAAACCATAAGAAAACAATCAAAGAAAGAAAAAAGAAATAAACAGGAATACTTGGCTTGTCTGTATATCTTGTACATTTTCATTAAAAAAAAAAAAGCAGTTAAGATCATGGACCTTAATGTTCATGCAGTACCGGTATATACGACATAGATATCTTCCACTTTATACAGGTAAACTATGATTTGCTGGTACATATATTCATTTCTATATATATGCATGCATATAAATAAAAAGAACCATAATAAATGCATTGATTAACTTACTTCTTCATACAAACTTGTGGTAAACAATCAACTACAACTATTTCTTTCTTTTTTTCCTCTTCCTCCTCTCCTTCTACTGGTTTCTTGTCATTTATTGCTGCTGCATCATCACCAAGCTGTAAGTCATCAGCATCCTCTTTGTCATCATTTTTGGCTCCTTCTTTATCATCTTTATCGGTTTTTGTTTCATTTGCTTTTCTTGCTGCATCAAAGCTAGAAAATTTGTCTCTCTTTGTACTGAAAGCTTCATCCATTTTCTGAAAACAGCGGAAAATATCTCACTCAAAATACAGTAAACCTGTATATAAAGAAAATCCATGGTACCTTAGAAATAAGAACTGTATAGACAGGGTGTCTTTATATAGTGGTTCTGTTTGGTTGAAGCAAAAAGATCTTAAAACACTATTCTTAATGGACAATTGATCTTTATACAGAGTTGGTCAATGATAGATTTCACTGTATAATGAAAAAAAAAGAGATTTTAAAAAGGTTAACCTTATTCATAGCTTGTAGAACAGATACTGGTAATAATTAAGTCTTTTCTTAGTAACAGTAGATCTTCTAGGTGATCTTATCTTTAAAGAGGTGTATGCCCTGAGTGTCATAGTTTTTACTTGGATACAAACTAATCACTTAAAACCAATCTTTTTCAGACTTTGATTTCTACTATGTGGATAGAAGATAAAAAATTACCATTGAAAATTTCAGTTAGATGTGAAAATTGAATCAAAAACCCTTGACTTTAAACTTTATAACTGTGTGAAATATTCGCATTTTTGATAAAAAATATGCATTCAAGAGAAAATGAAACTGTCCAAAGCTTTTTCATATCTAAAGAAGTATTGGATTAAAAAATATAATTAAATTTAATTTTCAAACTTATAAGGGTAGATAACTTGTTAATTTTCCTATATGACAGGGTTATCTACCTTGCTATCTTTATTAGCTATGGTTCCATTTACTTGTTGTTTCTTGTTATCTTTTCCATCTTTAGATTTATCAGTGACTGTACCATTTGCTATTACTTTTGGAGTATTTGGTTTCTTCGGATCATCTTAAAATAAATAAATAAATAAATAAATAAATAAATAAAATTTTAAAAATATTTACATGTATTTTCAATGAAAGTATTGCTGAAATGGTCAAGCTTTTATATCTTATAAATTTTCTTTACTTGAATCCTGATTTAAGCAAAGCATTTAAGTTTATTGTATATCACATTTGCTAGAAAAATAGCTTTCAGATGGAGAACACAGCCAACCAGTGAAAATTTTTAATATTGGTTATGACTAGATGGTTATACATACTTACCAAATACCAATAACATAAAATCATTTTTACTTTGACATATACAGATGAGCTAAAAAAGCTTAATGAGAATCAAAGTAATCAAAATATTTTAGGGGAAAAACTGGGTTCAATACATGTTCAAAATCTTTAATAACAGTATTAAAACATAATTCTGCCTTTTATCACTCATGTTAGAACATTATTTATGCAGTATCTCACTCAACTTGTAATAAACATGTCAAGAATTTTCTTGAACAATTACTACTTTGATTAAGGGGGATGACTCTTGAGTTCCGCATCTTCTCTCAATTTATATACAGGTGTAATGATAGTTACAAAGGTACATGTATGTTGTCTTTTATGTGTTTTCATTTTTTTTAAATTAGTTGCTATATGTATAGAGATTCAGTTATTTGTGGAAAATACATTTATAATAGACAATTAAGACACGCATATAGCAAAAGAATTATGTAATACATATACATCAACATGTCATGTTGTTAGTTTTCAATAAAAGTCAACTAATGTGCAATTCAAATTTACATAATATCAAATTTATCAGTGAAAAGACACGATCTCAGAAAATTAGTAAAATAGTATGACAAGGGAAAACATTTGTGACAATCAGAAATGCAAGTGATTTCTGTACCACTACATTATTCATCACTTACTCCGCACTAATATAGTTTTAGCTACTTTTGTCTTTTTCTTTGCTGAAATAATACATTTATGTAAAGAAAGGAAGCTAATAAATTACTAGATTGATATATTTTAAAATCCATCCATGATTCAACACGAGTATACTTTGTTATCAGATAAAATAAATTCATTACTATTGATCTGTTTTAAGAACTTTAATATTTTTCTTTGAAATCATAAATAAATTCGTCCATATTTGAGTTGAGAAGTTTATCTGATGAGAATTCTAGTGATGGTATTGAAATTTGATTTTATTCTTATAAATTTCTCATTGACTGATAATTTTTACAAAAAGGTGTAATCTGAACCATATTTTCAGACTGGAGGTGTATTTAGATGAATTTTAACTTACCTTTGATGGTAACTTTTTTGGCTTCTTTCTCTTTACTTTCAGTTGATTTAATTGATTTAACAGTGCTGCTGTCTTTGGTAAAGGATTCTACTTTAGTCATTCCAATTGCACTTTCCTCATCAATCTCATCTGGCTCGACTGATGTTTGTTTCTTTTTCCGCTTACAACAACAGCAAAATATATTTTTCAATCTTACAAAAGCCAATAAAAGTTTGTTTTCTTCATTTTCTGTAGGTTTAGATTTTTCAAGATTGTCACCAGCAAAAGCATTTAACAGTAAGGCAAGGAAAAGATTCAGGACCTGAAATTAAAAAAGTTTAATTTTTAGACACCCAAACACTCATAAAATAAACTCAGTATAAATAACCTCTGAATAGTAGCCAGTAAAATAATTTCTACCACCAAGAACTCAGCATTTAGAAATGAGAATACAACTGCACCATTGGTTGGTTAAGGGGGTGGGGACGGGAGTGTTGCCATCCCCATTTGAAAAATTCAAGAGAGAGAATATTGCCAAAAGGTTCCCACATTATTAACAAGAGTTCCGCATGGCAGAGCATGATACGCCCGTCAAATCTGCAAGTCATTTATGTGGATATTTTGTTTATTATGAACTGTAAAGGGACTTATACAGTTCATATGAGCTGTTCATAATCAATAAGTCAATTCAATTATTCATCACAATGATACAAAATGCAGTGCACAAGTCAACAAGTACAATAAAAAACAATAGTAATTATTGAGATTTTGGTATTATTTTCAGTAACAAAAAAGACTTACCACCAGCCACACCATTTATATAATTTTACCATCATGTTCTTGTAACCTTCATCACAAAATTGAGGTAATCTCTAGTATACTGGGTTGTTTCAAAGACAGCAAGTTCTTCAGCCTACAACTCTATGTGTATCTGCTCCCTGGTAGAATAAATTAAGGAAGCTAGAGTTACGGTTCCTGAGGACTGCACTTCGGATCATCGTGGTAAGTAAGCATACCAAGTTTCAAGTCATTCTGACCATAGATGTCAGAGTTATGGGCCAGACAAACCCGCCGCGTACTCCGGCAGCACACAAAGGGGAATAACTCAAAAATTAAGGAAGCTAGAGTTATGGTTCCTGTGCACTGCACTTGGCATCATCGTGGTAAGTAAGCATACCAAGTTTCAAGTCATTCTGACCATAGATGTCAAAGTTATGATCCCGACAAACATGCTAACAGCATTCAAAGGGGAATAACTCAAAAATTAAGGAAGCTAGAGTTACGGTTCCTGAGCACTGCACTTCGCATCATCGTGGTAAGTAAGCATACCAAGTTTCAAGTCATTCTGATCATAGATGTCAGAGTTATGGGCCGGACAAACCCGCCGCCAGTACGCCCGCCCGCCCATCCACCCGCCCGCCCGCCAAGGGTGATCCCATAATACGCCCCGTCTTTGACGGGCGTATAAAAATTCATTTTTTGCCAGGGGATATCCAACCAGGACTCTATCTTGGACCCACTTAAGGTCTTTAGCCACCCCCAGACCCTTGCCTCTGATGTCTTGAGCCTTCAGCGTTAGCAATATCTCATGATAAAATTCTCATTTCCCTTTTTGATAAATTTTTGGATCTGCCCATGCTGCACAATGCCAAATATCTTTAACATTAGATAGTGACACTCATACACTGGTTCATGAAATATGCTACACTTAACTTTGTTCAAACAAGCTCAAAATGTCAAAAGAAGACCCTTTCTAATGTGACATCTTTTCTAATATTAAGCTATAGCCTTATAAAGGCTTTCTGCTTAAATAGTTCATTATAGAACATTTTACTGGGTTACATAATACATGTGGTACACTCTATGTGGCTACTTATGAAAGGATGACCTCTAATTGAGAGAAGCCCCAAGTAACGTTAACTTTTGTTGTATTATGAACATTTCTATATTAATTCAGTTTTAGAGAGACTTTTACAATTTCAATGACTGCAAACAAAAATAACTTACAATGAAGTTTCCTAAGATTAGTGATGGTAAAAATACAACTAGGCACACTTCAGAACTTGCTCTCATACATTCCCAGAGTTCTTCAATCCATTCTCCACACAGGATACGGAATATCATCAACAGAGAGTGTAAAATATCTGTAAATCTCCATCTGAAATGTCAAGGTTATATTTTACTAATCAACAAGAGTGCACTGTGGTAAAATGTCAAACCTGAGTTTTGTCCAAAAGTAATAACTTTCACTGAAAAATGGCAACAACTCCAATAAATTACCAAAATCATAGACATATCCAATTTACTTATTATTAATAAAAAACCTACTCATTTAAAATCTACATATGAATATATATATAATTCGTTACAAATATTCTAAATATCGTAGTGGGTAAAATCTTTAGTTTTTGTTTGTACAATAAATATTAGAATTTTTATGTTATCCTGCCATCTTCAACATATATCAGAAATTATATACCATTACAATTGTTTTTAACTTACCTTGGCACTTCACCATCAAATTTGTCAGGTACATAATCTTCTCTGAACAACTGAAGACCAATTACAGCAAAGATATAAATTACAATGCCCAAAACAACTGTAAGATTTCCAAGGGCTCCAACTGTATTCAGGATAATGGAAAGTAACAACTTCATTGTTGGCCAGGATTGAGCTAGTTTGAAAACCCTCATCTACAAAAAAATAAAATAAATAATAATGTACAAGAGTTACTCAATCGTCTGGCCATCAACCTGTAGGTATTCTAAAAAATATAAAACTTGGTAAGTGAACAAAAATAATGTACTAGTTAGTCTACAATCATTATCTAGCTGAGGTAAAAATTTTAAAACCCTAAAAACTTGACCAATTTTTATAATTTATTGTTAAAACATTTACATTTTATTTGTGTGTGTGATTTCCTTGGTCTAAAAAAAAAACAGTTAATGACTTTTTTCCTTTCTATACCTTCTTTCTTTTCTTTTTTTAATTCTTACTCTTATTCTGTCTTATAGGCAGCTATAGCTTCAATCAGTAAACAGTATAGATTGTATTGGATAGTGAAATTCTTACCAATCTGAAAACCCTAAATGCAGAAAACCCAGGGACATCTTCCACAGACACATCTATAATACTGGCTATGACAATCACCAAATCAAAAATATTCCAGCCATTGTGAAAATAATATTTACTCAGAGCAGTGAGTTTAAATACTGCTTCAAGAATAAAGATTCCAGAAAATACCTAAAATATATTTTAAAAAAATACTAGTATTAGAAAATTATTTTTAAAAAAATAAAAATAAAGAAAAAACACAAAAAGAAAATGGTGAAAAAATCATTATTACAGGATTAGACATACTCCGGTACAAAGAATGTGAACAGTTACTTGTATCAGCAAGGGAAACAACTCAGGGTCTCCATTACTTTACCTAAAACTTAGAATAAGACCCATAATACTATTGGTTTGCTAAAAAAAGTTATAATAATAATAGTAATAATAAAGTTATAATAATAATAAATAACAATAATAATACATGGATATTAGAGTTTAAAATTTACAACATATATATTGTAAAATAGAGTGAAAAATTTATTTACAATTAAATGAAAAAGGAAAAATGCAAAGCATAAGGAAATTCTTACATAATTTGAAACTTTGAGTGTCAGCTCTAATTCTGCGGATTGGTCATAATGTTGAGATGCCATTAAAATTGTGTTTATCACAATACACAATGTAATAAATAAATCAAACAGAGGGTCAGAAACTATAATGTAGAAGAAATTCTGAACATAAAGCCATGGAATATAGATCGTTCTGTTCCTAAAACAACATGCACAGTTTCTGTCAACTACGGTGCCAGGTTTTCTGTCTCCACTTCCATCTTTCTCAGCTAAAACAAAAAATAAAAAACTTTTTTCATGATTTTTCAAATTTCAAATTTTTCAATACTGACAATATTTTCTTCAGTATTGTCTCTAAAATTTTTTTGAATTTGATTATTTAGGTCAAATGGATGGCTGGGTTTTACAATACTGAGAAGGATGTAAGGTTTTTGTTCAAGATATGATCTTAGGAGTTTCAGTGTTCTATGGAATCTTCAATTTATGAAATATATATATAATAGATTGGTCAGATTTAGCAATGAGTTTAAATTATTTGCCCGATTGAAGATTATTTCACTAAAATTAAGAAATCTGCATTCAGGTGAAGTTGCAAATATTTAAACCTTTGGAATATGCTTAGGGCAATGAACAAGCTAGGGGTTCTTTTCTTTGTCCCAACTATCAAGACAAAATACATTGTGCAGATTTAAAGGTCTCATTTGAAATACCTCCTATGGTTCATTTCCAAATGTTGAACGCTTTGTTTGGTCTGCTAAAGGAAATTTTACAATACCAAAATTTTTTAAAGGTGTGACTGATATTTAATTTCTCTGGAGAATTTACATTTTACAAGTATTTAATATTAAAATATGAAACCAGCATCATTGTTATATAAGATTTTAATAAAATATTTAATAAAGGACATCAGCAAAAAATGGCAATAAAAGAAAATATTGTGAACAAACCAACAGTAGTAAAACTTTAAATCTTAAAACTTTAAATATATATATACATCCCCTTACAGTGGAGGTTAAATTTAAGTACATAAAATTATTTATTTCACATTTGTAAATTTGTCTTTGGATTATAAGGTGCTAATCCTTACAAAGCCAAATCAGTTAGAAGTTTTTCATGTTTATAGAACCGTGACAAAGGAGTAAATAGTGTCTTTATGTCTGATATTACCAACTCAATATAAACGAACAATACACCAACATTCAATTTAAATCTTATTTGATTAAGATATCTCTGTGTGTGTGTGTGTGTGTGTGTGTGTGTGTGTGTGTTTGCTTGCTAGGATTTATATATTCTGTAACAATCCTTATGATAAAAAAGCAGCTAGAGAGGATTATTTTTACCCACACCTACATTGATATGT
Source organism: Tegillarca granosa (assembly GCA_029721355.1). Classification (NCBI taxonomy): domain Eukaryota; kingdom Metazoa; phylum Mollusca; class Bivalvia; order Arcoida; family Arcidae; genus Tegillarca; species Tegillarca granosa. The sequence continues at coordinate 11,971,182 of CM056600.1, forward strand.
GGAAATGGGATAAGAGACTTGTTGAATTGCTTTTTCCATCTCACTTAAATGTTCCCAAACATGAAATGCCTGGTAATTCTTTCCTTTTAATTTGTTTTTCTTGTATCTTATATTATTCAAAGTGTATATAAACTTGGTGCTGGTTCCAGATCTTACATTTTACAGTATGTATATATGAGTCTAAATTTAAAAGACTTGAACCAAGAACTTGAACATGAAACATTGAAAACACAGAAAAGGTTATATAAGTATAAGTAAGTTGTAAGTTTTTATATTCAGCAAATTCAAAGTTTAGAAATAAATCTAGATGTAAAATTTGCACACAGTAAATTGTAGCCAGTACAAGATACCAATTTCATATTACAGGAAACATTGATGCCACAAATATAGCCTTATTGTCAGGATGAACATGAATTCATTCTACAATACTCACGTTGTACAATAAGTACGGTGTGTTCTGATTTTTTCTTTGGTTCTTTATCTGAAGCTAAACTATCTAAATCATCATCATGGGACTGGTTCTCTATATGAATAGCTGATGAGGACACCTAGAAAAATACACATAACACAAATATTAATCTTATGTTTATTTAATAACAGAGGATGACAAAACCTAGAAAATACACATGAAACAAAAATAAATATGATGTTTGTTTTTTGATTGTTAAACCTGTCTTAATTATATAAAAACTGTGTTCATTGTATACTGGACAGGATTGGTCTGAATTAATATCAGAAAATCACAAGAACACCACCCCCCCACCCCACCCCAAAATGGGAAGTTTTTGCAAAGTATGTCACAAAAATAAACTGTTAACAAAGTTTACAGATTTATAGTTTCCTAAAAAAATAGTATAGTTGATACAGACACCCTTATATATATTTTCAGTTGAAGATAACGTTTCAGGCTGACAGTTTTATCATGTGACCAATATGGTGTTATATTTCAAGATGTATTACATGTAGTACTAGGCCTTAAGGTAGCTTCCTTTGAACTTGAGGCTATTTGCAACATCTTATTTACTACAACTAACATGCCTCACTTGAGAAAACTACAATAACTTGGTTTACAAAATATATTTGCCCCAATTTTTTTTTTAGAGAATTAATACATGAAACTATGGTGTGTGTGTGTATGTGTGTGTGTGTGTGTGTGTGTGTTAGACTTAAATTATTGTATACAAAGTATTTATTTTTTTTTATTCCATATGATTAAGTATATATAAGGTTTTGAGAACATAAATCAATTTTAGAAAAAACAAAAAAAGTGCCAATGTATAAAAAATTAAATGCTGATACAAATGAACATATCAATTATCAAATAAAAAAACACATTTACTAAAATAAAAGTTACATTTACACTTAAAATATTAATGTGTGATCAAAAAGAAAAAAAAATTGTTTGCAAGACTCAATTGCAACTTTGGAAACAAAACCAACATTAACAGAAAAGTGCTCTTCAAGCATCATTAATTAGTAATAATACTTCATGTGACATAAAAATATAATAGTCAATGCTAATAAACTTTCTATTTGAAGGATGAGGAACTCAGTATAGACTAACAAAAATAAGATTTTCATAAATTTTATTTCAAATTGTTCAATATCTTGCAATATCTCTGCAAACTAAACTGGGGCTGGGAATTAAACAGGCAATAAGTACATGAAGCTTGCAAGGACTTGAGTTGCAGGTTATGAAAACAAATATATTGAAAATATTCCCAAACAAATACTACATCTTATATTCTGAACAGTTTAGAAAAAAGTGGAAGGGGGCTATGAGCTTAATGCATTTTCTTTGTTGTTCTGAGTAAAATTTTAAGTAGATGAACCTAGCTAAGATGGAAGATATAATGACACATATTTATGTCAACTGTTTACATACATGTATAGCAGATTGCAATTTTTCTAAGCGTGGTTGTTATTCTCATGGCTCACTAAAGTATACAACATGGTTTTACTAGGAGAGTCCCAGTCATTTTTTTTTTAAACTTTATCCTCTATGAATCAAGATCATATTTGACCATAAAAGTCAAGCACAAATAAAATTATTATAATCAAGATAAATGAGAGACTCAAAATACATGTATATAAACAAAATATTTATATGTAGTTTTAGATGATACAGATAAAGCTGGGTGTCTGTCTAAATTTACTGAAATATAATAAACTTATGCATATGACATGCAAGATAACATGCATTCTATATTCCGTATATACTATCTATCTATGATAGGGAATTGCTGGGATTTTATTAAATGATAAGATCAGGCATACACTACATAAAATATATACTTGCCACTATTATAAATGGTATTTGTATGCACTTAAATGAAATATAGACAAAAGATTTTTTTTTAGAAAAATTATTTTAACTAAAACTTTATGAGAAAACTTATATACTTCCATTTTGCTGGATTTTTCTGCTTTAGATGTTTATATCCTGGTATGCATTATTTCATTTCAATATGAATACCAGTAATTTTAATTTTGTAAATTTTGTGTAATTAAAAGACAGTTAAAAAAAAAAATATAACAGATCAGTAACATAGGAAGTATGATAAATTCAGTGGTGTTAATTTTGGATATCATAAAACACATTTATAACTTAGTAGCAATTTTTTCCCAAAACTTAACTTTAAAAATGATCCATGATGCCCTATTACAAAATAATTTAAATTTTTTTCAAAATACTTTAGCCATAGTGAAGCAATGAGAATTACCATTTAAAAAACTCAGTAACTATAACCTTGACTAGCTTGTCTTTTGTAGAACACTGTCACATGACTTCAATACTTACAAATTCATTTGTGTTAATTAGGGTTTTAAAATGCGGTATAAAAATGAACTCATTATTTAAAGTTTCATTTTCTTTTGAAATATCTATACCTGGTAGACAGAAACCTGTATATAATTTAAGACTAATGAACTGACACTAATTTTGAAGTTAAAGTCATTGCAGGTATCAAATGACAAAGGATTTTAGAAAAGTTTCAAATTACATAGTGTCTCGTAAAAGTGCCATGATTCTATTTTAGACATATTTAAACACATGACAAAATGTCAAATTATAAAAATATTTAATCATCAGTTTTATGTCAGCCTTTTAGAACAGTCAGCAGTTATCAGTCAGCCTTCTATCCTAGTCTTCATTCTGGTCATCAGTTATCAATCAGTCTTTTCAGTCTTTTGTTCTAATTATCAGTTATCAGAAATAAGCTACTTTTGCTCATATTTTGATTTCAAAGACAAATTTGTGAGGAAACTTAAGAAAAATTAATAATAATCATTCATTGTTAATTATTATTCAGATGTGTAAAAACTGAAAAATCACACAAAGTTGTGTTGAGTTGTATAGATATCTTGATCTTGTTTAGTCAAATCAAATACTCACTACTCTGGGAGATTTAAAATGTTTATAATATCCCTGTAAATATGTTGTATTGCAACAGTATACATTATGGAAATAACAGATTAAAAACATCTAGTTTAAAAACAAAAACTGTCAATCAATGGTGTTACTGTATCATCATGGAAACCATGCTGTATCTTAATTTGATGGATGGATGGATGGGTTGGTAAAATTGTCTAACATTTAGGCTTCATATTTTCATGGTGTTTTATAACGAGAAAAGAAAAAATACTAAAAAAATCTAGGCATTCTTAATGTTATTTTTTGAGTTGTCAATGGTAAATAAGCAAACAAAATTAAAATTATTGAAGTTCAACTGTACTTAAAATTTAGAAAAGTACAAACACACACACAATCAACCTCAGAGGCCTACTTTTTTTTTAAACGAGTCAACAATTCTAAAACTCAACCAAAACTAAGTATAACATTATTTTTTTCTTATTTTGAAATATCATTTTTATTCTTATTATATAAATTCAGTTATATCATAACAGAATTTAAAAAAAAAAAAAAACAAAGAAAATAATTTGTAAAATAAATTTAGAATATTGTACCATGATTTTTTTTTTTAAAAATTTACAAAGGTATTTAAAATTAATTATTTGACTAAGAATATCTTTATTACCATTGTTTACATCTCAAAAATCATAACAAAATCACTTAGCTATTTAATGACGTCAAAAGGTATATTTCTTTTGTGTTCAAACTTTAAGGTTTTATTCAAATGATTTCAATTGGGATTTAAACCTTCAATACAAACGTTTTAATGGCTTGTTTAAGAATTAATAGTGCTTATTATAGAATGTTTCATAAATGATTACGCAGCCAAAGCCGCTAGTTCACATCTCTATTGTCTACAATTATTTGAACTCATAACGTGAGACACTAAATAACTTGACATGATGACACAAAATTTAATTTAACGCAAAAGAATATCAATTAATTCAATTATATTAAACATGGTTTTATAAATAGTGGTGTTCCACTAACTCAAAATTAAAATTACTTATATAAACTTCTTCCCAATTCCATTTTAAAGATTTTAAAATCCTTAAAATTATTTTCATGAAATCTTTGCAATTTATTATAATTTTGTAAATGTTTTCTTCTGAATTTTTTTTTAAATTGCCATACACCATGCACAGTGAAAAAATAAAACAATAATGTGAAAATTAAAATTACAAGTACAATTAAAATTTATTAAAATTGACATGAACATCTTTAAAAATTGTTCAGACATTTTGGGAATCATTCCTTGAACACTGGATAGATAACAGCTGAGCTAGTGTAAGAATCTATCAACATGATTGCTAAAAAAAGAATCTCAAACCATATTAGGTCTAGAATAAGTTTTGTCAAATCTTGGACCAAATATTAAAATAAGGATTGATGTTATTGTATCAGGCACAAGTAGTGAATGATTTTTTATTTACCGGAATATAATTTTTCTTTTGCACCATAAACATATAAGGGAGAATAGAAAGGTACCATGGGCAACCTTAAATTTTAACTCAAGACAAGACTATTTATCTTAACTTCCACATAATAAATCAATAAATTTGTCTTCTAAAGAAAAGTATTTTGCATTGTATGACACCATAAACATGGAACTCTCTTTTATTTTCATGCAGTTTTTGTTGCTGGAAACACTTTGCCACCTAAGACTTCAACAACATACTTTATTAGAAAAAAATTTTTGTTACTAGACTACTTCTGTAGTTAAATCTGGTAAAAGCAAAGGGCCACACAGTGTTATTAAAGGATAAACAGTGTAAAGGTGGCAGTTATTAACCTTTTTTTTTTCAAAACAGCAACGAAGTCATTTTCACCTTGCTGTTATGAATGATACAATCTAAAATTTACAAAGTTGCTTTTCCTAGTAAAAAAAATATAGTGAGTTTCCCGATAAGGCTTCTAGAATCTATCTTTTTATGAACTACTTATCAGAGATGAAAGAAATCTATTTTTATTCTTAATTCATAATAAAGCAAAAGGTGGTTTTACAAATATTTGCATGGTTAATAAAAAAAAAAGAAGTAACAAACTATAACTTACATTTCCAGAGCTTTCCTGTTTGTTCAAAGGATTTCTAAGTCTGGCAATTGTCTTGTCAGTTATCATCATATCCGGAGTGTAACCTTGATTGATTGACCCAACCCCAGAATCAGCACGTTTTGGATTGGACTGGCTATCCAAGCTGATGTTATCCACTTCAGAATGCTTACTTCCACCTGACTGTGAGCTACTCTGACTCTGGACAGAATAACCACTGTCCTTGCTAGCCATTTTGACCATAGGATTACGGCCTTTCCCATGTTTTATCAGAACTTGACCATCTACTGTAAGTTTTCCCGGTTCAGTTTTTCCTGGTGTTTTACTGTCTTTTTTGTTGTCTTTGGTCTCTGAGGCTTTGTCTCTTCCAATCTTTGAGGATTTATCACCACTGGCATCTGATTTTCTGTCATCTGTCCCTCGATCTTTTTTCCACTTCGCTGCTGCTTTTGCAGCACTTAGTGCCCCTTTTGCTTCTTTACTCTCTCGCTTTTTCTTTTTCCTTGCTTTCTCTGCTTTTTCCTAAAATGAAAACATATACAATTTGATAAAAAATATATACATGACAAAAATTACAAATATCAAATCCTTTATAATAAAATAATGTAACCATATACATGTACATTTGTTTTTAACTGGACTGTCATCCTATATCTAAAAAGTTCCTTTTTGGCTAGGGATGGCATAAAAAAAAATTATATATGCTACTTTAAAAATCTAAAAAAGAAATAATATCTATTTAAAATAAACCAGCATATAGTACCCAATATTTGTCAAACTTTTCAGTAGGTAACTCTAGATGTCACTCAAAGGTGTAACAAAATATCTATATACATTTGTATTTTTTGTAGGAAATTATTTATATTATTATTATTATTTGGGTTTTTATTCATATATCTAGTATTGTTTTAAAATATCTACACCTTCAACCCAGCACCACCAGTATTCCATATTAGTGCTACATCAAACAATCAAATCACAATCAAAAACAGTAAAAGCAATTATCTTAAAGAAATTTAATATCGGTCTTATTAATTTTTTTATAGCCAGGTAATGATAGTTATTATAAACCTACATTATTCAGCCTAAAAAAAGAATCAATTAGAGGTTAAATCCGAGAAATGGAAAAGATAAAGTATCTCCATTTTTTAAAATATATTAAAAAAACAATTGAAAAATAATTTTCATATTACAGAGAAAATAAACACTTCTCTACCAAATGATTCATGATAGAACAGAAATATCAAACACATGCTCATACACATGCATATGTATGCAAGGCTTAAGAGAAGTTTAAGCTAGATCTATAAAAAGCAGCCCGGCCATCATTGTACAAATAACCACATATCTATAACCTGAAAATGCAGCAGTATCATCTAACGTTTAACCATTTTGACAACCTAGTTACCACTAATTTAACCAGACTCCAATGTGTGCATGCTAATTCAAACAAATTTCAATAGTGCTATATCATAAAATTCCTGACTTTACTAGATTATTAAAACCTCTGAAATTTCACCATAAGAAGTCACCATATTGCCATTGAATGAAAAATGAGTATTAAAATTTTTCTGTAAGCCAAATTCTCTCTCAAGAGAACAAGAAAAAATGATTGTTGCTAACATGCAGAACTTTGAATACATTTTAATTAACAATAGTGGTAAGGTGTAATTTTTCAGATCTCTTATTTTGGGTAAATTTCAGGTAAGTGAAAAAAGAAATCTTCATGCAAGTTTTAAAAACTAAAGAAACTTCTATTTATAAAACATTCCCTTTATAGGACATTTACAGTGTGTAATAAATATACATGGGTCAGTACAAGTGTACTAGTGTTTTGATTTGATTGGTATAAACAATATGTATGAATGTTTAAAAGCTGTATTGCTTTTTAAAAATGGAAGTTTTTAATATTGTATTATCTACCAATTTATTATTGTAAATTTGAAGATTTTCATGTTTGTTTGTATTTCACTTGTAAACTCATGAAGGTATCAGAATGCAAAAATAAAACTTTTACCAATATATTTTTATATATTTTTTACTTGTATATGCACTGACTATCATCTGATGAAGCAAATATTAAAAAATCACAGTTCTAAAAACAATTATTAGGCAAAGTTGAATTGCTACATTTACATTTGTTACTTTTTTTAAATTAAAAAAAAAAATCAGATTTATTCATTTATAAAATCTTGAAAGTTTTTTCACTAATACTTTTTTATAAAAGAATTTAAATTCATATTAAAAACTAAGTTTAATTACAACAAGTATGTGACAAACTGTTTAAATTTGAGAAACAAGTGAGACTTACCGGATATGTGCATTTTTATAACAACTGTGTTTAGATGTAAAATCCTTAAGGTGGAAAAAAGATCTGTTTTAGGGTTTAAATACTGTACAACAATAACGTAACAATTTTTAATGAGTGACATTCCTTGTAAAATACCTGATGTAATACAGCAGCATATTTAAATATATTAATCTGAATACTACCAGACCCACTGATTATATCCAGGAAACCTTCAGACTAGAAAAAGAACCACTATGCACATAAATATCACAAGTTTAATATTTTTATAATTACCAGTAAAAAGTGGAAAAAAATTTATAAATACATGCAGTTTAAGGTATGAATTGTGAGCAGTGAAGATTTAATTAATCAAAAAAATATTTTGTGTGCTAACAGTAAATAGAGGTAGAGCATTTTGAAATAGCTTGAATTTTAGTGTCAAAAATTAGTTATTAAAATTTCAATGTTTTCTAGAGGAATCTTACAAAACCTTTCAGGTCAAAAAAAACTTTCAAGTCTTAAACATGGAAACTGAGATAAATTTTGAACTCTGGACTCATCAACAAATGAGGAATTACTGTACATTATACATGTAAAATATTTACAATTATTGTATGTAAAATGTGCTTAGATTCTATTCAAACCTAATGTTATGAAAAAGTCATGTAGAAATTCTAATTTTATATTGTAACAATTTCTTAAAAATCTTAGTTGTCAATATGAAGGAAATATACCTCTGTCTTGAACGTAGGTAAGTATGTGTTTACAAATAATAATTGTAAGAATCTAAGCATGCAAGAAACAAAATGCAACATCAAAAGCAAATTTAAGTGTGGTTTTTTGTGAAAACTAATCATACCAAATTTTACCCAACTTTTGTTCAAGAAAGGATTTTTCAACAGAATTTTTCTTATTTTTTCTTTCTTTTTTATTTATTTAATAAATTTATTTTTGTCATACATGCCTAGAGTGGACAGAGATAGCAACTGTATTCTACAGGTCAGTGTTATCCCTAAAGCCACAATAATGTATCACCCAAAGTCCAATGCCCTGTACTAGATGACCACTTAGTATTGTTTGAATTATGGTTGTACTTATTTCTTTATGAGCTAGTAGAATGGGTTGAAACATACTGTAGTTGTCATACTGCCTTAAAAACATGTCAATAGATCCAAAGTAAGAACACCAGAAGAACAACAGAAGAACACCAGAGACCAGTTCTGTACTAGTTACATACCTTACTGTTCTTATTGTACATGTATTTATCATAATCAAAGACATGAATTTGAATGAAATAAGGTTTCTAGAGATGTGGGCCAACCCAAATGAAAAAAAAATTAATTACAGTATACAACATTATTAATTACTCCAGCAGGTTCTTACAGAAATAACGTTTTAAAAAAACCCTAATGTTCTAAAATTTGTAATTTTAACCATATACTGTGAAATGGAAAAAAAGTTTAATCAAATAATGCAAAAAAGTCATAATGCTTCTAATTTTTATTAACTACAGTTTAAAGGATGTTATCTTTAATGCTTGAGGCTGGGAAGTTATTGATTTAAGTATAGTTATTTAAATTAAAAAAAAATAAAGGCAATTATATTCAATTACTAAGGGATATTTATTTGATGATATTTAAATAATAAATACATTTTTCAAAAGAAATAAAGGACAACTTGTTTTATGGTAAAAATTGTCAGTTACAAAACTGAATTTATAATTTCGTAATTCAAGATTTTTGAGAAAATAACAATAAAAAAAGGCTGATATAATAATCAACAGGCTAAGCTGAACGTTGAATTGAAACATCAAAAGCAATTTATCATTCTATTTACAATCTAATAGCCTTTATTCTAATACAACTATGAAGCAAATATTAAAAAAAAACTCTCATAGACCGAATTGAAAATTTATTGATAAAGTAAAACAATAAAAAAAATATTAAACAGAAGGGCTAATGAATATATTTATTTTAAAAACCACCAATGTAAAAAAAGGAAGAATAACATGCATGGCAATATACTGACTCTAGAGTCATCATCACAACAGAATAATCATAGACATTCAATCGACATCAAAGAGCGAGGATTTTGTACTAAAACGCCCAAATCTTACGGATTCATTTTTGCACACTTTTTTAAATTTCTCTCTCCTTCGTCGTTTCTGAAAACAACATGCATTTGGATTATTATTGGAACTTACAATGTTATAAGTAAATGAAAATTATGGAAGGGATTAAACGCAATTAGACTATAAATATATTTAGCAACTTTGGGTAAAGACCATAAACTGAGAAATTCTAAGAAACATGAATGCAAATGTTTGTTTTTGGCTTTTAAAAATTTTAGGAAAAACTATCCATTAGCAGAATTGTAAAAAAAAAATGGAGTTCATATCAGAAAAATAACATTCAAACTGTTTAATTGACTTTGGTGTTTGCATTAAATTCCACTTGTAATTAGCACAAAAGCTGGACACTCCTACTCCTGCAACAGGCTTTTGAAAAGTTAATTTCTTCCTAACAATCCAAAGACTGATAGATGAATATGCAAATTTAAAACAGATTTTTATAAGCAAAGGATGAATTGAATACATTTGCACAAAAAGTAAAAATTGTAGTTTTGCATAAATGTTATGGGTATCACAAAGTTTGTGAACTCCTATGGCCATAAAACAAAATGAACTCTGTGCTGAAATAAATGTGTATGTGTTAAAATAAGAGCTGTATCAGCATAACTACAGCTGATTGATGCTAACTTGTGCTGAAACAAGTGATGTATACGCCATAACAATGATAAAAAAATTATTCATTTCCATCGAGTTTAGTAAAAACAAAATATTGTTGGTAAAAATTTGCTCAAAACGTAACTAAAAGCAACATGCAAGTATATGTATTATGTTATGAAATAAATTGCTTTAGCTGAAAATCTACAAGCATCTAATTTACATAATGAATAAGTTTAATATATTAAAACAAAAACATAAATAGATTTCCTTTATATTAACTTGGGCTAGTAATATAATAATAAGATATTACCATTAATCAATGCCAACAAAAAACTGTCATTTTAATGCAACAAATATTAAATCAGTTAAAATAAATATAACAATGTTAAATGCAAACAATGAATTCACACCATTAAATGTCTCACCCAACTCTTAGAACTGCCATAAGCCTAGGTTTTGAGCAAACTGACTGATATACCACTTCCACAATTGGACATGTCAATACTGCTGTCATCGACACAAGAAAAGTCAAACCTCAATCTTACCCAAAGGTAATCATGACAATAATTTTTTTTGCATACATTATTTGTAAGTTCACACTTCAATGTCATAATTAACTATATATAGCATAATATCTTCCTCCCTTACCTTTCCTGCATTTATAGCTTCCATTTCGTATGCCATTGCCACAACAGCTAACATAAGGTTGATGAGGTAAAAGGAGCCAAACATGACCACCATCACAAAATATAACACACTTACAGGACCATAAGCTCGAATTATCTGTAATAAGAACAAATCATAGTTATTGGAATATTTTGAGTTGATTAAAACCTTGTCAAAAGTTTAGCCAGCTATACCTAGAGGTCATACTACAAGTCTTTGACTTATGAGTTTTTGAGCTGACAACTTTGTTTATTTTAGTAAAATCTTATAGAATTGCTAACCTCATTCAGCAAGTCAAAGATATGCTTTATAAAGGTTATCTTGTATGAAAATATAACAGAAATTATCTCAACAAGAGATGTCAGAGGAACAGCATACCTTCCAAGCATACCTAGTCAAACAATAGCTGAATGCAATGACAGATGTTGTTATCTGAAAATTGCAAATTTGGTTCACAAAATACCTTTACAGAAGACTTGGAACATATTGATATATATCAGATTAAATAATGTGAGGTTAAAAATACCGATAGACAATATAATATTCTGTCATCTTTATACTAAATCAATTGCTAATATAATTTTTTCTGCTCTTTTATGTTTTAGTTTACTTTCAAACAGTTCAATATCTTTTTTTTTTAGCAAACTACTTACCTTGTTATACTGATCTTCCCAGAAGTCTAGAGTAATGAGCTGAAAGGAAGCCAGCATAGACCATCCAACATGATCGTAATTAACAAAACCATAGCGTGGATTCTCTCCTAAACCTTCCAAACAGGTGTAATTATCAGGACAAATTCTACAATAAAAAAATGATTATACAAAAATTAGATACTTTAATTTTTTCTGAAATGCTTAAATTTAAACTTTTTTTTTAAAAAAATCAAAATATAAAATATATAATTTTTAGTCTGGGCTATCTGCACAAACAAATATATATATACATATATAAAAATTTTAGTATCACAAATAAACAGCACAATAAATTCTCAAATAAATGTTTGGATGCTAAAAGCCAAAATCATCATTTAAACGGTATATTTTGACATTAACATCATAAAGTTGTACACTTGTTAGTGCATTAGTGCAGTACCAGGTTATTTGAAAATAATTCAATCATAAAAACATACCCTGCTCCTGATGAATTCCCACATAATGTGTAATCTTCCTCTCCCATGTGCCAGTTAGCTGTTGTAAAAATATAATCATAGAAAGAATGAGTAGAATGTATCTTATTATTATGACTAAAGTACAGTCAAACTTGTTTTAAACTCCAACCCTATATTGAACTCACTTACTTATAAATGTAAACTACCATTTCTATACAATCTTTTACAGAGTATAAGTGAAACCTGTACAGACAGTCTATCCACAAACTGTTTTCACTGTGTAGTCTTCAAAGACAGATCATACTCAGAAAATATGTAACTATTGTTACCTTTGTTTAAAATGTCCAAGAGTTTAATTAAAAAAAACGGAGTGATTATTCACACGTACGGTAGAATAACGCATGTTGTTGGCTGGCATTATTTACACGTACGCATGCGCAGTACGATAACTTATATCAGCCGTATACGGACAAGGTGTATGTTCAATGAAGTATATCGGACCTATGGTCCAATGATTTAATACGATACGATGAGTAATATAAGAATACATGAAATAAATTATCTAACTAATAAAACCATTTAAGATAAAATTATTATTAAATAAAAAGTTCGATAACGACTATATGTATAGAATTAAAAAAAATATTATTTATAATAATAAAATAATCATGTATAATAATAATAATAATAAAAATAATAAAAAATAAAAAATAATGTATAATAATAATATAATTATGTCTAATATACTAAGATTAAATAATTATTAAATAAAAAGTTTGATAACGACAATATGTATAGAATTTAAAAATTATTATGTATAATAATAAAATAATCATGTATAATAAAAAAAATCATGTATAAGAATAAAATAATCATGAATGATAATAAAATAATTATGTGTAATATACCAGGTAAGATTAAAAATATATCATTAAAATATAATAAAAACAAATAAATTGATTATTAAATGTGAAAAATTTGTTAACGACAATACTAATTATATTAAAAATGTTATATATAGAATTAAAAAAAAAATAATTGAAATACACTAGTTCAAATTAAAAATAAATTATTACAAATTATTAATTAAGAAAAATAATTTATTATTAAGTAAAATTAAAATTTAAAGACATAATCAAATCAAGACGTGTGTACGGATAAAAAATTAAGTTATTAATTTATGAATAGTGTTCATGAATCGTATTCAACTAGTTAACGCAATCGTTCGCCTTGATTACTATTGTGATAAGGACGTGATCACAGGAGTCCGCTAATGAAATAATGTAATTAACGCCTTGAACACAGGATGCTGAGTATTTAATTGAGCGTTCGTGTCATCGTTATTAATTACCTTTGAACATGAAAATGAACACAAAAATGAAATTGACGCAGAATGCTAACAGACGAGGTTTTGACGGCGACACAATCTCTGCTATAATCTCAATTCAAAATTCAGGGTTTCAAGACAACTTTGCATTCGCAAAATATAAACTTATTCACACCCGTTTCTGGTCCTATGGTTCAAATTTTATTTGAAGGTCCCAATAGTTTAAGACATTGGATTGTAGTTTCAACGATTGATTGTGAAGACGGTCATATAAATCTCAACAAACCAGCTTCTATTGTAACGATAAAACAAATCTGTGCAATTTTGAAAAGTGAAAACAAACATATCGAAATAAAACATAAACTAGTACAACAACAATCTGGTAGTTTAGATTGCGGTTTATTTGCAATTGCAATCAGTCTTGTTATCTGTTTAGGAAAAGATCCGGCAACTTTCTTCTTTTATCAACAAGAAATGAGAGCACATTTGGTAAAATGCTTAGAACTAATCTGAATTTACCCCATTTCCACATTTCATAAAGCCAAATAGACGTAACATAACAAAACATGGTCGGCAAAAGATAGAAATATATTGCCGTTGCAGGAATATGTATGACCAGAAAACTGACGAGATGGTTGATTGTACTAATTGCGGTGAATGGTTCCATGTATCTTGCGTAGACTCTGGACCAATTGAGTCTTTGGCAAAGTCTGATTCAACTTATTTTTGCAGCGATTTTTGTAATATGGAAAAACAATTGAATTTGTTATTAAAAGTACTCTGTAAATAGTAGTTAAGTGATTTTTGAAATAATTATTTCATAAATAAATTTGTAAGGCCGGAACAATTAATTATCTGAGGTGATCAGTTGCGGCTCTGTTCGTGAGATCCACATTCTATGTGTAACTTCAGATATATTAATTGACCATCATAAGTAGATCTAATTCCTTGTAAATATGTAAAAAGTAGTTAAGTGATTTTTGAAATAATTATTTCATAAATAAATTTGTAAGGTCGGCACAATTAATTATCTGAGGTGATCAATTGCGGCTTTAATCGTGAGATCCACATTCTATATGCAACTTCAGATATATTGATTGTCCATAATTATTTTTTCATATATTGGTTATCCATTTTAAACAAAACACAATTAAAAAAAATTCAAAATAAACAGTAAAATTTTTATTAAATCAAAATCATCGGGATGGATAACTAATCAAATAAATGGATCCCGTGAGAACCACGTCCTCGTCGTGGGATCTGGAAACATGACAAGTTATTATATGAAATATTATACAAATATTACAAAAATATTCATTAGCAATATGATGTTTTAAATAAATAAATATATCGGTAATTATTATATAATTTATAAATATTTATATAATATTGCATATAATAACTCTTCATGGCTAAGTGTTCTCTATAATATTAAACAAGTTATTAAACGCAATATTATACAAATATTACAAAAATATTTATTAGCAATATGATAAATATTTAAATAAATAAATATATATATATCAATAATTATAATTTATATAATATTGCATATAATAACACTTCATGGCTAAGTGTTCTCTATAATAATATGCGTATTAAATAGTCCGATATACTTCATTGAACATACACCTTGTCCGTATACGGCTGATATAAGTTATGCGCATGCGTACGTGTGAATAATGCCAGCTAACAACATGCGTTATTCTACCGTACGTGTGAATAATGTCGGCCTAAAAAAAAACAAAACAAAAAACTTGCATATTACTTTCAACATTGGTTTGAATACAACTAGGACCAATACTACTGTAGTTTTTTTTTCCATTATTTTCACATCAGATTTTCATAAAAAAAGGCATTGAATACTGTTGATTTACCAAATCTCATGGACCTCTGAACTGGTACCAAAATTGGGCCTTAAAGTTAAGCTTGGGGGCATAGTTGGGGTGTGTAGTTGCTTGCTGTAGAATGTTTATTACATGTGTAAGTGTATAATAAAGGATTGTCAGGATAGTATGTAAAACCATATGTTGTTATACAAGAATGTTTTCAGGAGTGTTTTTCGTTGTTTAACCCTATCTTTTTATGTAAAATCAAGAAAACTAAGTTTTGAAGCATACTTACATGTATTTTTAACCCAGGCATCATACTGAGCATCAGCACTTAAAGAAGCAGTAGAATTATATTCTGGAGGTGTGGCAACACATTTGTTCCTCAATATTCCAACAAAAAACTGCATACCAAATAGTGAAAATATCATCAGACAGAAGGCAATCAGGATGATCACCTCAAACAGAAGTTTGAAAGCCCGTATTAGAGCACCAACTATAGTTTTAAGTCCTGAAATTAAAAAAGGTTTAAAAATAAATAAACCTGTTTTACAACTTTATCAAAATGAGGTAGTAATCAAATAATGAAATGAAAATGAGAATAGTTAATAAACTTTCTAATTCAGAGTCATCTACAAGCTTTACAGGATGTTTAAAGTCAATGTAATACAAAGTTTAGTTGACTGACAGTAAGTTTGTTTTGAGAACAGTTGGAGTATTTGAATGTATGTGTGTACATTTCTATTAAGACCTATCTGGAACAATAACAATTGTTTTTGTTTTTGGAGTATTTGACTGTATGTGTGTACATATCTATTAAGACCTATCTGGAACAATAACAATTGTTTTTGTTTTTGGAGTATTTGACTGTATGTGTGTACATTTCTATTAAGACCTACCTGGAACAATAGCAATTGTTTTTGTTTTTGGAGTATTTGACTGTATGTGTGTACATATCTATTAAGACCTACCTGGAACAATAGCAATTATTTTTGTTTTTGGAGTATTTGACTGTTTGTTTGATATATGTATTAAGACCTACCTAGAACAATAGCAATTGTTTTTGTTTTTTGGAGTATTTGACTGTATGTGTGTACATATCTTCTAGTATTAAGACCTACCTGGAACAATAGCAATTGTTTTTGTTTTTGGAGTATTTGACTGTATGTGTGTACATATCTATTAAGACCTACCTGGAACAATAGCAATTGTTTTTAAGGCTCGAAACACTCTGAATGTTCTGAGTGCTTGTAAATTTACACTGTCTCCTGATGCCACAATGTTGATAAGCTCTGTTATATAACTGTTTAAAAAGATAGTAAAGAAAGAGAATAAAATATATACAATATGTACTTTTTTGCCATTGGTCAAAAGTGATCATACAAAAGAGACAACACAGAAGTCTTAAATAAAGTTCACAAGTATTCCACAAGATTCCCATAATGTTTTTGAAAAATTATTACCTCAAATGGATACAAAATTGCATATGTTGCACAAAACGTTATTCAGTGAATATGCAACAAAAATGTTTTTTTCTGAACATTCAAACATAAAATATTACATTATATAAATCATTGCAGCATTCTGGCAAGTTCTAGTACTATTTAATCTAAATCTTTTGTGCTTTTTAATATTTGTATCTTACAGGTATTACTATTTCAATGTTCCAGAACTTACTCGAGGTACAGGTACATTGAAATTGTATATATCTGAATATGTTATATTCAATACATTACAATTGTGTTCATCTAAACTGCCAAGCAACAACATATTCCTTGTGATAAAGGACACAATACTACAATAAAGACTTGATCTTGACTTACTCAATATTAATTATCTCCAAGAACATGGTGATGGTATGATTTTGGACTATTGTAATTTTTGTCTGATTTTTATCCAAGTCTTCAAATGGTATCATTATCACAATGGTTTCATATATCTTTTCCATACTGCTTGATAGTAAACAATTGTGAATAATTTATTAACCAGACCAAAAATGAAATATCAAAAGAAAACACACTTGCACCTGTAAAAATAATGATCAGTCAGAGAATGCATAAGGTTTAAATACTTACGCCGAAACTATAACAACAAAATCTAACCAACTCCACGGATCTCTTAGGTACGTAAACTGATTTAATATAAATCCTCTTGCAGTGATTTTGACAATGGCTTCTATGGTATAAATGGCTAGAAAGACATACTCAGCTTTTTCCGCTACATCAGAACCAGGCATAGTCATAAAGACACAGTTGGCAAGAATAGTTAAAATAACAAACAGGTCAAAAAACTGATTGGTGGCTATATAAACAGCTAACTTTCTGACTGGATTCCAGGGAGCCAGACAAAATAATGCTTTAGAAGCATGAAAACGGTAGATGGTTAAGGTGTTGAAACTTGGAGCTATAGCAATAAAAGTCTGAAAGGATAAAATATATATACAATTCATATTTGAAATAGCAGATCATTTGTAAACAAGACCTTTTTAAAGAATTTGAAAGCTTGTATTCACATGTAGTCCATTAGAAAACTTATGCAACAGATACTGATACTGTTTGTAAAGCCACAGGTTAGCTCTTCTTTATATTGTAGTCAGGCTAAATAGTCTCTCATTAAGAAACAAATAAAACAACTTGTGCTGGCATGTGCAGTCCCCTTATTTGAAATACTAATCTATTAATATTTATATAACTCACACCAACATATCTACCATGAAAGAATTCTAAAATTTTTGCAACTAATTGTTTTATTTTGTACTGTAAATAGGAAACTTTGCTTTGGTAATTTTAGCCAGCACATATATTATTATTTGAAAAGATTCATACCCTTTTCATTTTCCATCATCAGTTTATGGTCAATGCAATGCGAGTAAAATTTATCAAAATAAAGTATTTACAGTAGTGTTATTTTTGAGTCCTTTTACTGTCGCAATTAATTTACATGAAAATTAAACAAACCGGAAATTTCCTGACATACATTAATGCATTGAAAGCAGAATTAAAATGTATCAGATTGATTTAATATGACAGAGAAAATATGGTTCAGAATTGCATAACTTGGTTTAACTTTTTTTCCATAACATGGATTTGATTTTGAAAGTAAGACATATAAATAAGTAACTGTGTTAAAAGACAGTTGATAAAGTTATGAGCCTTTCAGCACCTAGTTCTTGTAAGCTAGGACTAACGTTCTTCATATGTATTGTGATTAAATTGAATGTTTATGGGTTATATTTGTTATATAGAAACAGTTCTCATGGCAACAGATTATTCTGGTGTACACTTACAATCTCTTCTAATATTATGGGTTGTTTATACATACATGTATATATGTTATTTTTGAAACAAAATTTAATCAAAGGTTCCTTTGAAAATAAAAAAAATCAATATGTTTTACATGATTATAAGAGGCCATGTTCCATTTTTATATTAATATGAGCAATGTAAAACTATGAATATACATGTATATTCAATAAATACCTTCTAATATAAATCCTATTCATGTATACAGAAAAAAAAATACCCTGAAATCTCTTTATCTGCTTAAAATATTATTGTGGTCGATATAATACAAGATCCTGTAATGATTAACTTAAAAATAAATTCCTAATGAGCCATTTAATTCTTTTTTACAAAAGTAATATTTCGGTCAAACAAAAATTACAACAATTTCTGTTCATTTGTAACCAAAAATTAAGGAAATGTTACAACAATTTGCAAGAAACTTAAATGTTCTGGTAGTTGTGTCAAGAGCAGATAAGTCCCAAAAATAAAGAGAAACAATTCAAATTTAGGGTTGGAAAATTCTTCCATATTTTAAATTTCACTAAACCCCTTGTTAGTTTCACATGCGACTTTCAATGAATTTGAATCAGAGAAATTATGAAACTTTAACGTTAAGCATCTGAAGCCAGTTTCACAATCGTTCTTTCACTAAGATTAATTTAGAAAATTTCAGCAATCTCTTTTGTAACAATGAATGAACAATTTTCACAACAATAAATACAGATGTTATAAGCTTGAAGCAATCTTCAAAATGACACCTAAAATTTCTGTATATCTGAACAATTAATAAAATTATTAAGATTTCAAATTTGTCAGGTATAAGTTACGGAAAATCTTAGTTAAGAAATTATTGTGAAACTGGGGCCTGGGTGCTCTTATTTAGGTATATATGGGGGCAAATAAACTCAACAAAATACTGCAGTAGCTTAGTTAGTTTACAATCATGCTCTCAAAGCCATGTTTAATCAGGTTCAACGGCAAACAGAACCATTAAAATCTATTTCAGGTAACTCTGTTACTTGTATACCATAAAGTATTGAACAAATTCAAGTTTATAATAGTCAAGTGATAGCTGACAGAAAACAATTTTTTCACATGGTTTTGATTTAGGTTATTTCATTTATTTATAATTATTATTTTTAATCATCTTTAATAACTTAATTGATTCAAAAGTAAATTTTGACATTTGTTTGTTTTAAAAAAAATTTTTTTCAGTCTACATAATTATCAGCATTTGTAAATATTGTACTGTAAATTGATTTACAGATTTACACTGTAGTAAAATTATAACCTTGGATACAACAATATATTTTGTTAGGATTATTAAATTCATAAGCTTATTTATTAAACAATATTTTATCAGTCTTTTATAAAGCACAGATAACGATGATGTTTGTTTATCAATATATAGTAGGCCTGAAAATATGCTACAGGGCATACTGATTTTTAATTTTTTACAAATTAAAAAAAATTGAGGGTAAAATCGATAAATTTTAATAAGTCTGAGCAATTAAGAATCTATGCTATGGTACATATACTGTATGTACGTATATCATCAAGAATATATCACATAGTTTGCAGCTTCAACAGTTAACCATTTACCACTGCTGAAATGTTGTATTGTGGAGTGCCTTGCAGTAAAAACCAAACCCTGAATAAACTGTATATCAACATGTCTAAACTGAATGAGGAAATATCATTAATGCTGTGTTAAATCAACCTGACTGTAAACCAAATACATGCCAAAGGTGAACAAACTGTTTGGTCAAAAAGGTGTTTGATTTAGACAGATTCTGAAGTACCAATGTGTGAAAAACAGACAGCCACCTTAAAAATTTGATGACATGTGGAAGGATGTTGTTTATATGATGGGTAGAGAAATTCAATGTTGCATTTCACTTATGGTAAGGTGGTCAGCTATTAATGATGAAAGAACTTGTCATGCAAGGAAGAAAATATACTACAATGTAGTCACTTAAAAAATAAAAATAAAATTTCTGAGCCCTTCAGCCATCCAGCCTAACCGTTTATCAAAGAATCTACAATAAGATGTATTCAAGGTTTTCAATATGGGGATCACCCATCTGTAAACCCTGTAAATGGTTCATATTAATTTGCCAATAGTAAAATCTTTTATAATGAATACCTTATGGAAACGAAGAATTGATTTCAGAAAAATGTTTTGATAGTTTACACAGAGTTAAATTCTGTTTTTAAAAATACATGTAGCAAAGTGGTGTAATGGTTTTTTTTACCTAAGCTAATATTTTAAATTTAAAACAAGGCAGTCAGTACCAGAATGGTAAAGGATACCAAAGTGCCCCACAAAAATCACTGACCTTTGACAAATGAATTGACAAATTTTCTGAAAAAAATAAAACCAGCTTAAAAGGGTTAAAATTTAAGTGGTAAGAGGCATTGTGATCTGTAAGTGCACTTTAGAACACTTGACATCCAAGGTCTCCCTTTTTTTTTAAATGAAGGGAGAGCAAAGTAGTTGTTAAAATCATCAAATGTTATGTTTACTCAGGGTTGGTATAAAAATACTATCACAATATAACTAATCCATTCATAAATGTTAATGTTTTAGTGTGAAAGAATCAAGTAAATGTACTAATCCCCAAAATTAATAGAACTTTACTGATCTTAAAACTTGTATTTGTTCAAATTAGTTTAAAGTTCAAAAAATAGTTTCTTATTTCAGTAGTGACAATAATGAAACCAATTAAACCAATGTTTAAATCTTTAGTGTGAATTTAAATTTTACGGTTAACCTCTCAAGGTCACACAGGTTGTGGGGTATTTTTATATAAAAGGATAAGTAATTTAGAAATATAGTAAACATTTTATATACATTAAATATTTGTATTAAAGTTTTATAAAACAGATTTTACTAATGACAACTTACTAACATGGGTTTTGTAAATTTACACAATTTTATTCTTGATATCAATTTACATTTTGTCGTTTAAAAAAGAAATGATTAAATATTTAATGGCAGACATTTTTTACTGATTTAAAATTGAATGTGATATAAATTAAATGACTGGCATGGTTAAACTGCATAGAAAAAGAGGGGGAAAAAGACAGGAAAAAACCAAAGAATTAAAGAATTTATTAAAATTATTTTATCCTGGACACTGGGAAACTTTAATTCTCATAAGGATTAGTCTTGTTCATCCAACTTGTTTTACTGGTCATATAATTTTAATCAGTTTCACTTATGATAATTTCCTGAATTTTTTCTGTGTAACATATTGTTTTAAAAACTTTGGGCAATCAGCTGTTTAAAATATATATATAAAGGTCCTTTTAATTTTTATGTACTTTATTACAATTGATACAAGATGATAGATTTTAAGGTCAAAATACAATCCTATATTGGTGTGCATGTACATTAAGATTTTTATCTGTAGTGCAACCAACACACGCAGTCCTAACTAAATAAATAAGCCACCATTATACTATTGTATCATAGTGAATTTATACTCATTAAAATTAAACGAGGAAGGTATGTCATTAGCAATTGATTGACACAGTTTTACTGATGCATGCATATCATCATATTAATTGAATCTCTTGTTTATAAAAGGTGTACAATGCAAAGTCTTTAGAAAATAAACAGTTGATATTTTTTATTTGAGGGATTGGTAAGATGATATACTTATGTTTACTAATTCACTGTACATGGTTGTGAAGGTGTCAACATAGTCTATCATTGGAATGTCATTTTATTTTACTTTACTTACAAACATAAAAACAGTTAAATTTATAGACAATAATCTTGTGTACTTATGGAAAGGTCAAAGATCAACATCACATATTTTGACTGGAAACATCAAATGTTTGAAAAAAAAAATTATTCTGAGGAAAATGTTGCCAAAGAACGTTAGCAATAAGGATCTGTGTAAGGTCAAAATGCTGTTATTTTAGGATCAGATACCGGAATGTTTTACAGAATTTTAAAAATCAATTACCTTTGATACATTTGATATCGAACTTAAACAATAAAATGTTTTTGAAAAATTAATATATTCAGAACAAAAATCAATTTACCATGTCTGCAATAAACAATAGGAGTGTCGTTCAAAAATTGCATGTATATGGCAAGGGTAAATATCTCCTTGTCTTATGATGAATTATTTAAAACCTATCCATAAACATTTGACCTCAAAATAATTCAGTTTTAGCTATATATCTAAACTATTTACAGCATTTACAGCAAAATATGTATACAATACTGTACAGCAATATAGATATAACAGAAAAAACATGATGACATGATGTTCATCATATATATATATATATATATATATATATATATATATATATATATATATATATATATATATATATATATATATCCTGTTATATAACAATAAGATTCTTCAATTTCAGGCTATAAAGCTAGACAGGGTAGGGAAGAAAGGAATGTGAGGGTAACATAGAAGAACTGTTTATAAAGAACATACATGTACATGGTAATTTTAGTTTAGGTACAAAAACACTATATATGGTCTTTAAACATTGGCCATTCAAAACCATTTCTAATATCCATATTTTTTTTAAAATTTTTATAATTAATTTTAATCCATGAATTAGTTTTAATTCATATTTTAGGTACTGTTTTGAGTGTTTTATGGTCTTTAGGAATCTTTTTAGTTGAATATTCCACCATGATAATTATAATTTTTATTGGGGTGGTATACAAACTTTTTATCACCCCCCCCCCTTTTTTTTCTTTTCCTAATTTTTTTTTGTTTGTTTGTTTGTTTGTTTAAAACTGTTTTTGTTACAGAACAAATAAGAAAAAAGAGAAATAATCAAAAAATATATAAAAATATCAGTCTTCAACCATAAGCTTTTGATATGTTTTAAATTAACATCATACTGTGAAATAATCAAAGCATTATTTTGATTTACAGAAATTATCTATGAACTAATTTAACAATAATGGATCTCATATCAAGTTCTTTCATCAATAAACATAAGCTTATCCATTTTCTTTTAAAGTACAATCATTCCATTTGATTGAAAAGATATCAATTAGGTTTGAACTGAACATTGTACTGTATCTAAATGATTTAAATTTTTTTTTTTATAAATTCATTAAGCTTCAAAATAGAGTAAATTTGATCTGAAAACGATAAAAAACTATTACATTCAAATCAATCTTTCACATTGTTTTAGGTAATTTTATTCCCTTGCATTTTCATTTTTGCTCAATCTGATCTCCATTTTAATTTTTTTGTGTTCAAAAGGACTCTTTTGGTGTCAAGTTTATAAGTCACAGTTGTCGACAAAACTGCAACTATTTATTTATATAAAGATCCAAATATCATTATATAAACTAAGGTCAAAAACTTGAAGAATGCTTAACACTATTGATCATATATTGGAAAAAACTGGTAAAATCAGTCAATATATTGAGTTGGTTAAGGGTGACATAGTGCAAAGGAAGAAACAAAGGGAGATAACCTTGTGTAAAGATTTAATTGTCATTAAGTACACCCATACTTATCCATTCCACAGTGTTGAAACAAAGGATATATTGTAGCAATATAAATGATTTTTAAATATTACTATCTAGACATTAAAATTTTAATATTCTATTTAAAACCATCAAACTTTAAATTACTAAATGAACAGACATATCAAGAAAATTAATTTGCTCATTGTGAGTTGTACCAACAGTGATTTCCGTGTGCATTGTATTATCTTTAAATCATTCCCTCCAAAAAATTAACTAAAGGTTTGAGCTTAAAATTAACCCTTAGATGTAAGCAATAGCTGAAGATTATTACAAATATTGAAACATTACAATAAAATCAATTGACTGGATGACAGACTCTATACAAACAGGTACATGGTTAACAAGGTATATTAATTAGTATAATAGAAAGATCCATTTTAATACCTCACAGAAGGGCACATTTTGCAAACCAAGGGTTAAATCCAATGATAGTTGGCACTGATTTTCCGCCAAAATAACAACTGTTTTTATAGACATTGTATAAATTCACATAGAAACACATCTTATCGATTTTATTATCTCTAATATCTGATAATCGCACACTGATGACACAGTACTGAACTAACCAATTTAATCTATATTTCAATAATGTAGAAAATTTATATATATATAAAAATTAGTTCACTTGGAAAAAATCATGGTTATTTTATCAAAATTTAAAGAAATATATACACTGCTCCAATTTATATATCTAAGATTGAAGTTAATGGATAAAACTGTACCAACTAGATCACTTCGATTTTTTTTGTTTTCATCAAAATTGAATTGAATAACATTATGATAAAATTTAATGATTGAAATTTTATGTAATAACATATATACAACAGATCAAATAAATGTCCTGTTTTTTTTTTTTAACTCTTTTCTTTCTATTTTTTTAATTTAAAGGAAAACACATCAATTTAAAATTACAATAAACCAGTACACTTATTTTGATAGATTTTTTTATCACCTATAAATCTAAACACATAAAAATGTTCATTTTACAACACAAAAGATGGGAAAATATTTTTATAATTTCACATTACTAGACAATGTTACCATAAATCAGATTAAACTCAGGAGTAGTTACGACCTAACATTTCACAACATATAAAATTCTTTCACATGACAATTGACATTCTTTTTCATTTTGGACTTATTTTTAGAATATATTTTTGGAATTTTATTTTGTTGCTTTGTAAGATATAATCCCAAATTCACACACACACACACACACACACACACACACACACACACACACGTATATAATGAAAAAAAGTATAAGGTGGGTGCTTGTGTTGCTTCTATATATATATATATATATATATATATATATATATATATATATATATATATATATATATATATATATATATAACATTTTAGATTATCAATATTCTTTATTTTTAAATACAGACAGTTTTCTATTAGTCAGTATTTATAATCTTGTCTGGTTTTATTCTGTAATTTTATAGAACATTAGTATATTTTTGGATTAGCAAATAATGGCAAAAAAAGATTAATTAAAAAATTCAATATGAAAGAGACAAACAATTTTCAATTGTATTATGTAAAAATTAGTAACCAAAAGATAAAATATTCCCTTTATTTGCGTAATTTTCTTTATTCAAAGCTTTTAAACTGTTTAACATTAATCTGATAATATGGAGAGTATTATGCTGTTTTGGATAAAATCTTCAGATTGAATTAGTGACATTGTTAAAGGATTTTTATGGGTTTCTAAAAATATTTACCACTTAACTGTTTCAGACCCATAACCAGGATTTTATTTAAAAATTACTTAATAATGATTGTACACAACACCCGTTTTACAAGTTCATTTTCATAAGAGATGTATAAATACATGGTCATTTTTTCAATGATTTCCATATAATTCATTGTATGATTAAGTTTCACTTTGTGCAGTCTGTATTGTATTGAAATGACTAAGTTGTTTAAATAAAACCAGAATACCCCCATCCCAATTTGAAACCAAACCATAAAGACAGAACTGTAAATATTCTAATGGAACATGCCCCTTTTAAACTTATTCAACCAAACTATATTTTGATCATCAAGCACACTTATATTACCTTTTCTTTCATAAATCTATCAATTTCTTCTAATGGTTTCCCTCGATAGTCTTTCCTAAAGATGATTGCCAATTCTTCTGGGAGAGAATTGCCCTCAACAAGCCTTGGATCTCTGGTTTTTCTGGCTTCCTCCTCGTCATCGTCAAATTTAAGTTGTCCATCCACAAGATGTGCTTCTGCTTTACCATCGCTCTTCTCTAACTTTTTCTTCAAAGCCTCCTCCTTTTCGATTGAGGCTTCCCAGGAATCTGGTGTATAGAGGTTGAAGCGAACCTTGAGGAAGTCGTCATCTTCATCCTCCTCCTCTTCTTCCATTTTCTTTTCTTCTGGTTCTTCCTCCTTTATCACAGTACTATTGTCATCTTTGTTTTTATCATCCTTTCCTTCCTTGTTGTCGGTTTTCGTTGAGGTAGTTTTATCCTTTTCATCTTTCTTATTCGAACTCATTTCGTCTTTTTTAATTTGTTGATTATGTTTAAAATCTGCTAAAATGTATTCCTTAGAAAAAAATATCCGATAAAAATATTAATTCCAAAAAACAACTTTTTTCTCAAAATTTAACAACTATAAATTCTTTTTCCGATCACACAAAATAGATTTTTCTGTTTCACAATATAGAAATTTCCGGTATATAAAAATCCATTTAAGTATTCTGTAATTCTTTGTTATCCGTATAAGTATTCAGAATCTCCTTTCTTCCGTCTGGTGTGGAAAACGGTGTGAGTCCTGTGGAGAACCTGGTTGAAGAAACATCCTGTACAGGAGCTTGCTTTGATGGTCGGCATGTTCATCACATGACGCCAAAATTTGGCGTTACATTATCCGTAGAAGCCACCTGGAAAGATATAAAACATAGACATAAGATAATATACCATGTAACACAGAAAGCAAAAAAAAAAAAAAAAAAAAAAAAAAAATGAGAAAGTTTCATTGAAAAATTGAGACGAACATCGGCTTCACAAGAGTACAATGTGTCCAAAAGTACGTTGAATAGTTCTATGTAACCTCTATTTTGAATTGTCCGCATCTATGCTCAACACACTCAGTTATGTAAAAATCCACAAAATGATTTGAAGGAATTGTCACCTTTGAGAACCGTTTCTCGCAAGATACGCACGTTCGATAGTCTGTTTCGTGACGCACACCAAAATCTGGATACGTGGTTGAATTCAATCTAATAATCCTTACGTATTCAGTCATGTATTACACAATATTTAACATCTATTATCATATCAAAGTCGCAAAAGTAGTAAAATTGACACCGATTAATCAATAAATATTGTACCGGTAAAATTTAAGTTCATTTATATGTGGTAAAAATCAAATTAAGAAAAAACAGAAATTCTAGAAATGAAGGGAAAATATAAATCGATTCTTAGATAAAATATATAAAAATATTATTTTTTAAGTCGATTTTTCTCAATTCTTACAATGAAAAAAAAAAACCCAATAAATTTATAAATACCATGAAATACGTCACAACTGTAAAAATATAAAGAAATTCCGATATTTGAATTATTTATTTATTTCTCCAAATGGTCGACAATATACGTTCATATACAACACGATTGATCGTTCGTGTATCCAAGTACTAATAATATCCAAATACTAATGAATGAAGAAATACTTAATACACTTACACTTGAGAACAATATTGATGAACTATTAAATACTCCGGTGATTAAACAGTGATAAAATCCTCACAACACTTATATAACAACGAGAAATCGTAGAAATTTTCCTCTAAAGAAGACTTATTATACAACAATACTGAACAACAGAAAACAACTTAAACACTGTATCAGAACTGGCGGATTGTGTCTTTTGTTTAGCTTATGACGTATTTAACTTATCTGCCAAAAGTTTAAAACATTACATTGATATGTAATATTTCTATAACTATCATATTATCTAGCCTGTAATTCCATGCAGAAAATTAATTCTTTGTAAAATGGTACTATATAGACTGAATCTAACAACTGACTGATTCACCGAACACTTGTATTAATTGTAGATATTATAATAAGTTGGTGAATTAGTATGTTTTTCACCTTAGATAGGAATTAAACTATTCATTGTAGTTTAGACTTGTTAAGTTTGAATGTTACCACGCAAGCATAAAGCCCTGTATGGAAACATAACTAGAAGATCGTCACGCCTCATTAGTTATTCCGTACTAACTAGCTATTAAATAAAAAACTATACACATACACCTCAGCTATGTACGTATTATATTAATACAATATTTGGCAATACAATCAAACTTATTACATACAAGCTACTTAACAAATCGGTCTATTTTATTTTATAAAAATAAAGAATTATTTCTCTAACCAATCAAATCTCTCGCCTGAAAGTCTATATTTATAAGATTTTGAATTTCGTAAAGATCGTTTCGTACCCTACTCTAAGATTTTAAGTTCGACCAAAAAAAAAAAAAAAAACGAAATCAAGCCATTAAACATTTATATAAAATTTTAATGGTTGATGGTACAAAAGGAAGTCTTACCTAAATTTTTACGCTAAATGTGTATTGAAACAACAAGCGAAGCTAGACGGTCGTTATGCGCGAATTAGGAAAAGGGTCGTACTTCAATGTATTAAAATTGTGAAGAAAAATAAAATTTTGACGCAACTGGCTGATAGATGCAACGTAATTATAATAATAATATGAAAAAAAGACTACGAATTGATGAAAAAAATCACATTTTTTTGCGACTTGTTCTCTGAGATTATAGAACACGCTACTGACGGACTTGTGATAATACAGACTGATCGTGTTTGATTATGTTACATGTGTTCAAGTAAATCCAAGAAATAAAATATACCACCTTATACCTCTAATTAAAAGCACGTTTTCTAGTGATGAATTACGAAATCCCTTCCATATGTTGTTCATATATCACGCGGAAATTTAATAATGGCAAAGGAGTTGAAAACCACAGGAATCCGTTGATTACTATAGAGAATTTCGCCCTGTCTGTGAGGGTATATGTCACTGGAAATGTCCCGATTGTGAATCATTAACCCAACTGCCAGTTGAACACTGACAATGTAAAAGTAACTTTTTATACGTATGTCTTAAATGCTCGTACTTTATTCTATCCTATGCCACCTACCATGCTTGAAAGATAAGTGCGTAATTGAAAAAGAAACATTTTAATAACGTGAATTATGAGCACCCCTGGAAAGACAGACACTTGCTCCAATTTGCCGTTGATTACGGGAAGCACTGTCCTTAATTAGGTGTGACCAATGTGGTATACGTAATTAGTAGATTATTTCGTACTTGATTGTAATTTATAATTTAAATTTTGTGGTATGTCTATTGTAAAAGATGTAAAACATTTTTTTAAAATTTATTGCCCTATTTATTCTGATTTATTTTTTTCTCTTTAAGAGCGAGAGAAAATATATTGAAAATTAAAGTGATATTTATTTTGATGACCGTTTTAGCGTTTATTACCGTAAGTTATGGTCCAATTCAACCAATTTTATCTCAATATACATTTATCATTGTTTTAACAGAAGAAAAATGTTTTTATGATATATTCTCTGATATTTAATCGTGTCAATTCACTTTTTCATTTTTTGAAAAATAAGATGAATATCTGTTTTACGATGTCTCATAAGTCAACTTTAGTCACATGTTTTCACAGTAACTTGTACATGTACGTATATGCATATATTTTTTTTAATACGATTGTATTTCTCTCTAAAACAAATTTATTATTATTATTATTATTATTATTAATCAGTAAGCTACTAGTAATTAAGAGGATGATTGGTGAATTGAGATGATCCTTAATCGAGAATTTATTATATCTTTAAAATTTGAAACTTTTTGCTCATTTTTTCATTCATATATTGGTGAAGATACCAGTATTTATCGATATAATAATAATAATAATAATAATAATAATAATAATAATCACTTGTTTCAACCATGTGCTAATTTTTGGTATTTATTTAATAAGAAACTCAAAAAACTAACTTGATAAACATGTCCCAAGAAAACGGAACTGTCATATATCATTTTTGAATGTATTTTGTGATTATATTAAAAAATGGTATAAGACAGAACGAACAGCCATGCTCCTGTTTCAAAAGTTATAGATGGCTTTAAAGAGTTGTGACGCGACACATATTTATGCGTTGTCGTTCGACAAAACTTCATCTCGGTTAGTAGATTGTAATTTCTTTGAGTGGGAACTGCAATGTCAAATTAATTCCTTCTTGTTAGAAAAGTTGATATAAGCTTTTCTCGTCATTAATTTTAACCTCCAATGTAGTCCTAGACTTAAAAACGTGTTGCACGAAACATTCGGAATTTGAAAATAAAAGTGAGGATGGACTCTTCGGATAACAACCATAAAACCTATTCATATAGTCACCGGTTTTGCTACTCAGTGCCATAAGTGCATTACAAAAATATTACATGCGACAACTTTGCTGGCGGTTGATGATGTCATGATTCAATACTACTGAATTGGGAAAAGTAAACGGCATTTTGCGGCAATTTTGGCATTTTATAATGTCCAAAATGTGTATGGACTCCTTAATCTGTGATTTAATCGATGTGTCATATTATAAATTTTGAATTTTCTGAATGAAATATTCAAAAATTTATAATATGACAACTTTATAAATTTTTGAATAATTCATTCAGAAAATTCATAATATGACGGATGTTTATATCATAGTTTTCCCCGCCCATAGTTGTCGTTATAATTATATAAATTAGTTTGTAGCTGGGAAAAACATATACCTGACATTGGATATCCAGTTGCACCCAAGAACAAGAAACATCAAACGAACGAAATAAGAAAAATAGAATACATAATTCTACTAATGATAGTTAATCTGACACTATATATAGTGACAAATTGACACGGTACAGTTATTTTGAAAAGCGCAAATTATTGGCATCGTTATTGATGCTGACCACAAACTATTTCAATGTACCTTGTCAATGTTCTCAGCAATTTTTACAACACTTTGTTCTAATTTAACTTGTTTCGTTTGATTTTCAATATGTATATTGTTGTTATCAGAAGAGTTCATCGCAAAGTTTTAATTTTTCTACTATTCTTAATTTATAGCAATTTTGATTCATTGTTTTCAACAATCAGATTGTTTTTTAGGTAGTGCAATTAAACCAACTCAAAATTACGGTCATATGACATTGCGAATGGTCAACAACACAATGAATATCTCCAACTTAATTTCTGACCACTCTATAATAGAAGCAGGGATATAGTCGGACGACGGGTTTAATTCAGAAAGATAATATTTGCTACAGTATGCTTAATACTAACTTTGGAATGACTTATCAAACTTGTGTATTCAAAGACCACTTGTGGAAAGTTTGGGACCACAAACAGCATTACAATCACACACTTTTTCCATAAAATCCAGTGCCCATCCAAAGTTAGAAGGTTTATAATCGGTTGGTGTTCTGATTTGGGTTTGTTTTGTTTGCGTGTGTCTTTTGTTAAGCGTTTCTTGGACACATTGACTTATTCGAAATAAAATTTACGACTTATCGTGGCTTTCACCTAGAAGTTCAAGTCGTCATTTACATGGTATAATACAACAAAAGTAACGATTTGATTCTTTCAAAGAACAAGATCTCTGACATGTTAAAGTACAAAATGTTCTCAAATGCCAAAAGGGAACTGTATGCAAATACCGCGACAACTTTGGTTAGTCAATTAGTTGCTTTTATCCTTCAATTTCCTTCCAGAGAAAGGCCTTAATCTCTACCATATATAACCACACAATATAAGAGTCGTTTGTATTATTATAGTTAATTTTGAGCCTATTAAAGAAGCCTTCTTCTAAAGTACCAGGATATAGGATAACTTGATCGTGGAAAATGTCACATACATAACTATCATATTTTGTAATTTTGCATAATGTACGAATGAACTGTTAATTGTTCACTAAAAGTCAAGATATGCTACAGAATGACGTTTTAGATGCTAATACATGTCAACATGATGTTAATTATATGATAATGAACATGCTATTGCATAATGGCGTAATCTTGGGTAGCTTTATGAATATCAAATGCAGCATCCAAGTTGAATTTAAAAAAATTATAAAAAATTTAAAAGCGCAAAATAGCCTACCAAAGTGGAATTTCTTAGAGATAAATTCAAGAAGAAGTTGTGAATTGAAAAGATAACGGAAAAATTTTTAAAAAAAGTTTGCAAAAAATTCTTTGATTTGATATCAAATTTACACCTGATACAAAACAATTACATATGTCTAATACTTTTAGACATCTACATGAAGGGTACATGTCTATAAAAGACAGTTCAATTTTCTTTCAGTGGGAAGTTTTTATATATATTTATATATTTATGTCTATATATATTAATTTATTAATGCTGGTATGGGTCACAATTTTAGCTTTATGGTATCCAACATAAAGAAGTTTTACTGTGATGACTACACAGTAGGTACATGCACAATATAACCTCAATATACCTTTCCAATACTTTCCTTCTCTTTAATACTACAACTAAACAAATACAGAGACAAGCGTTTTTTCCTCTGGATTTCGGTCTTATTTTATAATTTTTTTTCTAAATTATCAAAAACAAAGTTATAAAACGGGAAAACATAATACACAAATATAATTTCATTAATGCTCATTTTTCAAGTAAATTACAGAAACGACCTGGCTGAAAGTTTTATCAACAAATATAGATGGAATAAAGAAACTGTAAAGTAAAATGATCTGTATGAAATATGATATATACGTGTGTGTGTGTGTGTGTGTGTGTGTGTGTGTGTGTGTGTGTGAAAGATCATAAAACAACAATCAAATGAAAAAACCAATCAGGGACGAAACTACTGATTATTTATATATATACGAATATATATATAATCTATCTAAAATATCAAAAACATTTTTTAAAATTCATTTAAGGACCTGATTTCTTGGAACGGAAATTAAAAATCACTCATTTGAATACATACAATATTAACAATCATTATCTTTACAGGATAAGATTTTTCAATTTATCTTCTTCCAATCAGCTTTCTTAGGCTCACTTGGTCTTGCCTTATAGATTTCGGAAATGATAAATAATTAAAAACAACCAAAGCGTGAAAACAGCCACCACAACACAGAACAAAGTTGAAGCAATTAGTTTATCAATTATCTGTGAAGTTCCGTAGAACTGATTGGCATCATAAGACTGATTACTGTACTAAACGTTGGTTTTTGCTAACGCAATATATAATCCTTTTTTTATCTTATCGACCTGACAAATGGAAAAATCATTATTTATGTGGTCAAGAGGTCAAAGTCCAGGGAATACCGGCCTATCAATTCTGGAACTCACACAAACCAGTTCTTGCTTAAAAGTTGCACTTCTTTTGAAACCCCAACCCATTAAATTCTATGTCAAATTTTTGAAAATTTGTTTTTTATAAAAATGTTCAAATAGCCCGATCCTATATTTTGTTTTTGGTTTAAAATGTCAGTGAAGGAATGCAAATAAAAGTCTTTCCAAATTTATCAAACCATTCGAAGAGAATTTAATAAGTGTCACGTGCTGCTTTCATAGATTTTTATCATTATAATGCATTCAAAAAACAATTCGTTTAGTATTTGAATTTCAAAATACGAAACAGAACATCAGTAGAAAACGATGAGCTTATACAAATATATTACATAACTTACACATAAGTAGTTTACGTATCAAGTGAAATCAAACAAATTGAATTTATTATAATAGTTACACGAAACGAACAAACAAACAATAAAAAACTAATACACAAGTAAATAAATCAATACTGTGACCAATTGCTATTAAACGTTTTACTTTGGAAGTCCACGGGATAATATATACAATTACTTCAGAACATTCAAATGAAATGAAAATGTTCAAGAACAATTTAAAGACGAAAGCTAAAATGTTCTAGATATTGATGCTGACGCTCAATATGGAAGTATGACATGAACTTCGGACAGTCGAGTTTGAAATCGAATTAGTAAACAATCCATATGCTTTAGCTCGAAAGTGATGATGATTATTGTATTTAAAAAATACAATGTATTATAAATCAAGTGTTGACAAAATGGACAATCATCATTATTCCATCAACAAACATGTATATGTGCTGAACTACAGAAAGTCACGACCTTTTCTTAGTCTAGTCTGAATAATAGCAAATATATGTGTAATATCTAATAAAACTATTACTACCCAATGGCAACAATAATATTTCAATGTGACAATAAATGTTTGTTGTTGTCCGACAAATCAATTTGGTTAATGCAATTAAAACGACCATTTTAAAAACATAAAAAAGATCTTTAATATTCTTTTTAGATATCGAAGGAATTAAAATAATCTCTTATACTTTAAAATATAATACGATTCGTCAATTAAAAGTGATGAAAAAATTCTTTGACGGGAATTAACTTGGTTCATTGTCGGTCCCGGTAACCATAAACAGATTTATTATAATTACTACCTAATTTAATTGGATCATTATTCAACTAATTTATACTTACATGCTTTCGAACCAAAATTATTTCCTATATTACTTGTTAAATAATACCCTTATATTCGCACAGGCGAGAAAAAACCATGTTGAAAGTCAATATTCTTTTGAATGGCCATTTGAAAACAAGAAAGTTCGAGTTGATTGGGCAATAAAGCATTGATATTTTCACCTGGGGAACACATATATCAGACAATAAAACGCATATATGTAACAAATTATATACATCGATTAGATCGAGGTGATCGATAACGAACGCGTTTATTTCTACTTCAGGGTATATTACAGTGGATTTATAATCGATAGTCATAGATAGCTCAAACAGTAAGCTTTCTAGTCAAGCTTCCCGACGTCAAACTGTATTCAATAGTATTTTCTTTTTCAACTTCAGAAGACAAAGTGTTATTTCTAGACCCGATACTTTGCATAGAATCATTTTTTTTGTTTGTAAAATAAAGACCTAATTCCATGTCTACTCAATAGTGTAATAATATTAACACTTGGAAAATGAAGACGGTTCAATACCTTTCATTCTTGCAGTATCATGGTTAAGGTTTTGAAGACATATCTATCGATTATAATCAAAGGAATATCAATTAAACAGTGATATATCAAAGGGTTTAAATGAATTACATGTACTTCAAATTAATTCCAAATTATCCAAAAATCGTTGTTTAATCTAGGTCTTTGTCATTATTCTACCGGTTACATAAGCAAGAATGTAATGATGACGGGAAAATCTAGGTTTAAATCCAACTTGAGTTGTCTAGCCGATGACCGATAGGTTTTGTCTGGTTTCCTCCACCATCCCAGAAATAGTCATTTGAAATACCATAACTCCAAGTTATATATTCATATATATATATATATATATATATATATATATATATATATATATATATATATATATTGTGTGTGTGGGTGCTGAATGGATGATATGGATCTTGATTCTTGATAACTTGTTCACTTCATTAAATAACAATTAAAGTAAATGTGTCAAAGTATTTATTTATTTACTTACTTATTTATTTCAATTTTATCGTGAAACAAATTTCAAAAAATGCTTTGTATGAGGAATGAATTTCCGAAATGTGCACATATGGCACATCAAAATTAAACAGTTATTTTTGTTAAATATTTGTCATATTTAACAAGGAAACTAAAAACAAATGCTCTGTGACACAACTACAACTTAAACATTGGTTAACACACAGTTGAAGATGTGATATCAAAATTTGAGTGATACCTTTGTCATTAAGGAACCCAGAATTCATTTCATGATTAGTATCGATGGAACTTTGGTATTACTCCTATTGTACCCTCCACTGAAACCTATTTTTTAACTGCAAATTTCTAAAATTGACGTAATCTAACAATGTTCACGTTTTTATGATTAATAAATTTTCAAAACGAGGGAGGGGATACAAAAGAAACCCCCAGAATATAGCAGAAGATAGTTAAAACAGGGTAAAAATGCTGTTAAAACAGCAGAATTATATTAACCTCAATTCCGTCCCCAAGAAATGAAACAGCTGGTTATTATATACCCTGTAAAGCCACCAGGAACACGAAATAGCAAAAGAATGAAAAAAGAAGATGTATAACGAAACGCTGACTCTTAAATCCCCGAATATGAACTGGCATTGGAACAACCAAATGCGTGCTTACTGCTTACAGAGTTAAAACGTATTTAGTATACTTGTCATGACAGTTTTCAGGTAAGATTCTGATGTTAATGTTGAGAAATACAACTGTCATATACCACTTTTTTATTTTAATCATAAAAATACATTCAAAAAGTGGTATATTGTCATATACCACTTTTTGAATGTATTTTTATGATTAAATTCAAAAGTGGTATATGACGCAACTAAACTAAATTTAAGCATCATGGTTTAGTCAAAGTACTTTGCATCATTGTAAAACAATTAAAATTCACCTGTAGAATCATGATTTTAATGCGAAGAAAAATGAAAAGAAAAAAGCAAAACTTAAACACTAAAGTACAGTCGATGTTAAGCTTAAACGAAAATAAAAACACTTAAGTGAGTTTATGCATAACAAGAAACTTCTAAAAGAAAATGCTAAAACCATATAACTTTTAATTTCTCAAACTGCCAAAGCTAAAATGAGACTGCAAAGCAGGGGAACTTTTGATAAGAATCTTCAAGCTAAGAGAGAAAAAAGAACTACGAAGAAACAAAGATGCAAAGTTGGTCTGCCAAAGATTTTGAAAAAAAGACATTGTGCAAGTTTACTTGAAACAAATGCAACTTTTATTAAACAATGAATTATTAGTTGGGCTATCAGTTATGTCATGTGCTACTTTTGAATTTTTATGAAATAATACATTCAAAAGTAGCACATGACAATTATGAGAATGGGAAACGCCCAGTAAAGAAAGTAAAATACACAGTATAGATAGATAATCGTGCAAGTTTAATGGAAACAAAAACGGCCACAATTACTTACACTATAAGTCGCATTAAATCACACAAAAATAAGACAGAGAGAAAAAGAAAACAAAAAATAAAAAAATAAAATAAAATAGAATAAAATAAAACACAGGCACGTTAAAGATCTGCCAGAGAACAGATATCGTGCGATCTCCATCCATTTATTAACAATAAATGTAAACTTATGAAATGCTCGATGTTCTTTAATGAATTGATTGGGAATGTTACATGTTTTCTGTTTTTCTATTTCAATGATGTTGATCCAGTTCAGGAAAAGAAACATGCGTATCCACCTCGTTCGTTTTTGGCTTTTTTAAAAAGTATCAAACTGTTTTACTTTACTATTTGTACAAGAATCAGCCGTGTTTCTCTCAGTTATCAAAAAAAGGTTAACGGCGTGTTGTGTACAATTAGAGTTCCATATTATTATTGTAGTTTGTTGCAAAATTTAAATAAAATTTTATTAATATGACAAGCAAGATCATTGCATAATTCATCGAAAGTTAGTAAGACTTGCAGAATAAAAAGGTTTTCGTTTAAAAATAATTTCAAGATTTCTATCGTCCATTTAGTCGTGACTTATTAAACCAGTGGTAATAATATGACCTATGTGTGGTTTTCTTGCCTAGTCTTCCCCTTTTCTTCTGTATTCTTATTAACAAGAAGCTTCAAGTTTCTTCCACTTCTTATTTGCACCGATATATCTTAGTGTCATGTGCAGAATTTTGAATTTTTACAAAGAGAAATATTCAAAATTCTGGTCATGTGCAGAATTTTAAATATTTCTCTTTGTGAAAATTCAAAATTCTGCACATGACATTAGGACACAACTTATATATTTGGAAAAGATTTCTACAACTTTCTCAAGACTGCATGAATCTGATATTTCTTTATGAATTTCAGGTACTGATACAAAACAAAATATCTGTACCCAAGAACTGCCCTTTAGTCGGCACTAGTTAAGTAAACACGGGAAAATATTTATCTACTTACTAAATAGTACCATGAATGCTTTGTCGGCAGTTCTATTAACTGAATTGACCTATCAAAATATATTCTTTAATCTTTAACACTTAACGTTTTCGTTTAAATGGTTATAACAATTTGGTGGATTAATTGCTTAAAAGTAAAATAAAATCTAGATACAAACAAGTAAGTGTTACCGTTCAATGTCGTGATATATTTAAAATACCTAATTCTTAATCCGAAAAGAATATTTTGGTCAAACTAAACGTTGCTAAAATAAATGATTTAAAAAACTGAAATCGAATTTAAAACAAATACATGTACATTAAAACATGTGCTTCTATTGCACAAAACCTCACCTGAACAAAAGAATTTATTAATTTTGTCATGTAAAGTATTCCTGGTTACAATAAGGGATTTTATGTCTGTGTAAATATGCCTATGAATTGATCAATAATTCCAACAATATATAGAATTGAATTTGCGTAAACAATTAACGCATTGAAATTATTCAATATTTTTTTGTTACAAGACTCAGCATTTCCAATATCTAAATATTAATATTATCATACAAGGTATAATTTTGCTTCAAGACAATCATATTGATGGAATTTAAACATCGATTTTATTTGTTTATCACCCTCGAGCCCTTGTCATATATGATAGCATCACCCCCGCAAACGCAATTACGTGATTTGTTAAATTTAAGTGTCGTTTAGCACTTTAATAGAGAGAACATTGTATACTTATACAGCTAATACGTTTAGCACTGTGATTTGTCTCAATCAATGCCAATAAAACATGAATTTGCAGTATAAGCAAGAACAGGTAACTTACACATGAAAATGTATAGGCTTGAAATTCGTTACTTACATGGATGGTTAGTCAGCAGTCTGCTTTAAACAAGTTACTCGACACTCAAGCCGAATATGAGTATCTATCCCTGAATCACCCCATGAATCACCATCCAAACATCAATCGTTATTTTAAAAGGCAAAAGTTTTAAGGAAAAATTGCGGTTTTTTCACCTCTCTTTTTTAATTATAATGATGTATGCAAAAGCAGTGCATAACAGAAGTCCTTGATTCAACAACAGACCAGTAAACTTCGAAAATACTCAATGAAGTACTGATGTACTGATACACATATTTAACTTTTATCATAAATGATACTAGTGGTACATAGAAACCATCTTGTATTTATGGAGTGTCGATAGAAACCGATTGCATATAAGTTTCCACAAAAGTACTCATTAAGATTAGACAAGAATTCAAACTAAGATGGGACACAATAAAAATAAAACTCAATATGGTTTATTCCCGAGCCGATGATCATTTAGAAGTCAGTAGATCAATGTGTCG
Source organism: Tegillarca granosa (assembly GCA_029721355.1). Classification (NCBI taxonomy): domain Eukaryota; kingdom Metazoa; phylum Mollusca; class Bivalvia; order Arcoida; family Arcidae; genus Tegillarca; species Tegillarca granosa. Next base: position 12,010,795 of record CM056600.1, read on the forward strand.
TCATGGCATTTGGCTTACAAATTGCCTCGCCAATATAAGAATTCCCTTTTGAACGTTTTGCTTCTTAAATCATTATCACCGGTATCATTGTTATTTCTGAAGCTGGCGCTGAGAGAACAAAGGTTCATTAGGTATCCCTTTACACCTATTTAAATGTTGTAATGACTTAAGCATATATTTGTGGACAATGTGTCAAGCACAAGAATATATCCATGCTACGACGAAAACAAATATGGAAAAGTTTGCGCTCAGAAACATTGGAGAATTCGCAATAATTTGTTCGGTGTTAAAATCGGTCGTACGCGGACAAAAAATGACGACCCGAGAGTGCTTGTACCCTCGTCGGTAGTGACGCGGATAAACGTCACAAAATAGTCGTTTATACTAGTACCGAGCCTACTAATAAAGGCTTAATTATGACATGGAAAAAAAAAACTTTTCTCCTATCCCCCTAAGTTTGGGATAATAATTTCCAATGGAAGAAACGGTGGTAGAAATTTCTATCTTCACCTCCTCGTGCTGTTTATCTTCACCTCCTCGTGCGACCGGAACTACTTTTTTAACTTCTCGTAACTCTCTCCACTGACAAGAGCAAGTTTAATCACAATTTATTTCAATAATATTATTAAAATGTTTTTCTGTTATAATTTTTCCTGTTTTCAATATGCAGCCAAGCTAATTTTCACGTTATTTATGCAATACATACTACTTGCGGAATAAGATGTACTTTTAAGTATATCTATATATCTTATATAGGTCAAGCTGCGGAGTAATACATTTTATAAAAATACTCCCCGACAGCTGATCATTACATGTAGATTTCACGATTGTTTTTCCCTTTTTTAAGTGATTATGTAAGAATTCCCGTTTTTTTCAGCATACCGCTGGTATGCTAGGATTCGAAGCCGGTCTTTTTAATGGTGGTATTCTTTTTCTGATTAAGACGGTCATTTAAGAGATAGGAATTTTGTCAGCCATTCGTAATTTGGGTTTAATTTGCCCAAAATTGTTAATGGGATGGGAGAGAAAGAATCAATCATATGTGTCCGTGGTAGACAGAGGTATGCCACCCTCTTGGGCAGATTTTTTGTGTCTGGAACTCGGCAAGCCTCGTTACTGAGATATCTCTGTCTACCACTGACACATATGGTAGATTCTTTTATTCTTCCACTTGAGACCGATCGGGGTCGAAGCACAGAGGCCAGCCGCTTTGGGTTTAACCGCTAAATGTTAAATCATATAAATACTGTCAAAAGTCACATTGGAAACGATATCTTGTTGCTTTTTTGTGAGAAATTCTGAAATTAATATATAAATGAACCCTACCAAACCCGCCGAAGTGATTTCAAATCTGATCATCCAGACAATCTAACACCGAATAGGTCATACAAAAAGATAAAATGTACCGGATATTTTTACTCAAAATATTATTTTTTCAATCATATTTACTGCCACATTCTGAAATCACTGCGATATCTACCAGATCATTGATTGATTATGGTTTTTTGCTCGCGATTCTTGTTTGTACATAACGGTAAATGGGTTGTGATTCTGTTTATATATGTATTTAGCTGTTTAATCAAGATTAGATGACATTTTCAACATGTAATTGAGGCAATGATTTCAGTTTGTTATTTATAAAAACGATTTTATGGCATGTTAATTCAAAATCGATGCTTAATAAGTTCAAATAAATGTAATTCTAGACTAGTGAGGTTAATAACAGCCGTGAAGAACGATGCCAACGACCAAATTAAGTCTACTTAATATGAAGCTAATATGCAAAAAGCCAAGTGCATTTCGCTTCAAAGAGCACCGTCTACGTTGACTAAGTTCGGTTTCTTAACTGTCTGCTGTGAAATAACCTAGATAAATATCAAGGGCAAAATTATTTGAAACAGTGAAGATACATCTCTTTGGGTACACTTAAAAATCAAGTACGACCTTTTTTCCCCTAGTGGTCGTATATTATCACTTTTTCACACACACACACATACACACACACACACACACACACACACACACACCATTAACAGGGATTTATTGAAATCTGTATTACTAAATGATAATTTAATATAGTCTCTTAAAATGTATGAATGTATGAAGCTGAATGCTATATTTCTATCACACTGACGCATTACAGATAGTTCTATATGTATACCAAGCTATTTAGATTCACAATGTAATATTTTCATCATTATATAATTATGTAATGGATATTGTTCATTACAAAAAGTAGTTTATGACAGGTGAATTAAAAATCGATGTTTTACAATATGTGTTTATGTATTTATTAGCATGATGAAATTTTACCATGCATAAAGCGGACTGAATGACATAAAAAAAATGAGCGTGCGTCCTTGCTTAACACAATATTGTGGTTATTCTAAAAGGCCATGACGGGCAATGTGCAATAAATGCATGAAGCTTTTATCCCTTTAAACTACAAACTTAAATTGGAATGTAGATGTGAATTTATAAACGGACAAATATAACTTTTAATTTTAAGAACTGATAGATTTCCAATTCAATTTAAGTACAAATTTCTAATCAAACAGTCAAACGTAACAAAACATGCCCCAGTCTGTTTAATTTCCGTCAAACAATTAAGCGACAACAAATCCCAAAGTAATAAAAACAACAATAATTCAAATTTTAGAAACATAAAACTACCATACCAGCCAAGAAAGCACACAAAATGAAACCAATATTGTTTTTGAACAAGTATGGTGATAATACATTGTTTCTCAAATTAATACTTCAGTCATGCACTGGTCATAGTTATTTTAAATTTTTTTAATCAGAACAAGTCATTTATTTGATTCTCAAATTAAAACTTCAGTCATGCAATGATCATAAGTATTTTAAACTTTGTAACAGAACAAGTCATTTATTTGATTCGGTTAGAATCGATTTTTTAAAAATAAGTTGGTAGTATAATTTAACAACATACAATTTATTGTCAAAACCAATACATGTATATATTATAAATCTTGTTGTCTCTAAAATAAAGTAGATTTTGTGTCTTGGATAATTACCTTCTCCGTTTCTTAACAGTTATTTGCCATATTTGTTATTTCATGAATTTTTTCTATTCTGAAGCCATGTCGTATTAAAATAAAATCAAAATAAAATGTTGATCAATGATCTGATATGTGTCATATCCTAATTTTTTAATTTCACTCATGAACTTTTGAATATTTCATTCAGCTAATTCAAACAACTATATTATATAATGTCAATTTAATTTGGGACCACAATGTAATCATTGTCATCAAATAATTCCTGTATCTTAAATTAATTAGAAGATCAACTTATAGTTGACACAGACAGTGTGTGATGAGTAAAAACTCAAGGGTATAAATGTCAATCATAATGTAATTTATGATTGAATGATAATAAGATTAGCAAGTCGATTAATACTACTGTAAAGTAAACTGAAATAAAGTTATCTATTTTATCACATTTTACACATATCCTGTGTAATTTTTTTCTTTCGACTTCAACTACTCAATAATGAAAATTACGAATAATCAAGCAGAGGTGATTAGCAGAAGTATGTACCCATATAAAATTATAAGAAACAAGATCATAGAGGGTTTTGATGCCCATTTTACGTTTTTCGATCAGTTATTCGCCAATAGCAGCTTTGTTATCCAGAACTTACTAAAAAGGCGCTGTCAATCAATTTTCTATTTGTTACGATCGACTGTTAAATAGACTTCTGACCCCCTTTCCCCCGGCACCAAAAATACTCATGGTATTATTTGAGAAAAACCTACAACAAAACAGCAGGTAATTCACTATCCAACTACACACAGATTTATAAACTTTTACATCCCTAGACTGGAAGCAACTCTACATGCTCCTTACTGCATAGTAGGAAATACAAAAACAAAAGTTAAAAGATGGTGGCATCTAAACCATAACCCGTAGAACCTAATGAAGCATAGAGATTTTACACAACACTGGCAATTATAACTGAATGTACATATACACATAACTTTGGCATTGATATTTATTAAGAAAATATTTTGGCAAAAATGACAAAGAACTAGATATATTGCACATAGTCCAGCTCAGTTTAAGAGAAAGGTTAACCAGTTATTGTTAGTGTAATAAATGTAAAATACACAGAAATGAAATAGCTTTGACCCTACAGAAGTACTGTGGCACAACCATTTTGTCATTATATCTGCAGGTCAACCATCAACGTTTTTTCTCTTCTTGCTACTCCTATTAGTAGATCTATTATGGTTCTTTTTGTGTAATATAAATGGTTGTATGGTTTTGACAAAATTATAAAATTTAAGCGTTAGATAGTGGTTAATCAATGACAATGTATATGATGCTGAGTAGTACAGCAATAACCTTCGCCAAGTCTGCTCATTTGTAGGAAACGATTTACCATGTAATACTGTAACTTCCAGCAGATGAATATTGAATGTAAAACACAAATACGCGTATATGCATGTTGTTGATCATGATCACAAACATTAACACTTATCTAATCTAAGCGCAAGTAACAGGTAATTACTCTGCAGAATTAACCTTCATAAAGTGCATTTTTCTAAGAAAGAGATAATAATGCACATTCATTTCTATATAGACAAACAATTAAAAAGACCTAATTCTTAAACATTCTTCCTTTCCCTTATATATCTTTTATCTACAATTTATATTTATTGAAATATCATCATTCATTGTTTTAAAATTCAACTTTTTTTTACATGGAATAGTATGTTTGTTATTTATTTATGTGTAGTTAAGCATTCAGACAGCCTTTATCATAACAATCTATGATTGCAGCTATCTCATTAAAATCAAGAAGCAATGAAAATATTTAAAATCACTTACCAAAGCATTAGTGTTTGCCATAAATTATACTACTAGCTCTGACATTTCAAAAAATATATTGAAAATATTAATTTGAATGAGTTAAACAGATAATGAAGTTATAGAATACGAATTTCTCGATGTTCATCTAAATTATATCATCAAACACAATACTTGATTGATTTTCACCTAGTTGAGAATAAGGTGATTAATTCTAGACATCGTGCTTATTTTCTTGATTATATTTGAAAAAGTCCATTACAACACACATGAATGATTTCCTTTTTATTCAACCTTTTTATCCGATTGAAATATAATCTATTATCAATATACGTAATTCATTAGAGTAAACCTTTAGTATTAGGATATATGCTGCTGATGTCCATGTTCATATTGTGTAAATGTTTATCAATAAACAAATATCCTAGATTCCTCAGCAACAAACATCATATAATGATCTACATTTAAATACATCATGTTTCATGAACATGGCTACTCATCAGGCCCCAGTTTAATATTTATGCACTTAACTGAGCGTGCACTCAACTCAAATAAAGGAATATTTCAATGTAATTTTATTAAGAAATTACAGAGTTAAAATTGAATATCTAATGTTATACTTAAAATTGTTAAGTGTAGGTTTGTTGAACAAAACAAAACATTGTCTAATTAAACTTAAAATTTTCAGAAATTTGACGAGAGAAAAATAGAAATATTTGAGTTGATTGTATACTTAATTGAGTGAAAGATTGTGAAACATTGGGCAGCTTTTTATTTCACTATCATATTTTGGAGAGCATGTATTTGATGAATATAGCAGACCTTCAAAATTGTTTACGCAAAAACCATGGATAATTCTGCCACTATTTTAATTATTTTATTTATATGATGATTATCTTACTGGCAACTTAAATCTTACATTTAACAGAACTTCAACGGATACAAAGCACCAATTTACTAAAAATAACAAATTTATCTGATGCAAAATGAAACAACAATCAAAAAGGTCAGTATGACTTGTCTGATTAAGGAAGAACTTTTTTTCAAATCTGCTTAGTGGCCATATTACTGAAAAATTTGCAAATGTATTAATGTTTGATATTGTTATTGTATATTCTTAACCCAAAAAGAAGGGTCGATATTGCCAATTACTTGGGGGTATAAATAGGTATCCAGGTCTCCACATATAGAAGTTTTAATTAACTGTATCAAAAATATTTAGAACTATAACAATCTGCGATGCTGAATTCATATTCATGGACATGTTTGCGGGTTTTTTGGTTTTTTTTTTAAGAAATTAAACATCGTGAAATATTGGTGTTAAACTTTAGGCGTTCTTTATTTTCCCCGTCAACCATAAATAAAGACAAATCATAAATTAGGAACACATCTCTATTCTGAAGCAAAGATTAAATGTAATATAATATGCCACACCTACATTATAACAGTAACATTTTCTAAGGAACTTATAAAGTTAGATATTTATTGTTTTCAATTCTTTTTTCTCACAATACAATTACAAAGTTCAGTTTCGGTGGCCATATCTCATCGTCTTTCTGTGATTGCATACTGGTTCTTTTAAATGATTCTCATTGCCATTTTATTATAAGTTGATGAATAATACTTGCGACAGCAAACTTCTTTTTATCCCTTAACATACCGCCTAAAATGTTATGTTAGAGCTTGCTATGTTTATGTGATGAAGACTTTGTGTCACACTGAAAACGTTTACATAACTTACAATATAAAAATCTCTAATCAAACCAGGGATAATAAAAGCTTTGATTTATATTTTTGTAACATGTTCTGTTAAGCTCATTTTTCGGAGTCTTTTATTGAAGTATATCCAAAGTTAGCTGAAGTATAGGCATAAATGCCGAATTATTAACTTGTCTCGCCTTACAAATTACTATGTTCATAGTACTAAGAATTCAGAAAAGGTCTATCAAAGTTGGAAATAAATAAGGAATGTCAACCAGTCATATCTGACAGTGTTTACATTTTCTACTACGGTATATAGGTGAATAGTGAAAAAGAAACTATTCCTTTTTAAAAGTAACAAGACTCGGACCAAAACAGTATATCATTTCATTATAAAATACATAATTAGTGCAAACAGGAAGAATCTTTTATGGTGAAATGTATTATCGTTTAAATCAAAGATGCTAAAGCCCAATATCATATTATGGATTTATCGCAAATCATCGTTGATGATTTGTTGTAAGAGTCTCGTATTTTCAATTTTAAAATACTTACAAAAATTTAAATATTAAATTACATGGCAAGATTTCTGGTGATATATCAATGACAATATAAAAACAGAAACAATCACGTTAAGATGTCAAGTTGTTGGCCTCACGGGAATCGGGTTCATTAAAAGCAATAGGTCTAGGAAAGATGAATCGAAGGTTATGATATTATCATACCTAATGAGTTAATAGCAAATTATTGAATTCTTCAGTGTATACGTATAGTGTGTATAGAAACGACAAAACAACTATAGATATATGTTCATAAAATATTTAAATATTTATTTGAGTGGAGGAAAGTGGAGTAGTGGTGTGGCGACCCAGACAAGATTAATTCTCTTATCAAGAAAGTCAGGTCTGGGATGGTGGGGAAGCCCGATCATTTAAAGAACACTAATGACTTCAGAAAAGCAAGTAGAAAATTATCTTATGATAAAACCTTCACGGGATTGACTCATCTTGGCTGTCAGAAGTATTGTAGTTGTACGTGCATGCAAATAACTAGGCCACCGAGACCCAAAAGTGCAAAATTAAAAAATTCAAACACCAATTGGCGTAAAATGTTCAAATAAGTTTATTGTGAGATATTATAACTGACACTCATTAAGAGCACATCTTCTGTACAATTCAAAACAAACATTGCTGTCGGATCCGTAATGTTTTGAAAACACTATTATATTTTTGTATTACATAAAAGATATCAAAACAACGCGCGTGCGTGTGTGTCGAAAATGTAAGAAACTAAGAAACAGAGATTAGGTCGTTTTTATATAAAGGTGCAAAAGCATAAAAAGGAACAGAATTGGGAGATTTAATCAACACAATATTTACAGCAAAATAAGGAATTCAAATAGCAACAACATTTCTAAATAAATAACTTAAATTATATTTTATGATAAATAAACAAAATAAAAGGTTGACAAATAAAAGTAAGAGGAATGTTTAAAATAAAATGTGGAAATTTAAATCTATAAGACAGGAACCAATGTCAACCACGTTTACATGCAAGCCAATAGAAAGAAGTTAGAAAGGCTGACAACAAATAATGAAATACTAGAAAGGAACGTCAACAGCAACACGAAGAACTGTATAAGTAGAGGATGGAAATCGTGACTGCAAGCAAACACAGCGGACAACAGTGCCAAATGTACATATTGTGGCTCATTGTCATTTTGACAAAAACCATAAAACCTTGTTAGACTTTCCAAATATTTCATATTGTCCGAGTAGATTAACATCTTTGATAAAGAAGGAGATATCATGTTTTTGATGTCTTCATTAAATGCGTTTAATTCTGGTAATTCAAATATTCATAATTTGTTTATTTTTAGATTTTATGTAATAAGAATTTACAACTGTGATCTATAAATTCAAACAAAATGTACCATCCAACTTTTGAGGTTTTTATTATAAAACTGATTAAACCATTTTGAAAAAAACATACTTTTTATCATGTCAACACAACAAACAAAACGTAACAAGATAAAAAAAAAACAAGAAAAATAAACCCAAATCTGGAACACTTGGTTATACTATTCTTGACAAAGTCAGGTATTTATATATAAGGGTTCTAATCGTCCCTTTCATTTTACAATCAATAGTCCCTTAATATCTTAAGTAAATCAATATTGTAAAAAGATATGTCACTTTCATATTCATGCCACTTTAAGTTTAGTTTTTAAACTGTATATTTAAGTATGCATTTATCATTTACTGTAAAACTTATAAATTTCAATATTTATATTTTCATATACGTAAATACTACCTTTTAAACTATAATAGAAAGGAACAAACAATTTTTTCCATTTTCATTTAAAATGTATCCACTAACCATAATTATGATGACAGAAATGCATTTCATGACCTATGTTTGATTATATCTATTATAAAGAGAAACTACGTCAATTTTGTTTTTAAAATATTATATATAGTGCTTAAATTTCCTGTGCTTAATTACCTCAGCAATCAAGTCTTTGATGCAGTCTAGGAACTAGAATCAATTTATGTCATCGAGAAGCCAATCCAAATGACCAATCATTGATTAGAACTGTAATATACCACTTTTTGAATTTAATCATAAAATTACATTATAACAATAGTGTTATATGTTTGTTTGTATATATAAATGTTTTGTGGCCACAGATTCAGTTGAATCTAAGGACCTAATAAATAAATTTAATTAAAAAAGTGGTATATGACACTATCAAATACAACTTTTTGAATATTTTTTGGATTCAATTCAAAAAGTTGTTTATAACAGTACCACTAGTTTTTATTTATTTATTCTAAAGCAGAACCAAGTTATAGATTGCACAAAATTTGAACAAAAAGTAATAATTTGCTTTAAATGTATTACTGACAGCATTATACGCAATGTGAAACAAACTATATTCTATCTTCTATATCCATTCTTATACATAAATTTATTTTGATTACGGAAACAAAATGTAAATAAACACCAAGACAGTCTATCTTGCAAGATATCTGTCCAAAAGTAGAAATGTACAATTTCAAACTTTTAATTTCATCAAAAGTTATGTACTATTTTCCCTTTGGCAGTCACCAATTTGGTTTTGTTTAAACAAAAAGAAAAGTTAAATAGGTGTACTGTTCACCTGTATTACAAAATTATCATATTCATACCAAATGTAAAAAATAAAATTGAAGGTTGTTTTTCCCTGTCAATATATATAATATACAAACTGAAGTCAAGATTTATTCAATCAACTGAAAACTGTGTATTAAAGATGTAAAAACTGCTCTAGAAATATTGTTTTCTTTGTCATATCACTTTACCTTTACGGTGCTTGAAATGCATATTACTCATCGATCCTATCCGATAAACGACAGAGAACTTTGTAGTACATTTAATTATCATTTTAATTTATGGGTTGAACCAGACATTTAAAGAAAGTATACATATTGATTGAGTAACACAAAGATGAGATACTTGTTTACATACATATTAAATATGAATGTAAAAATTTAGTGTATCTCTATCATGGGTTTGTAGTACTGGCTTCAACGTGAAGGAAAATGCTTACTTAACACAACAATTTTTTTTGAATAAACTACTTAAGATGTGCATGAAAAATTAGATTATTTTTTTTTACTTTAAAATTGAATAAAATGCAATTTTGTCAAGTCTGAATGCACCTAATACAAACAAGATTATATTGATTCAAATTTTAAAATTGTTAATTGATTTTTTATACTTTTTACAATTTGATTCTTAAATTTCAAAAATCTTCTTACAATTAGTAAATTTCACTCAAAGGTTCTTGGAAGTATGAAAAAGAAAATATTATACTATGTTATATAGCTAGAAGGATTACTTGATTGCTGATTTCCCTAGCTATTCAATAAATGTACTTCAGAAGACATTAGAACTTCCTAGTCATGATAGCAAGACATTTAAAAAAAAAACTCAACTTGATATTAACAAAAAATTCAACATTATAACTAAATTTTAGTTTATCAAGTTTCAAAAATACTATGTAATTTCTATCGTATTTTATAGAGGACATATTATAATTATGTTCAGTGAACCCAAATAAGTTAAAAAAAGTATATTGATTGAGTAACATAGATATGAGATATTTGTTTGTAAACATACATTTATTAAATATGAATACAAATTTAACAATGCACGTTTACAATAGTTTGTAGTGCAAGCTTCTTCTATGTAATGGCAAATGCTTACAAAGTTTATTGTGAAAAAAATACCGAGGATGGGATGGAAATCAAAAAAAAAATTGTTTTAAATTTATTTTTTGTTGATTTTACAAATTGCAAAAATATTGTTTAAATTTTAAAAGTTACCAAAACTTTTTATGATTCAATTGATAAATTATACTGATAAGTTCTGAAATGTAAATGGTAGTTAAAAAATACATGTACTCTTAACCAACATCTATGCTTAAAAGCTGATGCTATTTGTTGATTGTTTTTCCTCTAGCATGACAATAAATGTTAAAGACATTGTAAGTCCTGCAAATAAAGCAGCATCATAGGGGTAAAAATGATGAATTATGACATTTAAATATTTCAAAACATTTCTAACAACTACACATTAAAAAATTATGATAAAATTTTGGTTTATTAAACCATTCAATCCTATTTGATAAACAACAGAGAACTTCGCAATAATCTTTTTTATTGTGAAGTGAATCCAGATAGTTTAAAGAAAGTGTCCATATTGATTGAGTAACACAGAAATGAAATATTTGTTTGCATACATATCAAATATGAATACAAATTTAAGTGTGTGTATGCATCTCTCCAATATAGGTTTGTAGTACAGGCTTCACCATAAAAAGAAAGCTAAACAAAACACAGTGTTTATTCTTTTAAAACTTTTCAAAAGATGAGCATGAAAATCAATATGAATTTTTCATTTTCAACTTTTATTTTCATGCAATTGTTATAACAAATTATTATTAAAGACTTCAAGAACATGTTGAAATTAAGTTATTGAACTGACTTATCCTCAATTTCAATTTAAAACTCAATATATGTTTACAATGAAATAAGTAAATTTTAATAAAATGATCTGAAAAATTGTGGACTTGGATAGAAAATGAACACTTAACCCATCCCAATGCTAAATAGCTGTTTGTATGTCTTGATGTATGATGTTCCCCTCGCAAGTACCTTCAGAAATTTTCTAATCTAGAAACTAAACACTCCTATCTCTGCAAGAAAAGCAGTTTAAAGACAAAAGAAATATATTTTAATGTCTTTAAACACTACATATTATTAATTATAAATAAATTATTTTGTCAGTTTCCAAAATACAGTTTGATATTTAGATTTAACAACATAGAAAAAAGTGTTACTTTCAAAAGTCAAATGAATGTATGACCTTTTTATCACAGAAAAAAATATTTGGTAAAATATTTAGTGTAATTGTTAAATATATGGCCACTTGACCATCTAAATCTTCACAAATGAGAACCAATGATATTACAATTGAAAAACTGGAACAAAAACCAAGATTAAATGTGAATTGCTCTTTTGTAAGTTTATTTGTTTTGTGTGATTAAATTCAAAGGTGACAATAAATGGAATGAACAAAACAAACAGAATAAAACATAGGAGAATTCTATTTTTTGAAGTATGATCACATGTCAATTACTGTATCCATGTGCTTGGCCTTGTTTTTGATATACAAAGCCCCAAGTGATTTGAAAACTGTTCAAATATGTTGTTTTAACCTCTTCATTCTATTTCATTTTTAAAAAAAGTTATAACCTTCTCCACAATTGGTTCCACTTCAAATATGAAAAATGCAATTAGAAAAATCTAAAGATAGCAATCTATTTTTGTTAAACATAGATATAAGCTATGGCTTTAGAAAAAAAAATTGAAAAATTAAAATAAAAATCTAGTAACAAAATGATTGAATGAGTTTTGAAAGAGCAGAGCAAATGCCATAGGAATAGGAAAATAAATGCCAGAATTTTCTTATTTTATTTATTAAATTTATCAATATTATTTATTCATTTATTTTTACAGAAACAGCACCTTGACTGAAATTTAAACTTTACATTAGATAAAAAAATTCCTTTGCCATCTGTATCAATTTCCTTTTATAAGATTACCTTTTCAGACAGCAATAGTATTTATAGTGAATGTTACTTTCTAATTATATACTAGCTGTTTAATATGCAAAATGATAGAAACAAGACTTTTTAACTCATGGTAACTCTTTATTGTTATCTCTAAAAGAATATCAATGCATTTGTTCCATATACACATCATAACATTCTATCCTTTACAGCCTGCTAGTGATTTAATAGCCTTTCTTGTCTTTAGTTTTATGGTAGCTTTAAGACATTATTTTTATTATTATCATGATTATCTGCTACCTTGTGAAGATGTCTTGATGCTTGCTGTGCATTCTGGTATTATGAAGATTTTGAAGTGACCATCTGGATGAACCCCAATCAATCTTTACATTTTATTATCTTATATGGTTCTAGTCTGTCTGTCTGACATCTTAAAAATGTTTTAATTGTTGCTTAGCTATAAAACAGAAATGTGCCGAGATTTTTGTTTGAATGCTTTTGCAGGGTCTTACAACAAGTTCACATTTTAACTTCTTTTTTTAACCCATTTGACAAAAAATCATTTTGGTTTAAATTCTATATATTTCAATAACCTATTTATATATCAAATCTGATCATTTTGGATCTTACAATAAAGCACCCCATTTCAATTCTCAATGAAAAAAAAATTAATATCTTTAAATGAAATATATCAAGCAATTTGGCAAAAGTCAGAGCTATGTTTTAAGATAGAAATTAAGCATGCTTGAAATATAAATATATATATATATATATATATATATATATATATATATATATATATATATATATATATATATATAATGTCTCTTTAATGAATAAATATGTATTATCAAGCTAAATTTAAAAAAAAAAATTTCCCATTGAAAGTTTTTAAGCAGTTATTGGCCTCTGCAATTTTCCACATTCACATAAACCTTACATACAATGCTTATAAAACTGTAAGCTAGAATTCAATAACACAAGATAAATTCAAAAGGTACAATGAGTATGTCATAATTCTTCCTGTTTGTCTAAATTTTACATGCAACACATTACCTGTAACGAAAATGTCAAAAGTATCCATTCACTGAATTTGATGCTGTAAATTATGCAGAATTCAAACGTAATTTATCACACTACGATTATTATATTTTGCGACATATCAATACATGTCATCTATTAGTGATCACTTCCAGCTATTGTCTATTGGTACTTATGCTGCATTTACTTTTAGTATTGAAATTACTTCATCAAATGAGGATATCAGACACATATCCACTAAACTTCAGTAGATGTTTGATGGATCAGAAGCTTCAAGGTAAATTTTAAATCATGGAATTCAAAAGTTTGTGAAAGGGGTTACTCTCTCTATAATCTAATGAATCCAAATTTTTACACAAAGGAATTTTTCTTACAGATATTGTTGTAAATGATGTTTATCAGTCAGGGTAGACTTGAATTCAGATTCCCTGTCTGTAGGGCTTCAATTTTGACTGGTGACTTTCAGGGATCAAATTAACCATCCAAGTTAAATTGCCTGTATAACTGCAACATTTTAGAGGGGGTGTCTCATTAAGTTTAATGCTGAAATAAACACCGGGGTATGACAATAGTTTTTTTTTTTTGCAAATGGTGCAGGTGAGCTAAAAATAAAAATGCAAAGTTTTATCAAATTTTATTTTTAGAAAAAAGAATTGACTTGGAGCCTTAAACACCTACTGGTGTGTGGTGAAATTTAAACTTTTTGTTCTCACTATTTCTATAAATGAATTTTTTTAGCATTATTATTCATAATCACATTCAAATTTCATTGTTGGATTAAAAATATCTGACATGTCTATATGCCTAATGACGTCATCAATGAACAAAAATCTATTTTATTTTCAGGAACACTAAATTTAATCCCAGTGTTATAACTGAAGACCTAGCTGGGCACCTGTACATGTGCAAACTTATTACTTGCAAAATTACTGCAAACAGGTAAAAATTGGTAATTAGGGTTATTTTTAAAACTGAGTTTCCAAGTTAAGACTGAAAGTATTTGAAATAAAGCCATTTATAAAAACTTATTTAAAACCTAAGAAATTATTGATCAGGTTTCCATGTTATGATATTGAAATAAAAATTTTAAATTAAACTTATCCAAAACAATAACCATTGATCTGAAAGAAAAACCTTTAAACTAACTACGAGAGTCATACCCACACAAATTCTTAATTTACAGGTTTTCTTCTTTCTGTACATTTGGTTTCAAACTTATGAATTATGATTGTCACTTGGGGTGATATGATTAATTGGTACACTGACAATTAAAATGTTGAGAACAAACATGAAAAAAAAAAGGGATTTGTATCTCGTTTTAAATGTAAAGGCAACATTTAAAGTATCCTAGGTATACTAGCAAGTCAACAACAAAATTACTCTTACTCTCTAAAATTTGATTAAAACTATAACTGTTCCGAATCGCTCAATTTCAGTACATGCATTTTTAACAAAAACATCATTAAGAGAATTTATATTATTTAGATTACAAGTCTGACTAAAAAAATTAAAGGACTCGGGTTGGAAGACCGTCCTATATTAGTTTAAACCCTATTTTCTCTTGACTGGATTATTCTTGTTAGGTTTCAGCCTGTTAACACAGATTTTTACTTATGATATTTTGCTATTTTTTCAAATTGACAGTGTTAAATTTACTTTCTCATTTACTAAGGCTACGCTACTTTAAAAGAGGATAATTTTTTTTTCTATTTTTAACTACATGTAAGTATATCTATATCATTTATTATATGACTATTTTTTCCTTTGAATATTTCAACTTTCAAAAAATAAATTTAAACAAAATAAAAAATAAACAATATCAACTTACAATAAAAATGCAAATTTCATATAAACAATTTTAAAAATGAACATTAAAATTTATAAAATGGCTTACCTTTTTTGGTTGAAACCAGAAATTCTTTAAATAAAATGTATACACATAAAAAATTAAATTATACACTTATGTTCCAACAATGGTGATATTGGTTATTACAAAATCCCATCTATAAGCTGGACACTCTTTAAGTCAATAATCACAGCGGAACTGGTCAAACGGAACAAGTAGAAATCCCTTACTATAAGTTTGATCGTATAACAACTGAATCATGACAACTTAAATACTCTGATCTCCTTACAATAAACATACAAAACACTATAATCAACACATGGTTGGTTCTATTCATTTAACAACCAAAATTTTAATCACAAGAATCTATCAATACTACACTGTATTCAATTTATAAATCAACAATACCAATTCAATATTCCTTCCAAATTAATTTGCATATAATTTGGCTATTTAAATTTTTTTCTGGCCATGCATTAAACTATATATATATACATGATTTAAGTGCTTACTTTTGTGGTGTGGTTAACAAAAGCACTAATAGTTTATAGAAAGTTTAAAGTCTGGTCTTATGCTATATCTATATACATATATATGTATACCTATAGTTACCTATATATTTACCTTAGCTACTTTAAAATGGAACTCTCTGATCAATATACTCCACAAATAAGAATAATTGGACAGAAGCATATATATATAAAAGCTGTTTGGATGGCCTGTTACTGTAGGTGTATGGTGTCACATATATATTATAGATATATACAAATGAAAAATAACAGTCAATATTCATGTTGTTCTCATAAAAGAATACAGAACTATTCAGGTGCTCTGTTCCGTCTATAACAAGCTTTGTGTTGTTGCAGATCTGCTGTAGAGAAACTGATCAATTCCATACTTGAGCAAGTTGAAATGTGAAATGTCATATATGAATTTATGTTTTATTTAGTACATGTATGTTACACATTTATATTTCAAAATATGAATTTCAAATTGACAAAAAGATTACAACAGAATTGGTGAAACAATATGCTTCCTAAACAACACCTGTCTGTTATCAATGTCAATACTACATATATAGATCAGTTTTTAAATTTGTTGATTTGGTCAAAAAATTTAACTTTTTCTGTGATAATGACCAACTAGATATCTGGGCTCCAGCTGATTATTTTTAGGAAGCAATAATAAGTATAAATATATATATATATTTAAAAGTATAAAATATATAAATTCATGTATATTTATATGTGCTTTCAACAGGAAAAATTGTAGAGATCTACCTTGGTCATTGTTTTAAGTGTGATACAAATGTATTTAAAAGAAGCACTTTCATTTTTATTCAAAAGTGGCAAAATATGTTTCCATTATTATAAATCTGCTGCAAAAGGAACACACAAACACACACTTTACCATAAGGTCACATAACATTTTTGCCAGATATATTAGAAATTGTTATTTTTGTAACAAAGATAATTATATACATGTGTAATTATATTTTAATTTTGCAATTATTATTATTTTTTTTTTTTTTTGGGGGGGGAGAGATATTAAATATTCAGTGTCAAACTTACACTGAATATCCACAAGGTCCAAATGCTAAAATTTTAATAACATTTGAGAGTTTATCAAATATTGCAGGTACAATTAAAGAGTTATAGCTCAGACATTTGGAATGACCTAAATTTTGAAAACTGTTATTTTAATGAAAGCAAATTACAGGCAAATAGCTTATTGAAGATTTTGCAATGTCTGAATAAAAGCTCTAAATCTTACAAACCAATGATAGCAAGACATGAAAAATAATTAGTAAATATTGATTGTTCACTCTACTCTAGACCATTTACATGTATTGTCTAAATTACTTTGTAAAGTGAACTAAAGTATACTTGTAATTACTTAATCAAATACACATGTTTTATTTTATGGATACTGACCACGGACATCACAAAGAAGGTTTTTGCAAATACAAAAGTCAATTTATCTCACTTCCTTGCTGCCAAAACCCCTGGTAGGAAATTTGTCTAAAGCATGTGCTCTTACAGCACCTTTATTTATAATAATAAAAAAGATATTGTGGAAAATTCCTATATTGATACTTTTTTTTTAAAATTCATTTGAAAAAAAAAAAGTTCAAATAAATTTACTTGCATAAAGAAATTCTAATAAAAGATTAACTGTCTTGCGATTAAAAACCTTTTTGATTATTTGTTTTGTATCTGTATACCATTTATGTTTATTGTTGTGTTTTGTAAATACTTCATTTCCTTATTTCCTTGTTTTATTTTTCACCTAAACAAAGGAAAATTAAGAAGTGCATGCAATGCATATTTTTTTAGTTATGAGGTATTTGGCTCCAGTCCAAATTGGGTTGGAGGGTGTGTATTTTGACTGACCATATTTCATCTTTATTATTGCTCTATGTAAGTACCTCATTTTTAATTCATATTTTTCCAAATAAAACATCAGGTACATCATAACTTTTGCTTAATGTAAAAATCCATAGGTCTACTAACAATGTATCTTATCAGTACAAAAATGAATCATTGTTGCAATACAAAATGCCTCAATGAAATTATTGCATGCTTCAATATGTGATAATGGATATATTATTCATCTGTGGGGAAAGCTTAATAAAATATAGATCTGTGTTATAGTACAATAAATGAGCTGTTTACTCAGTGATTGCTGATTGCTGGCCTTATTGCTGTCATTACACAGACAGAAAAAGATTTATAAACTAAATACTAAAAAAGCATGAATCAGCCATATCATCAATATTTACTCTGCCTTAATTGAAAAATAAATACAAAAAAATCATAGTTATATGTAATGGTTTTTAATGAAATATAATGAAAGACTTTGCTTGTTTTTATCAATATATTAGACTCTACTTTTAAAACATTTTGATTTGTCATTTAAATAAAAAATTTTATGTGGCATGTTCTGAAAATAAGGAAAAAGAAGAATTTTTACTTAAAAACATCAAATTATGTATCAGAATTTCATATCCAATGGAAACCAAAGTTCTACACAAAGATTTATACTTATGTGTCATACATTGGCATTGAAGGCTTATTTTTTAAAAACAAATTGTTTTGAACAAAAACTTTTGCAAATGTGTAGGGCAGGTGGTTAATTGCACATAAACTTTGGAATAGGCTAGAAAGTTACTATCAAGAACTTGTGCATTACTATTCTGAATAAACAAAAATTGTTGGTTTTTTTTTTTTTTTTTTTTTTTTTTTTTTTTTTTTTTTTTTTTTTTGCACATTATGTGCGATTTTTCTTAAAAGTCAGGTTTGGCTCTTTCTTTCATGAACTTGCATTGTCTTGTTCTTGAATGCATTGGCCATTGCCAAGTACATATTTTCCACTTACCAATTTCTTTCTTGTATCTCAAGTGATTACTTGACCCTTTATGATGAGAAACCAAAAGAAAAAAACCTGATCCAATTTTATTGCCTATAATAGTGCTGTACAATTAAAAATTTTCTTGCATCGAAAACATATCATAATTAAATAAATATACTACATTTTTTGGAAAAAAAATATACCTGCACATATATATACATTATAAACTTTTAGTTTTTGGTTGTAACTGAAACCATTGGTACGAATGGATTCTCTAATTTTTAACAATACCCCACTATATGGACTTAATTCATAAAATCCTGGTGGGTTTGAACAGTGCCTGATAATTTTTTTGAAGAAAACTCAAATGTGTACAAAACTAAGAAGGTAGCTCTCACAAATTCCATTGTTTTGCCAATAGATACAACAGTGTAGCACAAATACACTGTTTTGCCAAAAGAAACAACAGTTCCTGCACAAATACACTGTTTTGCTAAAAGAAACAACAGTGCTGCACAAATACACTGTTTTGCCAAAAGAAACAACAGTTCTGCACAAATACACTATTCTACTTACATAACAATATCCATTTCTTTATCAAATATTGTAATGGTTTTACGATTCAATTCTGAAAATTATATACAGTAAAACTTCATTGCATGAACATCGTTACCTCGAATACCCTTGATAACTGGAAGTCATCTGTCTGTCCCGACCAATTTCCAATTATATCCTATGTAATAAACCTCGATGACTCGAAGGCTCGAACTTCATTAACTTGAATACCCCTCTCCCTCAAACAATAAATATTTTTCAAACATATATATTATTAAAAATTCAACTTCTTTCGCTCCAATACATTTTTTCAGAACGACATGTGAGCCAGGTCATTGTAAATAAAACACAAGCTTGTATTACAGATTTCATCAAAAGTAATAGAGTGGAACAAAACAATTAGTCTACACAGTTACCTGAATGTTGAGTGCTACTCAAGATTATAATTAACATAATGAAACAGTGCTCGATATACCAAGTTCTTTAATCTCTTCATTTGATTACAACATGCGAAAGGGTTTGATCCCTTAAACACATCAGTCGGTCACACTTGATGATTTCGCATCTGTAATTTACATGTCACTTGAATATGTAGAGTAATGTGTATTATCGTTATTTCCTGTTATTAAAATGAACAGTAACAACTGTGCTTTTTATTGTTATTAGAATGAAAGTTTATTTTGTTTCATCACTTGTAGAATTAAAATAAAGTGCCGTGTTCTAGCCCTGAGCAATATTTAAAACATTATACGACAGATCGCTGGTCACATTTAAAGCTGCATCAAGTTTTCCAAGAAAAAATTAAAACGGTGGTAATCTAATAACTGATGTTCCTAATGAACAATGTTCAGTTGGTTCAACGATAAAAGCTCGAATAAATACAGAAATTACAGTATTAACCCAGCGAGATGCAGCATTTGGGATCTAATATTAGAACATGGTTACGTCATCAAAACTCGGGTCATTTAAACACAACTTTCAAAATATTGAAATACGATAAATTAAACACAGAACTTCGTTGAATTTGTCATTTGTGACTTAGTTAGGGATAAATAACACCAGTTCAAATACATGTGGATATTAATTAAGGACAATTAATACAATCTGTCATGTTTCACTTTCCATTCTAGGCTTTTCACTACATCCGTGCGCATGCTCCAAGCTCATAATTATCATCGTAGAACTCTGACCAACCGGTCAGAGGATTCCGTTTATTTACAGATAAAAGAAATGAAATTTTAGAAAATGAATGTCACAGATCGTGGTTAGAAGATATCTACTTTTAAAAAATATTTTTAGAAAATAAAAAAAAATTCAGAAAATTGGTAAACTTAATGCAGCTTTAAGTTTGAAAACATTCGAGATATCGTGATCGATAAGGAATTTGTATTTTTTAATTTGTACATTTCTACCGCTTCATTATCATAATTTTTAATATTTTAGATGGATACACCAATATCGTAATTTTATTTAAATTTGACCTTTCGATAATTTTTTACATATATTGCAAATTTAAAGATTCTTTGTCCGTCGATAACCATGAGAACCTGAAATCCGATCGTATCTTGATGTTCGATCGCTCGAACCACCCGATGGCTCGAATATCTGGCCGAAGAGCTATCGGAACTCTACTTTATTTAATTTTTCAAAACCACTAAAAAATCACAGAAAATACAAGGTAAATTCGTCATATAAATCCCAGGTAAATTTGAAGATGAAAACTGAGGTATACTAAAATAATATTTAAGACCAAAAGAAACTAAAAGTGGTATAATCGGAAAGACCACTTTAATTTTAAATTTGGCGCTTGTACTAAACTTTTTGATGGGTTAACTTACCAATCTTACGTGACGCGGATTAATGTTGCATTTGTGGATGGTATCGTAAAATTACTTTCATGCATACGAAATTACCATAATTACGCTTCCTTAGGAGAATGACATCATTTCCAATCACAGAAAACCGTGTAATTTTCTTTTGGAATCATGAAATCTCCCTGGAAATGCGCATGCGTACGCTTACATTTGCAATATCATAGTCAGTAATGCGTTTAGAACATACGTTCTGATAACAGGCGTCCTAAGTTTCTTGATGTATTTACTTTGTTTACACTCACACATGGCCACACCAGAAGAAGTTCAGGTTAACACCTTTTCTTATGTTCAAGCGAAAGCGTAACACGTCTTATAAAATGATCACGTTTTTTTATAATAACAATGCATATTTTTAAGCTAAAGTCTCCATTTTCTCTACAGATTATTGACATTATTTTCCCAAGAATTTTAACATATCGTAGGTATTTCTATAGAAATAAATGTGAAATTTCAGTGATTTTTGAATATATTTCGGCGACAGCATTGAGAAATAATACAAAAACATTTATTTATCATAATACACAATTAATACAAATTCCTGTCAACAAGTACCTGTGAGAAAGACTAGTATAAACCGTATATCACAAGTTAATAACTGGTTTCAAGAATCTAGAGAAAATCTATATTTCAAATTTTTAAAACAAAAAGTATATTATACTGGGATTTAAAACACGATACTATCAAATCCATCTATGTAAAATATCACTGGTCTAATTAAGTAGATATTAACACAAAGTGGTATGTCATGTGCAAAATTTGTTCAGTGCAGTACTGTTTTTAAAATTTGAAATACCGGGTATAGATTGCATTGTCAAGGCACACTATGATGATACAGATCATTATTGAAGTCACTCTTATTGATTTAAAAAAATTTCCATTTAAATTGAAACAATGTTCAGTTACCAGATACATTTTGTCACTTGTAAGGAGCCTTAAGGAGCACCTGGTGATAATGTAATCAGTGTATTATAGTACAGGCTAAGAAACTCATTCAAAAATTGATATGTCTATAATTGCTTTTAAATCATTTTCTGTAGAATATTCTTTATTTAGACATCATGTTAAATAAAAAAAAACTACACATTTAAATTATTTTCTTTGGGAAACCTTTGTAACAATGTTATATTTGGTTTTACAATAAAAGCTCGAATAAATACAGAAATAATAATTTTGCAGCAAGATGTAGCAAATGTGATCTAATATTAGAACATGGTAATGTCTAAAAAACTGGGTCATTTAAACACAACCTACAAAACTGTGAAATACGATAAATTAAACAATAGAACTTCATTG